>CM042686.1:9368749-9893652 GCA_023614405.1 Avena insularis | reverse complement strand
GGACCTTATAGCACATGCTAGCCCCAGTATACCCAAGTAGGACTCACATTACCCCTACACGTCCGGGAATCTACAAAGTGTTATCGCACGCATGTGAAGAAGGTCAGACTGGGGTTCTAGACACTGAATCCATGGACATTCCACCACACTTGGACACATATACTAGGTCCACATGCAAGTTCCAGTGATTCCTGAGTTCGCGGTTCTTTTCTAGCGAACCCTAGTTTGGTGGGCCCAAGGGTCTACCTCGTAGCTTTCTTAGTACGAGGTTCGCATAACGCGCTTTTTGTTGGTTTAGCTTTGTTTAGGTCATATCTACATGGAAAACAAAGGTTGGGACCTTATAGCACATGCTAGCCCCGGATACCCATGGGATCAAGTATTCCCCTACACGCCCGTGAATCTACTAAGTGTTATCGCACGCATGTGAAGAAAGTCGACTGGGATCTAGACATTACATCCATGGACCTTCCACCACACTTGGACACATATACTAGGTCCACGTGCAAGTTCAAGTGGATTCCGGAGTTCATTCCTTTCTAGCGAAACCCTAGTCGGTGGGGCCTGGTCTACCCTCATAGCTTTTAGTACGAGGTTCGATAACGCGCTTTTTGTTGGTTTAGCTTTGTTTAGGTCATATATACATGGAAAACAAGGTTGGGAACTTATAGCACATGCTAGCCCCCGTATACCCAAGAACGAGACCGCTATTCCTACACGCCGTGGAATCTACTATGTTATCGCGCATGTGAAGAAGGTCGACTGGGATCTAGACATTACATCCATGGACCTTCCACCACACTTGGACACATATACTAGGTCCGCGTGCAAGTACCACTGGGATTCCGGAGCTCTGGCGGTCATTTTCCAGCGAAGACCTAGTCGGTGGGGCCCGCGGGTCTACCCCTGTAGCTTTCTTAGTACGAGGTTCAGACAACACACTTTTTTGTTGGTTTACCTTTGTTTAGGTCATATCTACATGGAAAACAAAGGTTGGGACCTTATAGCACATGCTAGCCCCAGATACCCGCAAGGGACTGCTACCCCTACACGCCCGTGAATCTACAAAGTGTTATCGCACGCATGTGAAGAAGGTCGACTGGGATCTAGACATTGCATCCATGGACATTCCACCACACTCGGACACATATACTAGGTCCAGTGCAAGTTCCAGGGATTCCTGAGCTCGGTCCTTTCCAAATAAACCCTAGTCGGTGGGGCCCGCGGGTCTACCCTGTAGCTTTCTTAGTACGAGGTTCCGACAACGCGCTTTTTGTTGGTTTAGCTTTGTTTAGGTCATATCTACATGGAAAGCAAAGGTTGGGACCTTATAGCACATGCTAGCCCCCAGATACCCAAATGGGACTCATACCCCTACACGCCCTGGAATCTACTAAGTGTTATCGCACGCATGTGAAGAAGGTCGAACGGGATCTATACATTACATCCATGGACCTTCCACCACACTTGGACACATATACTAGTTCCAAGTGCAAGTTCCAGTGGGATTCCTGAGCTCCCGGTCCTTTTCCAAATAAACCCTAGTCGGTGGGGCCCATGGGTCTACCCCTCGTAGCTTTCTTAGTACGAGGTTCGCATAACACGCTTTTTTTGTTGGTTTAGCTTTGTTTAGTTCATATCTACATGGAAACCAAAGGTTGGGACCTTATAGCACATGCTAGCCTCTCGGATACCCGCAGCTGGACTGGCACCCTACACGCCCAGAATCTACTAAGTGTTATCGTCGCTGGGTCTACCCTGTAGCTTTCTTAGTACGAGGTTCGCATAACGCTTTTGGTTGGTTTAGCTTTGTTTAGGTCATATCTACATGGAAAACAAAGGTTGGGACCTTATAGCACATGCTAGCCCCTAAGATACCCAGAAGGGACTGCGGACCCTACACGCCCAGAATCTACTAAGTGTTATCGCACGCATGTGAAGAAGGTCGACTGGGATCTATACATTGCATCCATGGACATTCCACCACACTTGGACACATATACTAGGTCCACGTGCAAGTTCCAGTGAACTGGAGCTCGGTCCTTTTTCCAAAACCCTAGTAGGTGGGGGCCCGGGTCTACCCCGTAGCTTTCTTAGTACGAGGTTCATAACGCGCTTTTTTGTTGGTTTAGCTTTGTTTAGGTCATATCTACATGGAAAACAAAGGTTGTGACCTTATAGCACATGCTAGCCTCCCAATACCCAAGAACGGGATCATACCCTACACGTCTAGGAATCTACTAAGTGTTATCGCACGCATGTGAAGAAGGTCAGAACGGGGATCTAGACATTACATCCATGGACCTTCCACCACACTTGGACACATATACTAGGTCCGCGTGCAAGTTCCAGTGGGATTCCCGAGCTTCGGCGGTCCTTTTCCAGCGAAACCCTAGTCGGTGGGGCCCGTAGGTCTACCCCTGTAGCTTTCTTAGTATGAGGTTCAGACAAGACTCTTTTTTGTTGGTTTAGCTTTGTTTAGGTCATATCTACATGGAAAACAAAGGTTGGGACCTTATAGCACATGCTAGCCCCAGATACCCAAGCGGGACTGCTACCCTACACGCCCGTGAATCTACTATGTTATCGTCATGGGTCTACCCCTGTAGCTTTCTTAGTACGAGGTTCAGACAACGCGCTTTTTTGTTGGTTTAGCTTTGTTTAGGTCATATCAACATGGAAAACAAAGGTTGGGATCTTATAGCACATGCTAGCCCCCCGGTTAACCCGCAACGGGACTGTTACCCCTACACGTCCAGGAATCTACTAAGTGTTATCGCACGCATGTGAAGAAGGTCAGACCGGGGATCTAGACATTACATCCATGGACTTTCCACCACACTTGGACACATATACTAGGTCCACGTGCAAGTTCCACTGGGATTCCGGAGCTCCGGCGATCCTTTTTCAGCGAAACCCTAGTCGGTGCGGCCCACGGGTCTACTCCTGTAGCTTTCTTAGTACGAGGTTCAGATAACACACTTTTTTGTTGTTTTAGCTTTGTTTTGGTCATATCTACATGGAAAACAAAGGTTGGGACCTTATAGCACATGCTAGCCCCTGATACCCAAGCAGCAGATCATACTCCCTACACGTCCAGGAATCTACTAAGTGTTATCGCCCGCGGGTCTACCCCTGTAGCTTTCTTAGTACGAGGTTCATACAACGCGTTTTTTTGTTGGTTTAGCTTTGTTTAGGTCATATCTACATGGAAAACAGAGGTTGGGACCTTATAACACATTCTAGCCCCGGTATACTCAAGCAGCGATCTACTCCCTACACGCCTAGGAATCTACTATGTTATCGCTCATGGGTCTACCTCGTAGCTTTCTTATTACGAGGTTCGACAACGCGCTTTTTGTTGGTTTAGCTTTTTTAGGTCATATCTACATGGAAAACAAGGGTTGGGACCTTATAGCACATGCTAGCCCCCAGATACCCCAAGACTGGGCATACCCCTACACGTCCAGGAATCTACTAAGTGTTATCGCCCGCGGGTCTACCCCCGTAGCTTTCTTAGTAAGAGGTTCAAACAACACGCTTTTTTGTTGGTTTAGCTTTGTTTAGGTCATATCTACATGGAAAACAAAGGTTGGGACCTTATAGCACATGCTAGCCCCAGATACCCAAGGTGGAATTACCCCTACACGTCTAGGAATCTACTAAGTGTTATCGCACGCATGTGAAGAAGGTCAGACCGGGGATCTAGACATTGCATCCATGGACATTCCACCACACTTGGACACATATACTAGGTCCACGTGCAAGTTCCAGAGGATTCCGAGTTCATGTCGCTTTTCCAATAAACCCTAGTTGGTGGGGCCCGTGGGTCTAACCCTGTAGCTTTCTTAGTACGAGGTTCAGACAACGCGCTTTTTTGTTGCTTTAGCTTTGTTTAGGTCATATATACATGGAAAACAATGGTTGGGACCTTATAGCACATGCTAGCCCCCCGGTATACCCGCAGCGGGACTGTTACCCCTACATGTCCAGGAATCTACTAAGTGTTATCGCACGCATGTGAAGAAGGTCAGACCGGGGATCTAGGCATTACATACATGGACCTTCCACCACACTTGGACACATATACTAGGTCCGCGTGCAAGTTCCACTGGGATTCCGGAGTCTCGCTTCTTTCCAAATAAACCCTAGTCGGTGGGGCCCATGGTCTACCCTCAGAAGCTTTCTTAGTACGAGGTTCGCATAACGCGCTTTTTGTTGGTTTAGCTTTGTTTAGGTCATATCTACATGGAAAACAAAGGTTGGGACCTTATAGCACATGCTAGCCCCCCAGATACCTCAGAAGCGGACTCTACCCCTACACGTCCAGGAATCTACTAAGTGTTATGGCCCGCGGGTCTACCCCTGTATCTTTCTTAGTACGAGGTTCAGACAACACGTTTTTTGTTGGTTTAGCTTTGCTTAGGTAATATCCACATGGAAAATAAAGGTTGGGACCTTATATCACATGCTAGCCCCTGTATACCCTTGGCAGCGGACTCATACCCTACACGCATGTGAATCTACTAAGTGTTATCGCCATGGTCTACCTGTAGGTTTCTTAGTACGAGGTTCACAACGCGCTTTTTTGTTGGTTTAGCTTTGTTTAGGTCATATCTACATGGAAAACAAAGGTTGGGACCTTATAGCACATGCTAGCCCCCCCAGTAAACCCGCTAGGGATGCCCGCCCCTACACGTCCGAGAATCTACTAAGTGTTATCGCCTCTGGTCTACCCCTATAGCTTTCTTAGTACGAGGTTCGCATAACACGCTTTTTGTTGGTTTAGCTTTGTTTAGGTCATATATACATGGAAAACAAAGGTTGGGACCTTATAGCACATGCTAGCCCCGGTATACCCAATGGACTGTACTCCTACACGCCCAGAATCTACTAAGTGTTATCACACGCATGTGAAGAAGGTCAGGCCGGGGATCTAGACATTACATCCATGGACCTTCCACCACACTTGGACACATATAATAGGTCCACGTGCAAGTTCCAAAGTTCCGGAGTTCCGGTCCTTTTTCCAAATAAACCCTAGACGGTGGGCCCGCGGGTCTACCCCTGTAGCTTTCTTAGTACGAGGTTTAGACAACGCGCTTTTTTGTTGGTTTAGCTTTGTTTAGGTCATATCTACATGGAAAACAAAGGTTGAGACCTTATAGCACATGCTAGCTTAAGATAACAATGGACTGTTACCCCTACACGTCCAGGAATCTACTAAGTGTTATCGCACGCATGTGAAGAAGGTCAGACCGAGGATCTAGACATTACATCCATGGACCTTCCACCACACTTGGACACATATACTAGGTCCACGTGCAAGTTCCACTGGGATTCCGGAGCTCCGGCGGTCCTTTTCCAGCGAAACCCTAGTCGGTGGGGCCCACGGGTCTACCCCTTTAGCTTTCTTAGTACGAGGTTCAGACAACGCATTTTTTTGTTGTTTTAGCTTTGTTTAGGTCATATCTACATGGAAAAAAAAGGTTGGGACCTTATAGCACATGCTAGCCCCCCGGTATACCCGCAACGGGACTGTTACCCCTACACGTCCAGGAATCTACTAAGTGTTATCGCCCGCGGGTCTACCCCTGTAGCTTTCTTAGTACGAGGTTCAGACAACGCGCTTTTTTGTTGGTTTAGCTTTGTTTAGGTCATATCTACATGGAAAACAAAGGTTGGGACCTTATAGCACATGCTAGCCCCCGGTATACCCGCAGCGGGACTGTTACCCCTACACGTCCAGGAATCTACAAAGTGTTATCGCACGCATGTGAAGAAGGTCAGACTGGGGATCTAGACACTGAATCCATGGACATTCCACCACACTTGGACACATATACTAGGTCCACATGCAAGTTCCAGTGGGATTCCGGAGCTCCGGCGGTCCTTTTCTAGCAAAACCCTAGTCGGTGGGGCCCGCGGGTCTACCCCTGTAGCTTTCTTAGTACGAGGTTCAGACAACGCGCTTTTTTGTTGGTTTAGCTTTGTTTAGGTCATATCTACATGGAAAACAAAGGTTGGGACCTTATAGAACATGCTAGCCCCCTAAGATACCCGCATGGATCATTACCCCTACACGTCCAGGAATCTACTAAGTGTTATCGCACGCATGTGAAGAAGGTCAGACCGGGGATCTAGACATTACATCCATGGACCTTACACCACACTTGGACACATATACTAGGTCCACGTGCAAGTTCAAGTGGGATTCCTGGAGTTCGGCGGTGCTTTTCAATAAACCCTAGTCGGTGGGGCCCATGGTTACCCTGTAGCTTTCTTAGTACGAGGTTCAGACAACGCGCTTTCTTGTTGGTTTAGATTTGTTTAGGTCATATATACATGGAAAACAAAGGTTGGGGCCTTATAGCACATGCTAGCCCCCCGGTTAACCCGCAGCGGGACTATTACCCCTACACGTCTAGGAATCTACTAAGTGTTATCGCACGCATGTGAAGAAGGTCAGACCGGGGATCTAGACATTACATCCATGGACCTTCCACCACACTTGGACACATATACTAGGTCCGCGTGCAAGTTCCACTGGGATTCCGGAGCTCCGTGGTCCTTTTCCAAAGGAAGACCTGGTCGGTGGGCCCAAGGGTCTACCCCTGTAGCTTTCTTAGTACGAGGTTCGTACAATGACTTTTTTGTTCGCTTACCTTTGTTTAGGTCATATCTACACGGAAAACAAAGGTTGGGACCTTATAGCACATGCTAGCCCCGGTATACCCTTGCAGGGATCTACCCCTACACGCCCGTGAATCTACAAAGTGTTATCGCACGATGTGAAGAAGGTCGACTGGGATCTAGACATTGCATACATGGACATTCCACCACACTTGGACACATATACTAGGTCCAGGTGCAAGTTCCAGGATTCTGAGCTCGCGGTCCTTTTCCAAATAAACCCTAGTCGGTGGGGGCCCAAGGGTCTCCCCCTGTAGCTTTCTTAGTACGAGGTTTAGACAACGCACTTTTTTGTTGGTTTAGCTTTGTTTAGGTCATATCTACATGGAAAACAAAGGTTGGGACCTTATAGCACATGCTAGCCCCCGGTATACCCGCAGTGGGACTGTTACCCCTACACGTCCAGGAATCTACTAAGTGTTATCGCACACATGTGAAGAAGGTCAGACCGGGGATCTATACATTACATCCATGGACCTTCCACCACACTTGGACACATATACTAGGTCCACGTGCAAGTTCCAATGGGATTCCGGAGCTCCGGCGGTCCTTTTCTAGCGAAACCCAAGTCGGTGGGGCCCGCGGGTGTACCCCTGTAGCTTTCTTAGTACGAGGTTCAGACAACGCGCTTTTTTGTTGGTTTAGCTTTGTTTAGGTCATATCTACATGGAAAACAAATGTTGGGACCTTATAGCACATGCTAGCCCCCCGGTATACCCGCAGCGGGACTGTTACCCCTACACGTCTAGGAATCTACTAAGTGTTATCGCACGCATGTGAAGAAGGTCAGACCGGGGATCTAGACATTGCATCCATGGACATTCCACCACACTTGGACACATATACTAGGTCCGCGTGCAAGTTCCACTGGGATTCCGGAGCTCTGGCGGTCCTTTTCCAGCGAAACCCTAGTCGGTGGGGCCCGCGGGTCTACCCCTCCAGCTTTCTTAGTATGAGGTTCAGACAACGCGCTTTTTTGTTGGTTTAGCTTTGTTTAGGTCATATCTACATGGAAAACAAAGGTTGGGACCTTATAGCACATGCTAGCCCCCCGGTTTACCCGCAGCACGACTGTTACCTCTACACGTCCAGGAATCTACTAAGTGTTATCGCCCACGGGTCTACCCCTGTAGCTTTCTTAGTACGAGGTTCAGACAACGCGTTTTTTTGTTGGTTTAGCTTTGTTTAGGTCATATCTACATGGAAAACAAAGGTTGGGACCTTATAGCACATGCTAGCCCCCCGGGATACTAACACGCCACGAATCTAGTAAGTGTTATCGCACATGGGTCTACCCCTGTAGCTTTCTTAGTACGAGGTTTAGATAACGCACTTGTTTGTTGGTTTAGCTTTGTTTAGGTCATATCTACATGGAAAACAAAGGTTGGTACCTTATAGCACATGCTAGCCCCCCGGTATACCCGCTAAAGGATGGATACTCTACACGCCCGTGAATCTACTAAGTGTTATCGCATGGTTTACCCCTGTAGCTTTCTTAGTAAGAGGTTCAGACAACGCGCTTTTTTGTTGGTTTAGCTTTGTTTAGGTCATATCTACATGGAAAACAAAGGTTGGGACCTTATAGCACATGCTAGCCCCAAGATACTCCCGGCGGGGGTGTTACCCCACACGTCTCGTGAATCTACTAAGTGTTATCGCCCGCAGGTCTACCCCTGTAGCTTTCTTAGTACGAGGTTCATACAACGCGCTTTTTGTTGGTTTAGCTTTGTTTAGGTCATATCTACATGGAAAACAAAGGTTGGGACCTTATAGCACATGCTAGCCCCAGATACCCGCAGCCGAGATGTTACCCCTACACGTCCAGGAATCTACTAAGTGTTATCGCCCGCGGGTCTACCCCTGTAGCTTTCTTAGTACGAGGTTCAGACAACTTGATTTTTTGTTGGTTTCGCTTTGTTTAGGTCATATCTACATGGAAAACAAAGGTTGGCACCTTATAGCACATGCTAGCCCCCAGATACCCGCTGGGATCAATACCCTACACGTCCAGGAATCTACTAAGTGTTATCGCACGCATGTGAAGAAGGTCAGACCGGGGATCTAGAGATTACATCCATGGACCTTCCACCACACTTGGACACATATACTAGGTCCACGTGTAAGTTCCAGTGGGATTCGGAGGGATTCGGGAGTTTTCCAAATTCGTGAAACCCTAGTCGGTGGGGGCCCATGGTCTACCTTGTAGCTTTCTTTAGTACGCTGTTCGCACAACGTGCTTTTTTTGGTTTAGCTTTGTTTAGGTCATATATACATGGAAAACAAAGGTTGGGACCTTATAGCACATGCTAGCCCCCCCCGGTATACCCGCAATGGGATTGTACCCTACACGCCTAGGAATCTACTAAGTGTTATCGCACGCATGTGAAGAAGGTCGACCGGGATCTAGACATTACATCCATGGACCTTCCACCACACTTGGACACATATACTAGGTCCGCTGCAAGTTCCACTGGATTCCGGGATTCCGAGCTATCCTTTCCAAGAAGACCTAGTCGGTGGGGCCCATGGTCTACCTGTAGCTTTCTTAGTACGAGGTTCGCATAATGACTTTTTGTTGGTTTACCTTTGTTTAGTTCATATCTACATGGAAAACAAAGGTTGGGACCTTATAGCACATGCTAGCCCCGGTATACCCAAGCGGATCATACCCCTACACGTCCAGGAATCTACAAAGTGTTATCGCACGCATGTGAAGAAGGTCAGACCGGGGATCTAGACATTGCATCCATGGACATTCCACCACACTTTGACACATATACTAGGTCCAGGTGCAAGTTCCGGTGGGATTCAGAGCTGGCGGTCCTTTTCAAAGAAACCCTAGTCGGTGGGGCTGGGTCTACCCTTGTAGCTTTCTTAGTACGAGATTCAGACAACGCGCTTTTTGTTGGTTTAGCTTTGTTTAGGTCATATCTACATGGAAAACAAAGGTTGGGACCTTATAGCACATGCTAGGCCCCCGGTATACCCGCAGTGGGACTGTTACCCCTACACGTCCAGGAATCTACTAAGTGTTATCGCACACATGTGAAGAAGGTCAGACCGGGGATCTAGACATTACATCCATGGACCTTCCACCACACTTGGACACATATACTAGGTCCACGTGCAAGTTCCAATGGGATTCCGGAGCTCCGGCGGTCCTTTTCAAGCGAAACCCAAGTCGGTGGGGCCCAAGGGTGTACCTCGTAGCTTTCTTAGTGCGAGGTTCGTGACAGCTACGATTTTTGTTGGTTTAGCTTTGTTTAGGTCATATCTACATGGAAAACAAAGGTTGGGACCTTATAGCACATGCTAGCCCCGGTATACCCGCAATGGGATCATACCCCTACACGTCTAGGAATCTACTAAGTGTTATCGCACGCATGTGAAGAAGGTCAGACCGGGGATCTAGACATTGCATCCATGGACATTCCACCACACTTGGACACATATACTAGGTCCGCGTGCAAGTTCCACTGGGATTCCGGAGCTCTGGCGGTCCTTTTCCAGCGAAACCCTAGTCGGTGGGGCCTGCGGGTCTACCCCTGTAGCTTTCTTAGTACGAGGTTCAGACAACACGCTTTTTTGTTGGTTTAGCTTTGTTTAGGTCATATCTACATGGAAAACAAAGGTTGGGACCTTATAGCACATGCTAGCCCCCCGGTTTACCCGCAGCACGACTGTTACCTCTACACGTCCAGGAATCTACTAAGTGTTATCGCCCTGGTCTACCTCGTAGCTTTCTTTGTACGAGGTTCACACAACGCGTTTTTTGTTGGTTTATCTTTGTTTAGGTCTTATCTACATGGAAAACAAAGGTTGGAACCTTATAGCACATGCTAGCCCCGGATACTGCAGCGGGATCAAGCATTACCTACACGCCCGTGAATCTACTAAGTGTTATCGCCCGCGGGTCTACCCCTGTAGCTTTCTTAGTACGAGGTTCAGACAACGCGCTTGTTTGTTGGTTTAGCTTTGTTTAGGTCATATCTACATGGAAAACAACGGTTGGGACCTTATAGCACATGCTAGCCCCCCGGTATACCCGCCGCGGGACTGTTACCCCTACACGTCCAGGAATCTACTAAGTGTTATCGCCCGCGGGTTTACCCCTGTAGCTTTCTTAGTAAGAGGTTCGAACAACGCGCTTTTTGGTTGGTTTACCTTTGTTTAGGTCATATCTACATGGAAAACAAAGGTTGGGACCTTATAGCACATGCTAGCCCCCCCGGTATACCAGCCCTACACGCCCGTGAATCTACTAAGTGTTATCGCCTGTCTACCTGTAGCTTTCTTAGTACGAGGTTCAGACAACGCGCTTTTTTATTGGTTTAGCTTTGTTTAGGTCATATCTACATGGAAAAAAAAGTTTGGGACCTTATAGCACATGCTAGCCCCCGGTACCAAGCAATGAGATCATACCCCTACACGTCCAGGAATCTACTAAGTGTTATCGCCCGCGGGTCTACCCCTGTAGCTTTCTTAGTACGAGGTTCAGACAACGCGCTTTTTTGTTGGTTTAGCTTTGTTTAGGTCATATCTACATGGAAAACAAAGGTTGGGACCTTATAGCACATGCTAGCCCCCCGGTTAACCCAGCTGGGATCATACCCTACACGCCCAGAATCTACTAAGTGTTATCGCACGCATGTGAAGAAGGTCAGACCGGGGATCTAGACATTACATCCATGGACCTTCCACCACACTTGGACACATATACTAGGTCCGTGTGCAAGTTCCACTGGGATTCCGGAGCTCCGGCGATCCTTTTCCAGCGAAACCCTAGTCGGTGGGGCCCGCGGGTCTACCCCTGTAACTTTCTTAGTACGAGGTTCAGACAACACACTTTTTTGTTGGTTTAGCTTTGTTTAGGTCATATCTACATGGAAAACAAAGGTTGGGACCTTATAGCACATGCTAGCTCCCCGGTATACCCGCAGCAGGACTGTTACCCCTACACGTCCAGGAATCTACTAAGTGTTATCGCATGGGTCTACCCTCGTAGCTTTCTTAGTACGAGGTTCGACAACGCGTTTTTTGTTGGTTTAGCTTTGTTTAGGTCATATATACATGGAAAACAAAGGTTGGGACCTTATAGCACATTCTAGCCCCCAGATACCCCCAAGCTGGATCATATTCCTACACGTCTAGGAATCTACTAAGTGTTATCGCCCGTGGGTCTACCCCTGTTGCTTTCTTAGTACGAGGTTCAGACCAGAGCTTTTTTGTTGGTTTAGCTTTGTTTAGGTCATATCTACATGGAAAACAAAGGTTGGGACCTTATAGCACATGCTAGCCCCGGTATACCCATGGGATCAATTACCCCTACATGTCCGTGAATCTACTATGTTATCGCCATGGTCTACCCCTGTAGCTTTCTTAGTACGAGGTTCAGACAACGCGTTTTTTTGTTGGTTTAGCTTTGTTTAGGTCATATATACATGGAAAACAAAGGTTGGGACCTTATAGCACATGCTAGTCCCTCGGTATACCCGCAACAGGACTGTTACCCCTACACGTCTAGGAATCTACTAAGTGTTATCGCACGCATGTGAAGAAGGTCAGACCGGGGATCTAGACATTGCATCCATGGACATTCCACCACACTTGGACACATATACTAGGTCCACGTGCAAGTTCCAGTGATTCGAGCTCCGGTCCTTTTCCAAATAAACCCTAGTCGGTGGGGCCTCATGGTCTACCCTATAGCTTTCTAAGTACGAGGTTCAGACAACGCGCTTTTTTGTTGCTTTAGCTTTGTTTAGGTCATATATAGATGGAAAACAATGGTTGGGACCTTATAGCACATGCTAGCCCCAGATACCCTGGCAATGGATCATACCCCTACACGTCCAGGAATCTACTAAGTGTTTTCGCACGCATGTGAAGAAGGTCAGACCGGGGATCTAGGCATTACATCCATGGACCTTCCACCACACTTGGACACATATACTAGGTCCACGTGCAAGTTCCTGTGGGATTCCGGAGCTCCGGTGGTTCTTTTCCAGCGAAACCCTAGTCGGTGGGGCCCGCGGGTCTACCCCTGTAGCTTTCTTAGTACAAGGTTCAGACAACGCGCATTTTTGTTGGTTTAGCTTTGTTTAGGTCATATCTACATGGAAAACAAAGGTTGGGACCTTATAGCTCATGCTAGCCCCCCCGGTATACCCGAAGCGGGACTGTTACCCCTAAACGTCGAGGAATCTACTAAGTGTTATCGCACGCATGTGAAGAAGGTCAGACCGGGGATCTAGACATTACATCCATGGACCTTCCACCACACTTGGACACATATACTAGGTCCGCATGCAAGTTCCACTGGGATTCTGGAGCTCTCATGTCCTTTTCAAATAAACCCTAGTCGGTGGGGCCCGCGGGTCTACCCTTGTAGCTTTCGTAGTACGAGGTTCAGACAACACGCTTTTTTGTTGGTTTAGCTTTGTTTAGGTCATATCTACATGGAAAACAAAGGTTGGGACCTTATAGCACATGCTAGCCCCCCGGTTTACCAGCTGGATCAAGTACCTCTACACGTCCAGGAATCTACTAAGTATTATCGCCCACGGGTCTACCCCTGTAGCTTTCCTAGTACGAGGTTCAGACAACGTGTTTTTTTGTTGGTTTAGCTTTGTTTAGGTCATATCTACATGGAAAACAAAGGTTGGGACCTTATAGCACATGCTAGCCCCTGTATACTGGCGGGGATTACCCATACACGTCCAGGAATCTACTAAGTGTTATCGCCCGCGGGTCTACCCCTGTAGCTTTCTTAGTACGAGGTTCAGACAACGCACTTTTTTGTTGGTTTAGCTTTGTTTAGGTCATATCTACATGGAAAACAAAGGTTGGGACCTTATAGCACATGCTAGCCCCCCGTCTGCTAGCTGGGATCATACCCCTACACGTCCAGGAATCTACTAAGTGTTATCGCCCGCGGGTCTACCCCTGTAGCTTTCTTAGTAAGAGGTTATGACAACGCGCTTTTTTGTTGGTTTAGCTTTGTTTAGGTCATTTCTACATGGAAAACAAAGTTTGGGACCTTATAGCACATGCTAGCCCCCCGGTATACCTGCAGCGGGACTGTTACCCCCCGCCCAGAATCTACTAGTGTTATCGCCTGAGTTCACCCCGTAGCTTTCTTAGTACGAGGTTCATACAACGCGCATTTTTGTTGGTTTAGCTTTGTTTAGGTCATATCTACATGGAAAACAAAGGTTGGGACCTTATAGCACATGCTAGCCCCCGGTATACCCTGCTGTTACTACCCTACACGCCCTGAATCTACTAAGTGTTATCGCACATGGGTCTACCCCTGTAGCTTTCTTAGTACGAGGTTCAGACAACGCGCTTTTTTGTTGGTTTAGCTTTGTTTAGGTCATATCTACATGGAAAACAAAGGTTGGGACCTTATAGCACATGCTAGCCCCCCGGTATACCCGCAGCGGGACTGTTACCCCTACACGTCTAGGAATCTACTAAGTGTTATCGCACGCATGTGAAGAAGGTCAGACCGGGGATCTAGACATTGCATCCATGGACATTCCACCACACTTGGACACATATACTAGGTCCACGTGCAAGTTCCAGTGGGATTCCGGAGCTCCGGCGGTCCTTTTCCAGCGAAACCCTAGTCGATGGGGCCCGCGGGTCTACCCTTGTAGCTTTCTTAGTACGAGGTTCACACAACGCGCTTTTTTGTTGCTTTAGCTTTGCTTAGGTCATATATACATGGAAAACAATGGTTGGGACCTTATAGCACATGCTAGCCCCCAGATATACCAGCTGGGATCATACCCCTACACGTCCAGGAATCTACTAAGTGTTTTCGCACGCATGTGAAGAAGGTCAGACCGGGGATCTAGGCATTACATCCATGGACCTTCCACCACACTTGGACACATATACTAGGTCCACGTGCAAGTTCCTGTGGGATTCCGGAGCTCCGGCGGTTCTTTTCCAAATAAAACCCTAGTCGGTGGGGCCTGGGTCTACCCCTGTAGCTTTCTTAGTACTAGGTTCAGACAACGCGCTTTTTGTTGGTTTAGCTTTGTTTAGGTCATATCTACATGGAAAACAAAGGTTGGGACCTTATAGCTCATGCTAGCCCCCTTAATACCCAATGGATCTACCCCTAAACGTCTGTGAATCTACTAAGTGTTATCGCACGCATGTGAAGAAGGTCAGACCGGGGATCTAGACATTACATCCATGGACCTTCCACCACACTTGGACACATATACTAGGTCCGCGTGCAAGTTCCACTGGGATTCTGGAGCTCCGGCGGTCCTTTTCCAGCGAAACCCTAGTCGGTGGGGCCCGCGGGTCTACCCCTGTAGCTTTCTTAGTACGAGGTTCAGACAACACGCTTTTTTGTTGGTTTAGCTTTGTTTAGGTCATATCTACATGGAAAACAAAGGTTGGGACCTTATAGCACATGCTAGCCCCAGTTTACCCTTGGTAGGCCGTACATTCTCTACACGCCCAGAATCTACTAAGTGTTATCGCGGGTCTACCCACGTAGCTTTCTTAGTACGAGGTTCAGACAACGCGTTTTTTTGTTGGTTTAGCTTTGTTTAGGTCATATCTACATGTAAAACAAAGGTTGGGACCTTATAGCACATGCTAGCCCCCCGGTATACTGCATGGTCTACCCCTGTAGCTTTCTTAGTACGAGGTTTACACAACGCACTTGTTTGATGGTTTAGCTTTGTTTAGGTCATATCTACATGGAAAACAAAGGTTGGGACCTTATAGCACATGCTAGCCCCCGGGATACCCGCAGCGGGACTGTTACCCCTACGCCCGTGAATCTACTAAGTGTTATCGCCTGGTCTACCTCGTAGCTTTCTTAGTAAAAGAGGTTCAGACAACGCGCTTTTTTGTTGGTTTAGCTTTGTTTAGGTCATATCTACATGGAAAACAAAGGTTGGGACCTTATAGCACATGCTAGCCCCCCGGTATACCTGCAGCGGGACTGTTACCCCTACACGTCCAGGAATCTACTAAGTGTTATCGCCCGCAGGTCTACCCCTGTAGCTTTCATAGTACGAAGTTCATACAACGGGCTTTTTGTTGGTTTAGCTTTGTTTAGGTCATATCTACATGGAAAACAAAGGTTGGGACCTTATAGCACATGCTAGCCCCAGATACTCAAGCCCGGTATACCCCTACACGCCCCGGAATCTACTAAGTGTTATCGCCATGGTCTACCCCTGTAGCTTTCTTAGTACGAGGTTCAGACAACGCGCTTTTTTGTTGGTTTAGCTTTGTTTAGGTCATATCTACATGGAAAACAAAGGTTGGGACCTTATAGCACATGCTAGCCCCCCGGTATACCCGCAGTGGGAATGTTACCCCTACACTTCAAGGAATCTACTAAGTGTTATCGCACGCATGTGAAGAAGGTCAGACCGGGGATCTAGACATTGCATCCATGGACATTCCACCACACTTGGACACATATACTAGGTCCACGTGCAAGTTCCAGTGGGATTCCGGAGCTCCGGCGGTCCTTTTCTAGCGAAACCCTAGTCGGTGGGGCCCGCGGGTCTAACCCTGTAGCTTTCTTAGTACGAGGTTCAGACAACGCGCTTTTTTGTTGGTTTAGCTTTGTTTAGGTCATATATACATGGAAAACAATGGTTGGGACCTTATAGCACATGCTAGCCCCCGGTATACCCAACGGGATCATTACCCCTACACGTCCAGGAATCTACTAAGTGTTTTCGCACGCATGTGAAGAAGGTCAGACCGGGGATCTAGGCATTACATCCATGGACCTTCCACCACACTTGGACACATATACTAGGTCCGCGTGCAAGTTCCTCGGGATTCGAGCTCGTGGTTCTTTTCAAATAAACCCTAGTCGGGGGGGCCCGAGGGTCTCCCCCTGTAGCTTTCTTTGTACGAGGTTTATAACGCGCTTTTTGTTGGTTTAGCTTTGTTTAGGTCATATCTACATGGAAAACAAAGGTTGGGGAACTTATAGCTCATGCTAGCCCCCAGATATACCCAGCGGACTGCATTACCCCTACACGCCCAGAATCTACTAAGTGTTATCGCACGCATGTGAAGAAGGTCAGACCGGGGATCTAGACATTACATCCATGGACCTTCCACCACACTTGGACACATATACTAGGTCCGCGTGCAAGTTCCACTGGGATTCCGGAGCTCTGGCGGTCCTTTTGCAGCGAAACCCTAGTCGATGGGGCCCGCGGGTCTACCCCTGTAGCTTTCTTAGTACGAGGTTCAGACAACACGCTTTTTTGTTGGTTTAGCTTTGTTTAGGTCATATCTACATGGAAAACACAGGTTGGGACCTTATAGCTCATGCTAGCCCCAGTTTACCCATGGTATTTCTACCTCTACGCCCAGGAATCTACTAAGTGTTATCGCACGGGTTCACTACCCTAGCTTTCTTAGTACGAGGTTCAGACAACGCGTTTTTTGTTGGTTTAGCTTTGTTTAGGTCATATCTACATGGAAAACAAAGGTTGGGACCTTATAGCACATGCTAGCCCCGGTATACACTGCGGGGGGGATGCCCACGTCCGAATCTACTAAGTGTTATCGCATGGTCTACCCTATTGCTTTCTTAGTACGAGGTTCATACAACGTGCTTTTTTGTTGGTTTAGCTTTGTTTAGGTCATATCTACATGGAAAACAAAGGTTGGGACCTTATAGCACATGCTAGCCCCGGTATACCAGCTACCCCTACACGCCCGTGAATCTACTAAGTGTTATCGCATGGTCTACCCTAGCTTTCTTAGTACGAGGTTCAGACAACTTGCTTTTTTGTTGGTTTCACTTTGTTTAGGTCATATCTACATGGAAAACAAAGGTTGGGACCTTATAGCACATGCTAGCCCCCAGATACCAGCCGGGATCATACCCTACACGTCCAGGAATCTACTAAGTGTTATCGCACGCATGTGAAGAAGGTCAGACCGGGGATCTAGACATTACATCCATGGACCTTCCACCACACTTGGACACATATACTAGGTCCACGTGTAAGTTCCAGTGGGATTCCGGAGTTCGGTCCTTTTCAAATAAACCCTAGTCGGTGGGGCCCGCGGGTCTACCCCTGTAGCTTTCTTAGTACGAGGTTCAGACAACGCGCTTTTTTGTTGTTTTAGCTTTGTTTAGGTCATATCTACATGGAAAACAAAGGTTGGGACCTTATAGCACATGCTAGCCCCCAGATACCCAAGCAGATCATACCCCTACACGCCCGTGAATCTACTAAGTGTTATCGCCTGCAGGTTCACCTGTAGCTTTCTTAGTACGAGGTTCAGACAACGCGTTTTTTTGTTGGTTTAGCTTTGTTTAGGTCATATATACATGGAAAACAAAGGTTGGGACCTTATAGCACATTCTAGCCCCCCGGTATACCCGCAGCGGGACTGTTACCCCTACACGTCCAGGAATCTACTAAGTGTTATCGCTCGTGGGTCTACCCCTGTAGCTTTCTTAGTACGAGGTTCAGACCAGAGCTTTTTTGTTGGTTTAGCTTTGTTTAGGTCATATCTACATGGAAAACAAAGGTTGGGACCTTATAGCACGTGCTAGCCCCCCGGTATACCCGCAAGCCAGTTACCCCTACACGTCCAGGAATCTACTAAGTGTTATCGCCCGCGGGTCTACCCCTGTAGCTTTCTTAGTACGAGGTTCAGACAACGCGTTTTTTTGTTGGTTTAGCTTTGTTTAGGTCATATATACATGGAAAACAAAGGTTGGGACCTTATAGCACATGCTAGTCCCCAGATACCCAAGAACGGGACTGTTACCCCTACATGTCTAGGAATCTACTAAGTGTTATCGCACGCATGTGAAGAAGGTCAGACCGGGGATCTAGACATTGCATCCATGGACATTCCACCACACTTGGACACATATACTAGGTCCACGTGCAAGTTCCAGTGGGATTCCTAGCTCTGGTCCTTTTCCAGCTATACCCTAGTCGGTGGGGCCCGCGGGTCTACCCCTATAGCTTTCTTAGTACGAGGTTCAGACAACGCGCTTTTTTGTTGCTTTAGCTTTTTTTAGGTCATATATACATGGAAAACAATGGTTGGGACCTTATAGCACATGCTAGCCCCCCGGTATACCCGCAGCGGGACTGTTACCCCTACACGTCCAGGAATCTACTAAGTGTTTTCGCACGCATATGAAGAAGGTCACACCGGGGATCTAGGCATTACATCCATGGACCTTCCACCACACTTGGACACATATACTAGGTCCACTGCAAGTTCCTGTGGGATTCGAGCTCCGTGGTTCTTTTCCAAATAAACCCTAGTCGGTGGGGCCCATGGTCTACCCCTGTAGCTTTCTTAGTACGAGGTTCGCATAACGCGCTTTTTGTTGGTTTAGCTTTGTTTAGGTCATATCTACATGGAAAACAATGGTTGGGACCTTATAGCTCATGCTAGCCCCCAGTATACCAAGCGACTGTTACCCCTAAACGTCCAGGAATCTACTAAGTGTTATCGCACGCATGTGAAGAAGGTCAGACCGGGGATCTAGACATTACATCCATGGACCTTCCACCACACTTGGACACATATACTAGGTCCGCATGCAAGTTCCACTGGGATTCTGGAGCTCTGGCGGTCCTTTTCCAGCGAAACCCTAGTCGGTGGGGCCCGCGGGTCTACCCCTGTAGCTTTCTTAGTACGAGGTTCAGACAACACGCTTTTTTGTTGGTTTAGCTTTGTTTAGGTCATATCTACATGGAAAACAAAGGTTGGGACCTTATAGCACATGCTAGCTCCCAGTTTACCGTGGCAGGCATTCTCTACACGCCCAGAATCTACTAAGTGTTATCGCCACGTCTACCCCTCAGCTTTCCTAGTACGAGGTTCGCATAACGCGCTTTTTTGTTGGTTTAGCTTTGTTTAGGTCATATCTACATGCAAAACAAAGGTTGGGACCTTATAGCACATGCTAGCCTCCCGGTATACCCCAAGTAGCTGGATCATTACCCATACACGTCCAGGAATCTACTAAGTGTTATCGCCCGCGGGTCTACCCCTGTAGCTTTCTTAGTACGAGGTTCAGACAACGCACTTGTTTGTTGGTTTAGCTTTGTTTAGGTCATATCTACATGGAAAACAAAGGTTGGGACCTTATAGAACATGCTAGCCCCCCGGTATACCCGCAGCGGGACTGTTACCCCTACACGTCCAGGAATCTACTAAGTGTTATCGCCCGCGGGTCTACCCCTGTAGCTTTCTTAGTAAGAGGTTCAGACAACGCGTTTTTTTGTTGGTTTAGCTTTGTTTAGGTCATATATACATGGAAAACAAAGGTTGGGACCTTATAGCACATTCTAGCCCCCCGGTATACCCTTGGGATCATACCCCTACACGTCCAGGAATCTACTAAGTGTTATCGCCCGTGGGTCTACCCCTGTAGCTTTCTTAGTACGAGGATCAGACCAGAGCTTTTTTGTTGGTTTAGCTTTGTTTAGGTCATATCTACATGGAAAACAAAGTTTGGGACCTTATAGCACATGCTAGCCCCCCGGTATACCTGCAGCGGGACTGTTACCCCTACACGTCCAGGAATCTACTAAGTGTTATCGCCCGCAGGTCTACCCCTGTAGCTTTCATAGTACGAGGTTCATACAACGCGCTTTTTGTTGGTTTAGCTTTGTTTAGGTCATATCTACATGGAAAACAAAGGTTGGGACCTTATAGAACATGCTAGCCCCCCGGTATACCCCAATGGATGGGACTGTACCTACACGCCCTGGAATCTACTAGTTATCCATGTAGTCTACCCCTGTAGCTTTCTTAGTACGAGGTTCAGACAACGCGCTTTTTTGTTGGTTTAGCTTTGTTTAGGTCATATCTACATGGAAAACAAAGGTTGGGACCTTATAGAACATGCTAGCCCCCGGTATACCCGCAGCGGGACTGTTACCCCTACACGTCCAGGAATCTACTAAGTGTTATCGCACGCATGTGAAGAAGGTCAGACCGGGGATCTAGACATTGCATCCATGGACATTCCACCACACTTGGACACATATACTAGGTCCACGTGCAAGTTCCAGTGGGATTCCGGAGCTCCGGCGGTCCTTTTCCAGCGAAACCCTAGTCGGTGGGGCCCGCGGGTCTACCCCTGTAGCTTTCTTAGTACGAGGTTCAGACAACGCGCTTTTTTGTTGCTTTAGCTTTGTTTAGGTCATATCTACATGGAAAACAATGGTTGGGACCTTATAGCACATGCTAGCCCCTCAGATACCCGCTGGGATCATACCCCTACACGCCCGAATCTACTAAGTGTTTTCGCACGCATGTGAAGAAGGTCAGACCGGGGATCTAGGCATTACATCCATGGACCTTCCACCACACTTGGACACATATACTAGGTCCACGTGCAAGTTCCTGTGGGATTCCGGAGCTCCGGCGGTTCTTTTCCAGCGAAACCCTAGTTGGTGGGGCCCGCGGGTCTCCCCCTGTAGCTTTCTTAGTACGAGGTTCAGACAACGCGCTATTTTGTTGGTTTAGCTTTGTTTAGGTCATATCTACATGGAAAACAAAGGTTGGGGACCTTATAGCTCATGCTAGCCCCCTTGATACCCAAGCAAGGATCATACCCTAAACGTCCAGGAATCTACTAAGTGTTATCGCACGCATGTGAAGAAGGTCAGACCGGGGATCTAGACATTACATCCATGGACCTTCCACCACACTTGGACACATATACTAGGTCCGCGTGCAAGTTCCACTGGGATTCCGGAGCTCTGGCGGTCCTTTTCCAGCGAAACCCTAGTCGGTGGGGCCCGCGGGTCTACCCCTGTAGCTTTCTTAGTACGAGGTTCAGACAACACGCTTTTTTGTTGGTTTAGCTTTGTTTAGGTCATATCTACATGGAAAACAAAGGTTGGGACCTTATAGCACATGCTAGCCCCCCGGTTTACCCGCAGCGGGACTGTTACCTCTACACGTCCAGGAATCTACTAAGTGTTATCGCCCACGGGTCTACCCCTGTAGCTTTCTTAGTACGAGGTTCAGACAACGCGTTTTTTTGTTGGTTTAGCTTTGTTTAGGTCATATCTACATGGAAAACAAAGGTTGGGACCTTATAGCACATGCTAGCCCCCCGGTATACCTGCAGCGGGACTGTTACCCCTACACGTCCAGGAATCTACTAAGTGTTATCGCCCGCGGGTCTACCCCTGTAGCTTTCTTAGTACGAGGTTCAGACAACGCGCTTTTTTGTTGGTTTAGCTTTGTTTAGGTCATATCTACATGGAAAACAAAATTTGGGACCTTATAGCACATGCTAGCCCCTAAGATACCACTGGCGGACTACACCTACACGTCCAGGAATCTACTAAGTGTTATCGCCTGCGAGTCTACCCCTGTTGCTTTCTTAGTACTAGGTTCATACAACGCGCTTTTTTGTTGGTTTAGCTTTGTTTAGGTCATATCTACATGGAAAACAAAGGCTGGGACCTTATAGCACATGCTAGCCCCATACTTACCATGGATATTCTACACGTCCAGGAATCTACTAAGTGTTATCGCCCGCGGGTCTACCCCTGTAGCTTTCTTAGTACGAGGTTCAGACAACTTGATTTTTTGTTGGTTTCGCTTTGTTTAGGTCATATCTACATGGAAAACAAAGGTTGGCACCTTATAGCACATGCTAGCCCCCAGATACCCGGCAGGGATCATACCCCTACACGTCCAGGAATCTACTAAGTGTTATCGCACGCATGTGAAGAAGGTCAGACCGGGGATCTAGACATTACATCCATGGACCTTCCACCACACTTGGACACATATACTAGGTCCACGTGTAAGTTCCAGTGGGATTCCGGAGTTCCGGCGGTCCTTTTCCAGCGAAACCCTAGTCGGTGGGGCCCGCGGGTCTACCTTTGTAGCTTTCTTAGTACGCGGTTCAGACAACGCGCTTTTTTGTTGGTTTAGCTTTGTTTAGGTCATATATACATGGAAAACAAAGGTTGGGACCTTATAGCACATGCTAGCCCCTCGGTATACCCGCAGCGGGACTGTTACCCCTACACGTCTAGGAATCTACTAAGTGTTATCGCACGCATGTGAAGAAGGTCAGACCGGGGATCTAGACATTACATCCATGGACCTTCCACCACACTTGGACACATATACTAGGTCCGCGTGCAAGTTCCACTGGGATTCCGGAGCTCCGGCGGTCCTTTTCCAGTGAAGACCTAGTCGGTGGGGCCCGCGGGTCTACCCCTGTAGCTTTCTTAGTACGAGGTTCAGACAACAGACTTTTTTGTTGGTTTACCTTTGTTTAGGTCATATCTACATGGAAAACAAAGGTTGGGACCTTATAGCACATGCTAGCCCCCCGGTATACCCGCAGCGGGACTGTTACCCCTACACGTCCAGGAATCTACAAAGTGTTATCGCACGCATGTGAAGAAGGTCAGACCGGGGATCTAGACATTGCATCCATGGACATTCCACCACACTTTGACACATATACTAGGTCCAGGTGCAAGTTCCAGTGGGATTCCGGAGCTCTGGCGGTCCTTTTCCAGCGAAACCCTAGTCGGTGGGGCCCGCGGGTCTACCCTGTAGCTTTCTTAGTACGAGATTCAGACAACGCGCTTTTTGTTGGTTTAGCTTTGTTTAGGTCATATCTACATGGAAAACAAAGGTTGGGACCTTATAGCACATGCTAGGCCCCCGGTATACCCGCAGTGGGACTGTTACCCCTACACGTCCAGGAATCTACTAAGTGTTATCGCACACATGTGAAGAAGGTCAGACCGGGGATCTAGACATTACATCCATGGACCTTCCACCACACTTGGACACATATACTAGGTCCACGTGCAAGTTCCAATGGGATTCCGGAGCTCCGGCGGTCCTTTTCTAGCGAAACCCAAGTCGGTGGGGCCCGCGGGTGTACCCCTGTAGCTTTCTTAGTACGAGGTTCAGACAACGCACTTTTTTGTTGGTTTAGCTTTGTTTAGGTCATATCTACATGGAAAACAAAGGTTGGGACCTTATAGCACATGCTAGCCCCCCAGATACCAAGAATGGATCATTACCCTACACGCCTAGGAATCTACTAAGTGTTATCGCACGCATGTGAAGAAGGTCGACTGGATCTAGACATTGCATCCATGGAAATTCCACCACACTTGGACACATATACTAGGTCCACGTGCAAGTTCCACTGGATTCCTGAGCTGGCGGTCCTTTTCAAATAAACCCTAGTCGGTGGGGGGCCCTGGTCTACCCCTCGTAGCTTTCTTAGTACGAGGTTCGTACAACACGCTTTTTGTTAGTTTAGCTTTGTTTAGGTCATATCTACATGGAAAACAAAGGTTGGGACCTTATAGCACATGCTAGCCCCGGTTTACCCAAGACGACCTGTTATTACCTCTACGCCCGTGAATCTACTAAGTGTTATCGCCACGGTCTACCCTCAGCTTTCTTAGTACGAGGTTCGCACAACGCGCTTTTTGTTGGTTTAGCTTTGTTTAGGTCATATCTACATGGCAAACAAAGGTTGGGACCTTATAGCACATGCTAGCCCCCGGATGGACTGCTACTACCCCTACACGCCTAGGAATCTACTAAGTGTTATCGCATGGTTCACCCCTCGTAGCTTTCTTAGTACGAGGTTCAGACAACTCGCTTGTTTGTTGGTTTAGCTTTGTTTAGGTCATATCTACATGGAAAACAACGGTTGGGACCTTATAGCACATGCTAGCCCCGGTATACCGCCATGGGATCACCCACTCCTACACGCCTGTGAATCTACTAAGTGTTATCGCCCGCGGGTCTACCCCTGTAGCTTTCTTAGTAAGAGGTTCAGACAACGCGCTTTTTTGTTGGTTTACCTTTGTTTAGGTCATATCTACATGGAAAACAAAGGTTGGGACCTTATAGCACATGCTAGCCCCCTCGCAGATACTCGCAGCGGTATTACCCTACACGTCCAGGAATCTACTAAGTGTTATCGCCCGCAGGTCTACCCCTGTAGCTTTCTTAGTACGAGGTTCATACAACGCGCTTTTTATTGGTTTAGCTTTGTTTAGGTCATATCTACATGGAAAACAAAGGTTGGGACCTGATAGCACATGCTAGCCCCCCGGTATACCCGCAGCGAGACTGTTACCCCTACACGTCCAGGAATCTACTAAGTGTTATCGCCCGCGGGTCTACCCCTGTAGCTTTCTTAGTACGAGGTTCAGACAACGCGCTTTTTGTTGGTTTAGCTTTGTTTAGGTCATATCTACATGGAAAACAAAGGTTGGGACCTTATAGCACATGCTAGCCCCCTGCTAACCAGCTGGATCATACCCTACACGTCCAGGAATCTACTAAGTGTTATCGCACGCATGTGAAGAAGGTCAGACCGGGGATCTAGACATTACATCCATGGACCTTCCACCACACTTGGACACATATACTAGGTCCGTGTGCAAGTTCCACTGGGATTCCGGAGCTCCGGCGGTCCTTTTCCAGCGAAACCCTAGTCGGTGGGGCCCGCGGGTCTACCCCTGTAGCTTTCTTAGTACGAGGTTCAGACAACACGCTTTTTTGTTGGTTTAGCTTTGTTTAGGTCATATCTACATGGAAAACAAAGGTTGGGACCTTATAGCACATGCTAGCCCCCCGGTATACCCGCAGCGGGACTGTTACCCCTACACGTCCAGGAATCTACTAAGTGTTATCGCCCGCGGGTCTACCCCTGTAGCTTTCTTAGTACGAGGTTCAGACAACGCGTTTTTTTGTTGGTTTAGCTTTGTTTAGGTCATATATACATGGAAAACAAAGGTTGGGACCTTATAGCACATTCTAGCCCCCCGGTATACCCGCAGCGGGACTGTTACCCCTACACGTCCAGGAATCTACTAAGTGTTATCGCCCGTGGGTCTACCCCTGTTGCTTTCTTAGTACGAGGTTCAGACCAGAGCTTTTTTGTTGGTTTAGCTTTGTTTAGGTCATATCTACATGGAAAACAAAGGTTGGGACCTTATAGCACATGCTAGCCCCCCCCGGTATACCCGGGATCATACTCCCCTACACGCCCGTGAATCTACTAAGTTTATCGCCTGGTCTACCCTATAGCTGTCTTAGTATGAGGTTCAGACAACGCGCTTTTCTGGTTTAGATTTCTTTAGGTCATATATACATGGAAAACAAAGGTTGGGACCTTATAGCACATGCTAGTCCCTCAGATACCCAAGAACGACTGTTACCCCTACACGTCTAGGAATCTACTAAGTGTTATCGCACGCATGTGAAGAAGGTCAGACCGGGGATCTAGACATTGCATCCATGGACATTCCACCACACTTGGACACATATACTAGGTCCACGTGCAAGTTCCAGTGGGATTCCGGAGTTCTCGTGTCCTTTTCAAATAAACCCTAGTCGGTGGGGCCCGCGGGTCTACCCCTATAGCTTTCTTAGTACGAGGTTCAGACAACGCGCTTTTTTGTTGCTTTAGCTTTGTTTAGGTCATATATAGATGGAAAACAATGGTTGGGACCTTATAGCACATGCTAGCCCCCCGGTATACCCGCAGCGGGACTGTTACCCCTACACGTCCAGGAATCTACTAAGTGTTTTCGCACGCATGTGAAGAAGGTCAGACCGGGGATCTAGGCATTACATCCATGGACCTTCCACCACACTTGGACACATATACTAGGTCCACGTGCAAGTTCCTGTGGGATTCCGTAGTTCAAGTGTTCTTTTCAAATAAACCCTAGTCGGTGGGGCCATGGTCTACCCCTGTAGCTTTCTTAGTACGAGGTTCAGACAACGCGCTTTTTTGTTGGTTTAGCTTTGTTTAGGTCATATCTACATGGAAAACAAAGGTTGGGACCTTATAGCTCATGCTAGCCCCCCCGGTATACCCGAAGCGGGACTGTTACCCCTAAACGTCGAGGAATCTACTAAGTGTTATCGCACGCATGTGAAGAAGGTCAGACCGGGGATCTAGACATTACATCCATGGACCTTCCACCACACTTGGACACATATACTAGGTCCGCGTGCAAGTTCCACTGGGATTGGGATTACGGCGGTCCTTTTCCAAATAAACCCTAGTCGGTGGGGCCCATGGGTTCTCCTGTAGCTTTCTTAGTACGAGGTTCAGACAACACGCTTTTTTGTTGGTTTAGCTTTGTTTAGGTCATATCTACATGGAAAACAAAGGTTGGGACCTTATAGCACATGCTAGCCCCCTGGTTACCCCAAGAGCGGATCATACTCTACACGTCCAGGAATCTACTAAGTATTATCGCCCACGGGTCTACCCCTGTAGCTTTCCTAGTACGAGGTTCAGACAACGTGTTTTTTTGTTGGTTTAGCTTTGTTTAGGTCATATCTACATGGAAAACAAAGGTTGGGACCTTATAGCACATGCTAGCCCCGGTATACTACCTGCCATTACCCTACACGCCCAGGAATCTACTAAGTGTTATCATGGTCTACCTGTAGCTTTCTTAGTACGAGGTTCGCATAACGCGCTTGTTTGTTAGTTTAGCTTTGTTTAGGTCATATCTACATGTAAAACAAAGGTTGGGACCTTATAGCACATGCTAGCCCCCCAGATACCCAGCCGGGATTACCCCTACACGTCCAGGAATCTACTAAGTGTTATCGCCCGCGGGTCTACCCCTGTAGCTTTCTTAGTAAGAGGTTCAGACAACGCGCTTTTTTGTTGGTTTAGCTTTCTTTAGGTCATATCTACATGGAAAACAGAGTTTGGGACCTTATAGCACATGCTAGCCCCCCGGTATACCTGCAGCGGGACTGTTACCCCTACACGTCCAGGAATCTACTAAGTGTTATCGCCCAGTGTCACCCTGTAGCTTTCATAGTACGAGGTTCATACACGCGCTTTTGTTGGTTTAGCTTTGTTTAGGTCATATCTACATGGAAAACAAAGGTTGGGACCTTATAGCACATGCTAGCCCCCCGGTATACCCGCAGCGGGACTGTTACCCCTACACGTCCTGGAATCTACTAAGTGTTATCGGCCGCGGGTCTACCCCTGTAGCTTTCTTAGTACGAGGTTCAGACAACGCGCTTTTTTGTTGGTTTAGCTTTGTTTAGGTCATATCTACATGGAAAACAAAGGTTGGGACCTTATAGCACATGCTAGCCACCCCGGTATACCCGACGGGACTGTACCCCTACACGCCTAGGAATCTACTAAGTGTTATCGCGCATGTGAAGAAGGTCGACCGGGATCTAGACATTGCATCCATGGACATACCACCACACTTGGACACATATACTAGGTCCACGTGCAAGTTCCAAGGATTCCTGGAGTCCATGGTCCTTTTCCAATAAACCCTAGTCGATGGGGCCCATGGTCTACCCTCGTAGCTTTTAGTACGAGGTTCAGACAACGCGTTTTTTTGTTGGTTTAGCTTTGTTTAGGTCATATATACATGGAAAACAATGGTTGGGACCTTATAGCACATGCTAGCTCTATACCCGCGGACCTATTACCCCTACGTCCAGAATCTACTAAGTGTTATCGCGTGGGTCTACCCCTTGCTTTCTTAGTACGAGGTTGCACGAGCTTTTTGTTGGTTTATAATTGTTTAGGTCATATCTACAATGAAAACAAATTTTGGGAACTTATAGCACATGCTAGCCCCTGTGCCCATACCCCAGCAATGGGACTGTTACCCTACACGCCCGTGAATCTACTAAGTGTTATCGCCCGCGGGTCTACCCCTGTAGCTTTCTTAGTACAAGGTTCAGACAACGCGTTTTTTTGTTGGTTTAGCTTTGTTTAGGTCATATATACATGGAAAACAAAGGTTGGGACCTTATAGCACATGCTAGCCCCCCGGTATACCCAAGAATGGGATCATACCCTACACGTCTAGGAATCTACTAAGTGTTATCGCACGCATGTGAAGAAGGTCAGACCGGGGATCTAGACATTGCATCCATGGACATTCCACCACACTTGGACACATATACTAGGTCCACGTGCAAGTTCCAGTGGGATTCCGGAGCTCCGGCGGTCCTTTTCAAGTGAAACCCTAGTCGGTGGGGCCCGCGGGTCTACCCCTGTAGCTTTCTTAGTACGAGGTTCAGACAACGCGCTTTTTTGTTGCTTTAGCTTTGTTTAGGTCATATATACATGGAAAACAATAGTTGGGACCTTATAGCACATGCTAGCCCCCCGGTATACCCGCAGCGGGACTGTTACCCCTACACGTCCAGGAATCTACTAAGTGTTTTCGCACGCATGTGAAGAAGGTCAGACCGGGGATCTAGGCATTACATCCATGGACCTTCCACCACACTTGGACACATATACTAGGTCCACGTGCAAGTTCCTGTGGGATTCCGGAGCTCCGGCGGTTCTTTTCCAGCGAAACCCTAGTCGGTGGGGCCCGCGGGTCTCCCCCTGTAGCTTTCTTAGTACGAGGTTTAGACAACGCGCTTTTTTGTTGGTTTAGCTTTGTTTAGGTCATATCTACATGGAAAACAAAGGTTGGGGACCTTATAGCTCATGCTAGCCCCCCCGGTATACCCGCAGCGGGACTGTTACCCCTACACGTCCAGGAATCTACTAAGTGTTATCGCACGCATGTGAAGAAGGTCAGACCGGGGATCTAGACATTACATCCATGGACCTTCCACCACACTTGGACACATATACTAGGTCCGCGTGCAAGTTCCACTGGGATTCCGGAGCTCTGGCGGTCCTTTTCCAGCGAAACCCTAGTCGATGGGGCCCATGGTTCACCACTGTAGCTTTCTTAGTACGAGGTTCAGACAACACGCTTTTTTGTTGGTTTAGCTTTGTTTAGGTCATATCTACATGGAAAACAAAGGTTGGGACCTTATAGCACATGCTAGCCCCCCGGTTTACCCGCAGCGGGACTGTTACCTCTACACGTCCAGGAATCTACTAAGTGTTATCGCCCACGGGTCTACCCCTGTAGCTTTCTTAGTACGAGGTTCAGACAACGCGTTTTTTTGTTGGTTTAGCTTTGTTTAGGTCATATCTACATGGAAAACAAAGGTTGGGACCTTATAGCACATGCTAGCCCCCCGGTATACCTGCAGCGGGACTGTTACCCCTACACGTCCAGGAATCTACTAAGTGTTATCGCCCGCGGGTCTACCCCTGTAGCTTTCTTAGTACGAGGTTCAGACAACGCGCTTTTTTGTTGGTTTAGCTTTGTTTAGGTCATATCTACATGGAAAACAAAGGTTGGGACCTTATAGCACATGCTAGCCCCCCGGTATACCCGCAGCGGGACTGTTACCCCTACACGTCCAGGAATCTACTAAGTGTTATCGCCCGCGGGTCTACCCCTGTTGCTTTCTTAGTACGAGGTTCATACAACGTGCTTTTTTGTTGGTTTAGCTTTGTTTAGGTCATATCTACATGGAAAACAAAGGTTGGGACCTTATAGCACATGCTAGCCCCCCGGTATACCCATGTGGGATCTGTATTTCTACACGTCCAGGAATCTACTAAGTGTTATCGCCCGCGGGTCTACCCCTGTAGCTTTCTTAGTACGAGGTTCAGACAACTTGCTTTTTTGTTGGTTTCACTTTGTTTAGGTCATATCTACATGGAAAACAAAGGTTGGGACCTTATAGCACATGCTAGCCCCCCGGTATACCCGCAGCGGGACTGTTACCCCTACACGTCCAGGAATCTACTAAGTGTTATCGCACGCATGTGAAGAAGGTCAGACCGGGGATCTAGACATTACATCCATGGACCTTCCACCACACTTGGACACATATACTAGGTCCACGTGTAAGTTCCAGAGGGATTCCGGAGTTCCGGCGGTCCTTTTCCAGCGAAACCCTAGTCGGTGGGGCCCGTGGGTCTACCCCTGTAGCTTTCTTAGTACGAGGTTCAGACAACGCGCTTTTTTGTTGGTTTAGCTTTGTTTAGGTCATATCTACATGGAAAACAAAGGTTGGGACCTTATAGCACATGCTAGCCCCCAGATACCCAAGAATGGACTATTACCCCTACACGTCCAGGAATCTACTAAGTGTTATCGCACGCATGTGAAGAAGGTCAGACCGGGGATCTAGACATTGCATCCATGGACCTTCCACCACACTTGGACACATATACTAGGTCCACGTGCAAGTTCAAGTGGGATTCCGGAGCTCCGGCGGTCCTTTTCCAGCGAAACCCTAGTCGGTGGGGCCCGCGGGTCTACCCCTGTAGCTTTCTTAGTACGAGGTTCAGACAACGCGCTTTTTTGTTGGTTTAGCTTTGTTTAGGTCATATCTACATGGAAAACAAAGGTTGGGACCTTATAGCACATGTTAGCCCCCCGGTATACCCGCAGCGGGACTGTTACCTCTACACGTCCAGGAATCTACTAAGTGTTATCGCACGCATGTGAAGGTCAGACCGGGGATCTAGACATTGCATCCATGGACATTCCACCACACTTGGACACATATACTAGGTCCACGTGCAAGTTCCAGTGGGATTCCGGAGCTCCGGCGGTCCTTTTCCAGTGAAACCCTAGTCGGTGGGGCCCGCGGGTCTACCCCTGTAGCTTTCTTAGTACGAGATTCAGACAACGCGCTTTTTTGTTGGTTTAGCTTTGTTTAGGTCATATCTACATGGAAAACAAAGGTTGGGACCTTATAGCACATGCTAGCCCCCTGGTATACCCTTGCTGGATGTTACCCTACACGCCTGTGAATCTACTAAGTGTTATCGCCCGTGGGTCTACCCCTGTAGCTTTCTTAGTACGAGGTTCAGACAATGCGCTTTTTGTTGGTTTAGCTTTGTTTAGGTCATATCTACATGGAAAACAAAGGTTGGGACCTTATAGCACATGCTAGCCCCCCGGTATACCTGCAGCGGGACTGTTACTCCTGCACGTCCAAAAATCTACTAAGTGTTATCGCACGTGGGTATACCCGCAGTGGGACCCTATAGCACCTTCGGTCCTTTTCTAGCGAAACCCTAGGAAGTGTGGGCCCCGGACTAGGGTTTCACGGGAAAAGGATAGTCGCAGAGCCGGTCTATATTTTATACGAAATAAATGAAAAGGAAGAGGAACAAAATAAAATAAAATATATTAACTTGGAACAAATATAAAATTAAATATATTAAGTAGGAGCAAATAAAAAAAGAACCGGCAAAAAATAATAGGGCTGTAATGACGCAATGCTGCAGAGGGCTTTTTTGGTTGGTTAAACCGCAAAAAATATTATATTGTTGACAAGATGCCGTCAATGTCAGAGAGATTATTTTGGGTTGGACCAACCCGGCCCACCCCAAGCCTCTCCCCTCCACTCATTCTCTCTGCCTCTCCCCGTGCCAGATCTCCTCACCCCGCCACCACCACCACCACTGCACCTCACCTCACCCGCCATCAACCACCCCTTCACCCTGCGCCGCCGCCGTCCCATCTGGCATTTGGCCTTGGCCAGCTCCTATCCCATGGTGCCAGCGCCACGACCATCCCATCCCCTCCCCTGACCTAGTGTCTCCCCCGTCCCCTAGTCCTGTGCGGCCCTATCCCCTGGTCCGGCGCCGCCCTGTCCTTGGTCCGCCGCCGCCCATCCCCTAGTCTGGTGCCGCCTCGTCCCCTAGTCCGGCGCCGACTCGTCCGCTGGGCCGCCGGCGCGTGGCCAGCTCCCCCCATCCCCTGGTCCGGCCGCCTTGCTCCCCCATCCCCTGGCTCTGCCTCCTCCCATGCACCGCCACCTCCCGTGCTCCTCCTGGCTCCTCCCCTGTAGGGCAGTGAGCTCTGGGTGAGGAGGAGAGGCCCCCTACACCGCCACCTCCCCTACAGCTACGCCACCTCGCCGGAGCTCCCTGCAAGTAAATCCTAGCGATTTTGTACTCTGTTTTAGGTAGTTAAGGTAGTATTGGGTAGTTTAGATAAATAGGTTAATTTATTTGTGTTTGCAATTTGCAGAATTTGAGGTGGATACTAGGCCCCATCGGAGAGGTTGCCATCCCGGAGGTCGTCACCACCCTGCAAATCAGATCCTAACGCCGTCCCGGAGGTTGCCATCGGAGAGGTCGCCATTCTGCTACTCGACCTTCCTCGACTATTTGCTCATGCTTCGAGGGTATAAATCTTGCGCCCATCTTGTAATGTACCTAGGTTTTTTTGTGTCTAGATCACCGAGTCAGTCGTGAAACCTAGGCGTCTCCCGTTCAAAAGGGTTACACGAATAAATATGCATTCGATCGCATATTTAAAACTGTAACTCTTTTGGATTGTCCACGTTTTTTGGACAGCCAGAGGAGATATGTTCTCCACGGTCTACCCCGAACCAAGGCAGGATTTCGGCGGCACCCCCACATTGTTCTCCGGATGCACATTCCTCTCGGCATTTTTTGTCGAGACGTGTATCGGGAGAACAGCGGGGAGGTGCTGCCAAAATTTTGTCTCAGTTCGGGGTAGACCATGGAGAACATATCCAATCTACACATCTTCGGGTGGGATTAGGACATATTTTTTCCTATTAGACATGTTAGGTGAATGCATGGAATAACAACGCAAGATTTGTGTATTTAGTTTGATGTCATTAATTAAAATGAAATGTTATATTTGTATTGTGGCTCCCGATGAACAGAGGATGGCTGGTAATGGTTGGATGTACAGTGGCCGTACTAATGCGCTTGAAAGAACAGAGGAGTGGGTATGGAAGACCAATTTTCTGGTGAAGGAGTTAGCGCATGGTTCAAAGGTAGTTCGTGCAAGGTGTCCTTGTTCTCATTGCATGAGGCTTCGTCGTCAGACAAAGGATGATATGAGTAAACACCTATGGCAGTATGTGTATATGCTTGACTACGAGCCTTCAGTCGACTTTTCTCAGTACGAATGTGATGGAGCCAAGGTGATGCGACAGCGGATCGATGGCATTGAGAATGATGGGATTAGAAACTTGCTAGAGGATCTTCGTGATGCCGACATGCCAGATTCGCCACCTCCACAGGAGGAACCGCCAGAACCGGAGGAACCATAGGAACCAGGTCAACCGGAGGAACCGGAGGCAACCGCGAAGGCCTTCTATGATATGATGGCCTCGGCTAAGAGGCCTCTATATCCGGGTGCGAAAGTGTCTCAGCTCGATGCCATCTCGCAAATACTAGCCAACAAGTCCCAGTACGCCACCACCCGAGCAAGCTTTGAACGTAATTTGTTTACGTATGGTAACATGTTGCCCGAAGGGCATTGTCTACCTAAAAGCATGTATGAATGCCGGAAAATGATGAAAGCGCTCACCATGGATTATGTAAAGATAGATTGTTGTCCAGTAGGCTGCCTTTTGTTTTGGAAACAGTTTGAGGATGACAAGTACTGCAGCAAGTGTGGGGCCTCTAGGTATCATGAGAGAAAGGGACGTGATGGTCAGATGACACAAACAAATGTCGCCGTGAAGATTCTTCGTTATCTCCCATTCATAAAAAGAATCCAGCGGCTTTACATGACCGAGGAATCTGCCACACAGATGAAGTGGCACAAGATAGGGAAGAGATGCCATGACGAGCATGGACATGAAATGATGGGACATCCATCTGATGGTAAGGCATGGAAGAACTTTGATGCAAAACACGAGACATTTGCAAGTGAGGCTCGGAATGTCAGAATTGCGATAGCAACCGATGGATTCAATCCATATGGTATGTCGACCGCCTCTTATAGCTGTTGGCCCGTGTTTGTTATTCCGCTCAATCTCTCTCCCGGAGTTCTAATGCAGAGGAATACCATATTCCTATCACTTGTCATTCCAGGGCCTGAATACCCGGGGAAGAATTTGAGTGTCTACATCCAGCCGCTTATTGATGATTTGAACCACTCTTGGCACCACGGGACATTGACATATGACCGAGCATCTAAGACAAACTTCCTCATGAGAGTTTGGTACCAGTATTCCATGCACGACATGCCCGGCTACGCCCTATTTTGCGGATGGTGTACATCCGGTAAGTGGCCTTGCCCAGTTTGCATGCTCAAACTTGAGTTCTTTTGGCTAACCGCGGGTGGCAAGTATGTCGCCTTTGACAAACATCGACATTTCCTCAAAAGAGGGCACCGATTCAGACGAGACAAAAAGAACTTCATGAAGGGCATAGTTGTGAATGAAGAAAAAGCAATACCAACGTTTGATGGTGCAGCTGTTAAAGCCGAGCTACTTGCTCTTAAGCGTACTGAGATTCCTGGCCCACAATTTGAGGGATATGGTAAAATGCACAACTGGACTCACGAGACAGCCATAACGAAGCTCGAGTATTACAAGGACCTCGAACTTCCCCATAACATCGATGTGATGCACACTGAAAAGAATGTAGGAGAGTCCCTCTTTCACACAATTTGCAACATTCCTGGGAAGTCAAAGGATAATGTCAAGGCTAGGGTCGATGTTGAGAAGCTATGTGATAGGAAGAAACAACACATGTAGCCTCCTGACCGCAATCGAAGAAATTGGTTCAAGCCGCATGCCATCTTCTGCCTTGATAGTGACCAAAAGAAGGAGGCATTCAAGTGGCTCAAATACGTCGTGATGTTCCCTGATGGTTATTGTTCAAATATTAGTAAGGGAGTCAATCTTGCGATGGGAAAAGTCACCGGGCTAAAGAGTAATGACTATCATATATGGATTGAGCGGCAGATGCCAGTGATGGTTCGAGGGTATCTCCCTGATCATGTATGGCGAGTGCTCACGGAGTTGAGCCATTTCTTTTGCACTCTTTGTGCTAAGCAGGTATCTCCCGAGCTGATTGAGAGGCTGCAGGAACTAGTGCCAGAGTTGCTATGCAAGTTGGAGACGGTCTTTCCGCCAGGCTTTTTTACTCTGATGGCACATCTCATTGTGCACCTCGCGAACGAGGTACTCTTGGGTGGACTAGTGCAGTTTTGTTGGCAGTTCTGTATTGAGAGAGAGTTTAAGTATATTTGGATGAAATGTGGAAACAAAAGTAAGATTGAAGCATGCATAGCTGAGGAAACTCTGATCGGGGAGATAGCAGACACCACGACTAAGTACTATGCCGATGATGTTCCCACTCTGCATAACCCGATCACTCGGTACAATGTCGACGAGTTGGAGGAAGACCCCAAGATACCACTCTTTCAATCTCGCGGTGGCAAGTCCGGTGCTGGAAAAGAGTACTTATTGAAGCCGAACGAAAAGGAGGGCATAATGTTCTATGTTCTCATGAACATGAAGCATGAACTTATTAGTTTCATGAGGTAAACTGATGAACAAATTACTTATTCCAACTAGTAACTTGGTTCCGGTCTAACACGCGTTTTCTCCTTTTAGCCAATTCAAGGATGAACAATGGTCGGAAATGAGGGATCCCAGTGTCACGGAGCTGGACACTCTTCTAAAAGATGGTGCCCCGAGAAAGAAAAATTCCGTGGCTTGGTTCAGGGCCAAAGTAATTTCTAACCTGTCCCTCTTTCCTTGCAGTCCGTGACTTGTCCCTATTATTACACATATACCTCTTACCTTGCAATTCGTGACATGTAGGGAGCTGATCGCAACGTTGAGATGACGAATGAGATTCGATGTGTTTCACAGGGTTGTAGCCGTAGAGTCATGAGGTATCAGAAGTACGATGTTAATGGGTACCACTTCCATACAGAGTTTTACCAGAACAATCGACCTAATGCAAAAACTATAAATACCGGGGTCTTCACCGGAGGAACCGATGAAGTTGATTACTACGGGATATTAGAGGACGTATACGAGCTGACGTTTGAGACAAACATAAAACTCAAGCTCGTTGTGTTCAAATGCCACTGGTTTGACCCCATCGATGGACAAATAAGTACCCCTTCCATTGGGTTAGTTGAAGTTAGGCCTTCAACCACCTATAGAGGAGCCGATGTGTGTATAGTGGCTCACCAAGCCAAGCAAGTTTATTATTTGCCCTACCCATGCAAGAAAGAGGAACTCCAGGGTTGGGAAGTCGTCTTCCAGGTATCGCCACATGGTAAGCTACCCAGGCCCAACGCCGACGATTATGTCAACATTGACCCTGTAACATACGAGGGAGTTTTCTATCAAGAGGAAGATAACTTCGGGGGTTTTGACATACAAGTGGGTCATGAGGGCCTCGAGAATGATGCACAAACTCGTGGTGAGACAGTGGTGGATTTAAAGGACGTTGATATGCTCACCAAGTTTCATCAGGCGAATTTCAACACTGATGAGCCTCCACCGTGCGACTAGCCTTACTACTCACGTGATAGTGATACTGATAGTGAAAATGAGAACAACCAAGTACTTTATGATAGTGATGATTAGAGGTGAGGGTCTTTTATGTCTTTATGCATAGTATTTATTTCTCAACATGCTTCTAAATTTCATTATGTCTTTATTTATACTTAATTGTTTACTCTTTCTCAATGCAGGTGATTGACCAATGCCTCGGGGGAGCAAGGAATCAACGGCCTCCCTTCTCAAGTTGATGAACCAAGAGAAGATTACCCAAAGGGGAAGGGTACATCGTCCCAACCCGCGCTACCCGAGAGCCGAGGACCCACCTCCCTCATAGGGAGAACTTCCCCCAATAGGAGGACGAGGACGAGCACGAGGAGGTGCATCACGAGGAGGTGCAGCACGGGGAGGTGCATCACGAGGACGAGGAGGTGTAGCCTCGAGTACATACTCATCTCCCCCATTGTTTATGAATTACGTCTATATTTTTATGTCTTCAAGCTAAATTGTTTACTCTTTCTCAATGCAGGTGCATGACTCGATTCAGAGGATCCAGACTCGTCTCCCCCGCGGCGTGTTGCTCGTTTGTCTGACTTACCCTCCGCTTCTAGCACCGTGGCTTCACAGTCAGATTTGGACGAGGAGTTGGAGGGGATGTCAGATGAGGAGGCGGAGGGTGAGGCGCCGCCAGAGGGTGAGGCGCCGGCGAAGAAGTTGTCGACTCGTGGGGAGGCGCGTGTCCCTACAAAGGAGCCTCGCCCGGAGGAGAGACCTATGATTGAGCCCTATGGCAAATAGTAAGTGACTTTACTAATTCGATCACCATCGTTCTTTTTTTCACCATCATGCTAACTCATGCTTTGGTCATAACAATTTGGCATGTACTAATGTTTGTTTATTGTGCAGCAATTGGACACATCCTAAGGGGGTCCGCCACCCTAATAGCTTGCTTGGATCTTTGATTAGGAAGTATTGGCTGGGCTTGTACACTACAGTCCCCAACGGCCAGAGGAAGCTAGCTTGGTTTTGGGCGGACTATGAGGCCTCCATCGATTGCCCGGGCTTCGGGAGTGCTGCTGATGCTGTGATTAGCAGCTTTTGGGTAAGGCATACTTTTGCTCACCATCGTGCTAACTCATTACTTTCATAATTATTTTGCCCACCATCGTGCTAACTCATGACTTTTGGGTTGCATGATTGAAGGTCTTCTATCAGGTGAGACCTGAGCATCAGGTGGCAGCGGAGAAGACTTTGCTTGCAGCTTGTCGGAAGTTGACAACGCAACAATGGTACAACACCAAGAATACGTTGATCAATCACTTCCAAGCTGAGCACGGCCTTAAGATACGGAAGGATGAGATTGCCAAGGGTCAGAAGCCAAAAATGACGGTGGCTGATTTCATGACGGTAAGTAGATTATCAATGAGAAGTTCATAGATGCTAAGTTCCCATTGCATTATCTGTTCTTCAAATAAGTGTTGTGGTTTCAGGTTATGCCAATGTGGTGTGAACACAAAGAAGACGCGTTTGAGGTGTTGGCTGGTAGGTGGATCGGGGAAGACCCTGACTTCGAGGTCGTGAGCAAGCGGAACAAGAAAAACTGCGGCAGTATGGGAACACACAGCGGGGGAAGCCGCAACCATGGTCTCTTCAAGAAGCACTTGGTATATACATACATGGAACAACCTGCATTTATTTCCTATCATGTTATTCGTTGACACACATAATTAACATTTCTTTGGCGATGCAGGTGGAGACGGAGGGGGAGGTTGATAGCCCTATTACCGACCTAGTCGTGTAGGAGAAGATGAAGACGAAGAAGCCCGACCTACAGCAGCCTCAACCCCAGCTTTCCCAGTACTATGGAAACGCCAAGGAGAAGCTCAACATCTACTACGAGAAGCTCAAGGGTTTGCATCCGGAGGTGGATGAGCCCATGCACGTTGAGGTCGATGAGACTGCATTGATCATGGCGAGCCACGGCAAGCCGCATGGCCGTTTCAACATTCTTGATGCGGTGGTCTAGCCTACCATGACCCTCACAAAAGTCAAGGCTACCCTCACCCCCGATCACCCCTCTATCATGCCTCGTCCTTGGCCTACTACCTCCACCGTCGATGTAAGTGTTTCTCATTTTCACCGTATTTCCGCAATTTGATCCTAAATGGCTAAGCTGACGAGATTCTTTATTTTTGAAATTGTAGCATGATTTCCAGGATGCCTACAAGGCCATCCAGGCAAATTATAACAAGGAGTATGATGCATGGCTTAAGCTGAGAGCAGAGTGCGATGCGTACTCTAGGAAAGTGACGGCTGTAAGTTTTAACCTTTACTTTTGCAAATGATGACAAGTCCCACTTCCTCTACTTTGAGCCTTTGTTTCTCACAACGACATATAACTATCCTGTAGGCGATGAATCACTACTTTACCATCGGCAGGTTCCAGTAGAAGGTGATCAGCCACCTGATCCTGGGATGCCGCCTCGCTGCATATCGATGGAAGATTTCGCTGCCAGATACTACGGAGGGACCCCGGTAAGTTCTTTGACAAACCACTTGTTACCGCTTTCATATGCCTCGCAAGTTGCTAAGTTTTGCTCAAACATGTAGGGCACGGGACGCTCCGGGACATCACCCTTTGGTCGTGCCCCGCTCTCGCCTAGTCCGCCACGCAATGGCGCACAACTTCGTCTCATGGCGCCTGGTGGTTCAGCTAGTGGTTCTACTTCCCCGATGGCCCGACGTGCGTCTCCTGAGCTCGGGACGGGAAGCCTCGGGCTCCTTGACACACCGACACATACACCGAGTTCGAGACCATGATCATGGACATGGTTAGAGCTAGAGCTAGATCTTGATCTTGTGTATGCACTTGTGATGATATTGTTTGGATAACGAATATGTTTTGTGGATGATTGTGTTGTTGTTTGCATGATGATGGATATTGCAATGTCATGTTGATTGCTTCAATATTTTATTTGTGAATTTTGAAATTATTTTGCTGGTGCTAAAATGGATCTAAAATTGAAAATAATCAAAAAAATGCCAGGAGCTATCTTTTGCGGCATAGCTCTTTGCCACCAGCCTATTATGTGCCATATGGCACAGAGTGCTTAAACCGGTGGCTTCGGCGTAGCGGATGGGCCTATCTTGCCGGCCCGGCCGTTAGCGAGATGGGCATCATGGCTCCCTAGGCTGGGCCTGTGCCGACGGCCGGGCTGTCGGCGTAGGGGGACACGCGGCGGGCTCTGCCTACGTTCTGGGCGGGACCTGTGCCAACGGCTCGGCCGTCAGCGTAGCTTCAGGACTGAGCCGTTAGCAGACGGTCGTTGCCTGACAAGGTGGGTCCTGCTGCAGGAATTGTGCCGAGAGGGTTCTGCTACGCCGACGGGATTTTCGCTACGCCGACCAGGTGGTACGCCGAGGGGGCTACGCCGACGGCCACCGTCGGCACAGCCTGTGCCGATGGCTATATTGGATTGTGCCGACGGCAGCCGGCCGTCGGCGCCTCCACCGTTTCCTGCAGTGACCATATTCTTTTGGTCGGCAAAGCACATTCCATCTAGTCAGTCGATATTTATTTTTTTCACTATCCCCTTGCCAAAAGAATCTTGATCGGACATAATCCACATTCTTCAAGACACCTTTCGGCAATTGGAAAAACGAGATCATATACAATACCATGTTGGTGAGTACTGAGTTTATGAGGACCAGTCTTCCACCAAGGGATAGTAATTTACCTTTCCAACTATTAAGACGATTTTGGAGTCTTTCCTCAACGATTTTCCATTCAGCAATCGTGAGACGCCGATAGTGAATCGGTATTCCCAGATAGTTGATTGGAAAATGCCCCTGACTACAGCCGAAAAGTTCAGCATATAGGTGGGACTCGTTCAGAGCCTCGCCAAAACAATACAAATCACTTTTATGGAAGTTAATTTTCAAACCAGAGAGTTGCTCAAACACTGATAGTATTAACTTCAGATTCTTCGCTTTCTCCAAGTCGTGTTCCATAAATAAGATTGTATCGTCTGCGTATTGAAGAATGGATAGACCATCATCAACCAGATGAGGAACCAATCCTTCAATTTGGCCATTAGCCTTAGCTCTCTCGATGAGGATAGACAACATATCAGCCACTATGTTAAATAGTATAGGCGATAGTGGATCTCCTTGTCTTAGACCTTTTTTGGTCTGGAAGTATTTGCCAGTGTCATCATTAACATTGATGGCAACGCTACCACCAGCCACAAAAGACCGTACGAGAGCACACCACTCCTCAGAAAAACCTTTCATGCGGAGTGTTTGCTAAAGGAAAGACCAATTAACCTTATCATAAGCCTTCTCAAAGTCAATTTTGAACAATACACCATTCAACTTCTTTGAGTGTAGTTCATGAATTGTTTCATGCAAGATTACTACCCCATCTAGGATATTCCTTCCTTGCATGAAAGAGGTTTGAGATGGACTTACAACATGGTCAGTGACCGAATTTAGTCTAATCGTAGCAACTTTGGTAAAAATTTTAAAACTAACGTTAAGAAGGCAAATTGGAAGATATTGTTGTATCCGTTCTGCGTTGTTAACCTTAGGTATTAAAATTATGTTGCCAAAATTGAGTCTAAAAAGGTCAAGCTGCCCGGCATGTAGGAACACAAACAAGTGCATGAGGTCCTCTTTGATAACTTCCCAGAATTTTTGGTAGAATTCCGCCGGAAAGCCATCTGGTCATGGTGCCCTGTTATGTTCCATCTGAAAAACGGCTTTCTTAACCTCATCCTCTGTATACGGGGCAGTTAGAAAGTCGTTTTCCAGCACAGAAACCTGAGGAATATCCACTGTTTGGGACTCATCCAGCGAGAAGGAGTTCTCTGATGGTGTCCCAAACAGAGATTTTAATAACTAGTAATATACGCTTTAAGTTGCTCCTGCCCCTCAATCATACCTTCATCCTAGATAAGAGAGTGAATAAGTTTCTTCTTATGCTTGCCATTAGCTACAATATGGAAGTATCTTGTGTTCGCATCTCCTTCCAGAATGAATTTTGCTTTAGAGCGTTGATACCACTTGAGTTCCTCCTCTCGGAGCAGTCTGACAATTTCTGCATTTGATTGGTTTTTAAGCTTAATCTCTTGTGCAGTTAAGAGCCTGACTTCCGCAGAAGCCTCTAAATCATTAATAATAGATAAAAGGCGTATTTTCTCTTTTTTAAGGATACCAGCAGTATGTCTTGCCCAACCACGAAGGAATTTGCGTAACACACGCATTTTGTTATTCCATCGCTGTAAAGGTGTTTGACCACTAACAGGTTTCTCCCAAATAGCCTTTACGAGATCAGGAAAACCCTCACGTTCCATCCATCCAAGTTCAAATTTGAAGCTATGTTTGGATTTCCGTGGTGGTGTTCCAACAGACAATAAAATAGGAGCATGATCCGATAAAGCCTCAATACGTTCTAGGGCCCGAACAGTTACCATAGGGAATTTATCTTTCCATTCGGTATCCGTAAGCATCCTATCCAATTTTTCATATGTAGGCTCAGGAAGACTATTGGCCCAAGTGAACTGTCTTCCAATCATTGTAACCTCTCGTAAATCCAAGCTTTCTATGACAACATTGAACATGAAAGGCCAATGATCATCGAAACGACCCCGGCTTTTTTCGTGAGGGAATCTGAGCAAGTTGAAATCTCCACCTATGAGAATAGGATACGGATTGTCCTTAGTCATATTGACCAACTCTCGTAAAAAGTCCGCCTTAAAAACCTCCTGGGCAGCCCCGTATACAGCGACTAGAGACCATACAAAATCATCAACCTTGTTACGGATATGGAGTTTAATAAAAAAATCTCCAACCGAACTGGTCAAGACTTCCATAGTCTCATTTTGGACGCCTAACAGGATTCCCCCGGATCGACCCCGTGGCAGACGTGATACCCACGTGAACTCCGCTCCACCTGAAAGGCGATTGAGTTGAGTTTGTGAGAAATCACGTCTACCAGTCTCAGAAATGCCCAAGAAATCCAAATTGTGATCTCTCACGCAATCGGCAAAGAACAAATATTTAGCCAAGTCACGAAGACCTCTGCTATTTGAGAACATGCCATTCATTGAGAAACAATGGGAGATTTGGATACCCGAGACCTTTTACGAGATTTATGTCCCTTCGATTTTCGACCAGAAGCTGTAAGCTCAAATAATGAACCCAACTCTGTCTCATCAAAGCCCATCTCTGATACTTCACCAACTAAGTGAGAGAGGAGTTGACCATTTACTGTGGCATGCAACTCCTCCTCCTCAATCGGTGAAGGATCAGAAACAAAATGAGTCTTAGGAGTAACCCTTAAACGGTCAACCTCCATTCGTCTCAACACAGAAGTAGAAAAAGAAACATCCTTAACAGATCTACCCAAACTAACTCCAACACTAGCCAATTTTTCAGCGATAGACGAATTGGAAAAGGATAGGAAGGACTTTGACGAATTCATTATACCTTGCGAGTCGAGGTTCTTCTCTGCCTTCCTCCGCATGGCCTTGACCATCGAGTCCTCATCCGTAGCCGAAGCCCCAGAAGCATCAATACCATGCCGAGCACTCCTCCTCGCGGCATGACCCGGCTGCCCCTCCTGGGCTGCCAGACCACGCCCAATGTCCGCCGGCCCCCCAGAAGCATCGCCATGCGCCAGCACAGCGTGGGTCGACGGAGACCCAGGCTCCCTACTCAGCGGGGGGCCAGCAGGCGTGTCCAGGACAACAGGCGGTGAAGACGAAGAAGCATCGCAAACGACCAGCCCCTCCTAGGCCAGTCTCCGCGACGGAGAACCCGGCTCCCCGCTCAACCCAAGGCCACATGCCTGGATCAACGAGGAACCAGTCTGCGTGACCCGTGGTGAAGTCGGTGAGAGCGGAGGAGCACCGCGGTTGACCGGCCCCACCTGGGCCAGTCTCCGCGCCCTGGACTCGTGGTCCAGCCCCTGAAACACCGGCTCCAGCACTGGTCCCTCCCGACGAGGAATGGATCGACCCAATACATCGGGCCTACAACGAGCAGGGGATGTCGACCGCTGAGAAGTCTGAGCCCCAGCAGCAGCCTGTAGCTGAGAAGGAGAGACCCGAGGAGAAGTCACAGTAGAAGCAACACCACGAAGAGGAGAGCCTAACGGAAGCGACTCAAGAATTTCCTTTCCACGCGGCGTAGAAGGGTTGGGGTTGAAAGGAGTGACCGCGATCAAAGGCGCAGAACCCAACTACTCCCTCCGTTCTAAAATAAATGACTTGAATTTGTCTATTCGCATGTATCTAGGCATAAAATATGTCTAGATACATACGAATCTAGACAAACCCAAGTCACTTATTTTGGGACGGAGGGAGTATTTTTTTAGTTCGAATAGCAGCGAAGAAGTATAGGAGGAAATGAAAAAGATACTGGACACTTTCACAGAGGCTATTGAGGAAAGATACTTGGGGTTACCTACAACCCTAGGTAAAAGCACGAAAAGGCCTTTGAAAAGCTGACCACAAGAATGATCAACTTAGCAAGAGGATGGTTTGAAAAAATGTTGAGTTCTGCTGCTGGACGTGAAGTATTGATCAAGGCTATTATGCAAGCGATCCCCACTTACTCCATGAGTTGCTTCAGCCTATCGAAAAACACTTGTAAGAGGCACTCGAGAAGATAGAAAGAAATAGCACAACCAAAGAAAGTCGGAGGCATGGGTTTTAGAGAAATGCATTTGTTTAACTTAGCCATGCTGGAAAAGCAAGGATGGAGATTACTGACAAATCCAAATTTATTATGCGCTGGAGTGTTGGCTGGTAAATACTATCACAGTACTGAATTTATGAATGCAAGAAAAAGAGGAATAGTTCACACGTCTGGCAGGCTATTTTGAAAGGAAGAACGATACTGCATTTAGGCCTGATAAAAAGAATAGGAGATGGAAACTCAACCAATATCTGGGAAGATAGATGTATACCAACCATTTCAGGAGGAAGACCTATATGTAGAAGAGAGAAAGTAAACATCTGAATGCTGAAAGGAATAGCTGGGACGTCGACAAAGTAAAGAACAGTTTGCTACCCATAGATGCAAATGAAGTTCTCGAGATCCCTTTGGGGAAGCTTGAGCATGATATTTGGACCTTAGTACAAAAAAGCATGGACTATATTCGGTCAAGTATGCATGCCAGCTCCTAGCAAACTTGTTAAGATTTAACGGCCACCATCAAAGAAATACTGCAACTAGCCCCAATGATAAATACAATTAAATATGGAGTAAACTTTGGTATCTTTCGGTCCCTCCAAAGGTGCGTAATTTTTGGTGGCGTGTAATTAAATTTTTTATTCCAATTCGTGCTATTTTGCATTTTTTTCGAAAAGGGGAGCTATGCCCTGGCCTCATCAAGTGATGCACACATCCCTTTTATTTCTTTATTTAAAAAGTATCATAGTCTTACACTCATGGATCAGATACGGTCGATACATGTATCAACCATCTAAAAATGATAAACAACAAGAAGCTATCCATCTGGTAGTATACTAGTGTGCCGCCACCCAGTGGCCTAGAAATAGAAATCCTAGGCAACCGTCAGCAACCGGTTGCATCCCGTATCCATCTGATCCCGCTGATCCACCAGGAGTAAGAAAGACCATAGTTGGATCCAATACGCCGCCAATCGAATAACCTGCAAAAAATTAGTGGATGTTTTTTTTGTTAAAGACAATATTATTTCTTGACATCCATATGGACCAACATAAAGCAGATACTCCAATGCGCAATCTAGCTTTGTTCTTCTTATCAACCCCATTTAGCTAATTTCTAAACATATTTGTAATATTGGATGGTGGAGGTATATTATAAGTAAGTAAATAATTCTCCAAATAATGCAAGCAAAAGAACATGAAAGAAAGAAATGTTCTATGGACTCCACTGAATCGCAAAAACAACACTTCTGACATCCATTCCAGTTGCGCTTAGTCAAGTCGTCTTTAGTTAACAACACTTTGTTCATAAGGAACCACATGAATATTTTGATTTTCAGAGGGACTTTTAGATTCCATAAGTACTTACGTAAAAATCTTGTGTAACCATTCATTTGATCTAAATACATAGACTTGACAGTAAACATTCTTATGGTAGTTAATTTCCATACAAAATGATCAGGGTGATCAGTAAGATGAACCATCATTAGACGTTCGCATAAATGCAACCATCTTGTCCATTTATTACAAGTCAAAGCTCTCCTAAAAGCAATATTAAGAGGTGTCTAAGAAAGGACGTTAGCCACTAGACGTTTTTTCTTTGAACAATATTATATAACGAGGGATATTATTGTGCTAATGATGTATGATCCAACCAAATATCCTCCCAAAAGCGAACATTTTCACCATTGCCTATTTGAAAAAAGCCATTATCAAAGAACATTTTCTTCACTCGCATAAGGCCTTTCCAAAAGGGAGAATATGTAGGTTTTCCTTCAACTTGAGATAAAGTTTTATCATGAAGGTATTTGTTATGCAATAATTGTTGCCACATTCCTTCCTCCGTTAGTAGTTTAAAAATCCATTTGCTAAGTAAACACTTACTCTTGATCTCAAGAACTTCGATGCCTAGTCCCCCTTGATCTTTTGGGCGACACACAATATTCCACTTTGATAGCCTATACTTCTTCTTAGTATCAGTACTTTGCCAAAAAAATTGGACCTAAAAAAATCTAGGCGTTTTCTAACACCCTTAGGCATTTCTAAGAAGGATAGCATAAACATCGGTAGGCTAGCCAAAACCAAGTTAATCTGAACCAGTAGATCCCCATAAGATTTCATTTTTCCTTGCCAGCACCCTAGCTTGGATATAAAACGGCTCTCCACGGGATTACATTCTTAATTATTTAATTTTCTATTTTTTTGGAAAAGAGTATATATTAATATCGCGGGGATACCAATTACACCCAGCATCTACAACAACGCATGCCCTAGCGGCCTTATGGATGCACACACCCTAGAAAAAAGGAAAAAGAATTACAAAAAGAAAAGTTCTTCTACAGAGAATTATTTCTCAAAGCAACGACACTAACATCACCAGAACAACACCAGTAGTCCAACCACTCAATAGCAACGCCTTCAAGAAGGAAACAGTGCACAAGCGTCACCATTGCCCGATCAAAGATCATAGGTTTTCACCCTGGAGAAAGTCTTCGCTCGCAAAACAATGCCTTCAACAAGGTCATTGCCAGGCACAACCAATTAAGGTCAGACCTTGGATTTTTACCCTGCAAGATAAGACTGGAAACTCCTTTTGTGTTGTCACCCCCACAAATAGTCCCTGCCGCGAGTCACAGATCACGCAGTCAGTTCCTCGTTGCCTCAAAGACTCAAATCACCATTGCTGCCCTCATGTTTCTACTTTCCTGACATTCTCCGCATCTGACTTCACCATGGATCGTCGAAGACATGAAACATGATGGTAACAAACAGCGGAGCTTTGCAATGCTCCCGCTGAAACCAAACGGCCATAAAAACATGGGTATGCACGATCGAATACCTTCTGGTCCAGCAATCTCCAGGCATAATGCGCCCATGGGAATTCACCGGCAGAGCCTTCCGGAACCCGCCTCTCTAGGCTAGATCAATGAGAGCAAGCAATAAGCAGAATTTTGTCTTCACGCTGAAGGAACCCTTGGACCGCCCACCATTATTGGATAGAGAAACAGGCCCCCACGCCGCAGTCCGCCGCCCATCCCCTCCGGCGGAAGAGGAGACAAGCCTGCAATAACCGCGTGCCCCCGCCGGTCTGTCGGCTCGAGCAAGAAGCATCGTGACGCCTCCCCACGCACCTTCAGGCAACCAAAAGGTCGTGTCGATGGTGGATCTAGGCAGAAGCCTAGACCTACGACCACAGCCGCCACACCTTCCGCCGAAACCCGATGGGAAAGCCATCGCCGCAACAAGATCCGGGCATCGGCCGCCGCAAGCAGACAATCTCCATGATCGGATCTCACGTCCGGGGATAGCCACCACCTCGACACGAACAGGGGCACCGCCTAGGCCTCTGCGCGCAGCCAAAGAACCAACACCGACCCCAGCCGCTAATACATCGTAAACGTATCTATAATTTTTGATGTTCCATGCTTGTTTTATATCACCTTTCTTATGTTTTGTTCACACTTTGAGGTATTTTTATACATTTTCTGGAACTAACCTATTAACAAGATGCCACAGTGCCAGTTGCCTGTTTTCTGCTGTTTTTGGTTTCAGAAAAGCTAGTAAGGAAATATTCTCGAAATTGGACGGGACAAAACCCAAAGTCAATATTTTACCCGAAGCAACACGGAGTTCGGAGGGGAGACGAAGTGGCACACAAGGGCGGCCACACCTGGTGGCGGCGTGGCCAGCCCTAGGCGCACCACCAGGGGGTGTGGGCCCCCGGTACTCCACCGACCTTTCCCCTTCGCCTATAAAAGCCTCCCAGGACGAAAACCCTAAGGATCCAATCAGAAATCCACGAAAGAGTCTGTAGTTGCTGCCAAATCCATCCCTAGATCGGGGGGATCTGAAGCTCTCATCCGCACCCTGCCAGAGAGGAGAGATCACCCTTGAGGCCTTCTTCATCACCATGCCTGCCTCCGGTGTGATGTGTGAGTAGTTCATCCTTGGACTATGGGTCCATGTAGTAGCTAGATGGTTGGTTCTCCTCCTTTGTGCTATCATGTTTAGATCTTGTGAGCTCCGTTCATGATCAAGATCATCTATTTACATGTTGTGTTTACGGGGATCTGATGGATATTGAGATGCTATTTCAGATTGATTATTGATTCTATCATGTCTATGTTATTTGTGATCTTGCATGCTCTCTATTGTTAGTAACTATCTTGGCCAAGTAGATGCTTGCAACTCCAAGAGGGAGTATTTATGCTCGATAGTGGGTTCATGCCTCTAGTAATCTGTGGAAGTGACAGAAATCTCTAAGGTTGAATATGTGTTGTTGCTACTAGGGAGAAAACAGTAATCCTTTGTCCATGGGGAAATCGTATGTTTACTTTACACACTTTGCTTAATGCAATTATCTATTGCTTACAAATTAATACTGGAAGGGGTTCGGATGATAACCTGAAGGTGGATTATTAGATGCAGTTGGATTACGGTCAATGTATAATGTTGTAATGCCCAATCAAATCTCATAGGAGTCAAGATGTCTAGTATATGCATTGTATGCTTTCTCAAATCTGTTAATTGCCCCACTGTAATTTGTTCACCCCACATGCTATTTATCTTAAAGTGAAACACCTCTAGTGAAATATGGACCCCAGTCCATCCTTTTTTCCATTGATATACCATCTGTTTACTGTTTACTGTTTACTTTCTCCAAGCAATTACTATCTTCCACACAATATGTTTAATCCTTTGTTTTCAGCAAAATCTGTGAGATTGACAACCTCACTGTAGTTAACTTGGGGCAAAGTTTTGTTGTTGTGTTGTGCAGGATTCCAAGTTGTTAGCAACACCTTGGAGTTGTTTCCTTCCTCCTACTGGTTCGATAACCTTGGTTTCATAACTGACGGAAACTTGCTGATGTGCTCATCATACCTTCCTCTTGGGGTTCCCAACGAGCTTGACGTATCTTGAGTCATCAAGCCTTTTCTGGCGCCGTTGCCTGGGAGTTAAGGACAGCTTCACAAGGGGACTCCCTCACAACCAATCTCTTTACTTTGTTTTTTGTTTTGCTTAGTTTATTTTTGCCTTGTTTGCTTGTTTCTTTTTATTAAAAACACAAAAAATAGTTCTTTCTATAGTTGCCACCTTGTTCTTACCTCATCATATTGATCCCTAAGTTCACCTTGAAAGACCTTTTAATAGGTAGTGGCTCTATAATTGCGAAAGATGATATTGAAGAATTTTTTAATCATGTTAGCAAGCATGAGGATATTGAGGATAGATCCTTAGCAGAACTTCCTCCAAATTATGAAATTGCTACAGCTTCTTTAGTTCACATGTTGGAGGCTAGGTTTGTTAACCTTAACCCCATGATGCAACTAACGTTTATTAAACTTAAAGATATTGAGGATACTGAAAAGAGAGAATTATCCTAGAGACTTTGCTTAAAGAATTCTATGATGTTGTTAAGGAAACTAGAAAGATCTTTGATCGTTTTAATATGTTAGGCTCATGTGTAGATGTTACTGATACACTAGAAAAATGTACAAAATAAAACCCAATGGATAGGAAATTAAAATACCAATACCTTTTAAACTTGTATGAATGCGTGAAGCCTTAGAAAAGAATTTTGATTGGATTGTTCCTGAAAACCCGTTTGATGAAAATAGTGAACCCAAGAGTATTGAGAGAGGATTCTGAACTTATTTGGATAAGATACCTTGCCTTGTTGAAGATATTTCTGGTATTGATCTTAATGCTTCTTCATTCGAAAATACTTGAATCTTGCTTCCTATGCCTAGCTAAAAGGCGTTAAAGAAAAGCACTATTGGGAGATAATCTAAATTTCTATTTAGTAAGTTTTTATTTTATTGAGTCTTGGAAGTTATTGCCTCAGTAATAACCTCTCCTTATCCTTTTTGTGTGGTTTTTGCCAAGAAAAACCTCTAATAAGAGAGAAGTAAGACTTAGGAAAGTTGTTGTCCCGAAACAGATTTTGGTGCTTCACTATAAAAAATCGTGAAAAATTACTATACGTCAGATTGAGCTATAATTATGTGTGCTTATGCCCCAGGTTGTTATACAACTTTTGTTAGTTTAACACTTTTCGATTTGAGCAACAGAAGGTTTTCGAAAAAAATCGGTTTTTACCTGCTGGTCTGTTTTGACAGATTTCTGCCATTATTTGCATTTGCCTCTTAATCTCTTTCTCTTTGAGTTCTCTTTGATCACTTGAGCTTTTTGAAGGAATTTCTACAGTACTTGTGTTTTAGTGGAAGTTTTACTTGTGTTGAAACTAAACCCAAAGACTTATTATCTTGAATACACTAATGTTGCTAATGAAGATTGTGTGAAGTTTTGTATTAAGGAAATTTTGAAGTGTAGGGAAGAATAATGTGATGAGATGAAGTATGGAAAAAAGCTCAAGCTTGGGGATGCCACCCGTGTCACCCCAAGAAATATTCATGAAGTACAAGCGTCAAAGCTTGGGTATTCCCAAGGCATCCCCTTCTTCATCAATAAAAATCTCAGGTTTTCTTCCAAACACTTCATTTTTATTGTTTCATGCACAATTGTGTTGTTCTTGGAGCATCTTTGTTTTTGTTTTTAGTTTTGTTTTGTTTGGTTTTCTTAAATAAATTGGTTGGACCCCCGCATTCATACATTGTTTCAAATAAGTTGATTTGTGTTGGAAAAGAGTAGGAAGTTTCATGCTTATAAGTGGTATAAAAGGAGCTTGTTTTGACTGTGGTCTAGACTTTATCATGTCATGTTTGATGTTGCTTTGACTTTATGCTTAGTAATTATTGTTGTAGCATGAGTTGTTCCAAACAATTGAGATTTCTTAATGTGTCTTGAAAGAATCATGTGTTGTTTTAGCATACAAAAGCATAATATTGTGGTATTCTCCTTTTATGCTTTATTTGGGTTGACTTGGCACATGCTTACACCATGTTAAGACTATACCAGTCACCTTAGCCACTATGATCATTTAGTTTTTGACTTGTAATATCACTTTATGCTTTAATTAATAATGTTTTATCGCTTTGCATGATTATGGTTATTATTGCTCTCTTAGTTGGTCGCTCCCAGTCTTTTGCTAGCCTCCACCTGTACCAAGTACGGGTTCCACTCATGCATCCAACTCCAAATGAAACCAAGTTATTCCAAAGAGTCCACTATAAATTCCTATGCATGGTGTGTTACACCATTCCAATTATATTCATATTTTTATCTACATTCCAAATTAAACTTGTTATGTGAAAATTAGTGATTAAAGCTCTGACAAACTTGATGGCACACTTTACTTTATTGCACTTAATAAACTTGAACCATTGTGTCCATCTATGTTGCGTATATGATTGCGCTTTATAAGTTGTGAATTAGCAGAACCACCATGGGGAACACTTTCAACATTGCACTTATTATTCAGTTTATATCATGTTGTTTTGTTTATGGATCCCGTCGGTGTGAAATAAAAGAGGAGCTTGTAAGCTCATGGAGTTTGTATATGTGTTAGAGAAGCGCCTGGGTGGCTAGCCTAAGCCATGCCTAATCATGGTTGAAACTTGCAGCATAACCATAGTGAGCATTCTGTGAATATAATTGTCAATATGGGATAGCAAATAAAAAGATCGCTGAAATGCTCATTGTCTGTTGCCTTGTCATTTTGATATGGGATAGCTCCTGTGTCATGAGGGAAGGGGTACACGTAGGCGGTTCTCTATGATACACATGTACTTACAATGACAAGAACTTACTTGTGACTAAAGTTGAATAGCATGAGGTTCGGTACTCGTAAGCGAGGGGCATGAGATTTTCAACTTATAACTTGTCAAGCATATCCTCATATTTGTGTCACTTTAACCTTAATCACCTCAAGATGCTTATGATAGGGGCAATGAGAGCTGAAAGCTAATAAGTACCATAATTTTTGGAATCTCTTTATGAAACTTGAAACCCCTGCTTCCCTCTATGAAGGGCCCTTCTTTTTACTTTTATGTTGAGTCTCCATCTTCTATATTTATGCACCAATTGAGAGAGCATAGTGGTCATTCTTAGTTTAATGCGCATTGTCCCAAAACTTGTTGATTGATTCATAACTTTGATATTGCTTGTTCTTAAATTATTTGTATCTAGTCACCCTTATGAACTTTGAAGGTGTCCTATGCATTTATGTTTTGCTATACCATGAGGGACAAGTTGAATACCATTCTTATTATGTGTTCTATATGTGAAACAAAGAAACGTCTTTCAATGCATTGTTATTCATGATATTTTGTTTGTACCTTTTCATGTTACAACATAGTTGCTATGTCTTATTGTTAGAACTATATCTTTCATGTTCATGTTTAGAATACTATGATCCCAGCTATCAATGTTTTACAAAAACCTTGATCAAGATTGTGATGGTGCATGTCACCTCAAAAATTATTCTTTTTATCACTTACCTACTCGAGGATGAGCAGGAGTTAAGCTTGGGGATGCTTGATGCATCGTAAACGTATCTATAATTTTTGATGTTCCATGCTTTTTTATATCAACTTTCTTATGTTTTGTTCACACTTTGAGGTATTTTTATACATTTTCTGGAACTAACCTATTAACAAGATGACATAGTGCCAGATGCCTGATTTCTGCTGTTTTTGGTTTCAGAAAAGATAGTAAGGAAATATTCTCGGAATTGGACGGGACAAAAGCCAAAATTAATATTTTACCCAAAGCAACACGGAGTACGGAGGGGAGATGAAGTGGCGCACTAGAGAGGCCACAGCTGGTGGCGGCGCGGCCAGCCCTAGGCACACCACTGATACATTGCTAACGTATCCATAATTTTTGATGTTCCATGTTTGGTTTTATCTACTTTGTTATGTTTTGTCCACACTTTGGAGTACTTTTTATACACTTTCTTGGACTAACCTATTAACAAGAGACACACTGTCAGCTGCCCGTTTTCTGCTGTTTTTGGTTCTAGGAAAGTCAGAAAATCAATATTCTCGGAATTGGACGGGACAAAAGCTAAAGTCAAATTTTCACCGACGAGGACACGGAGCTAGAATACGAGACGGAGAGGGGCCAGGGGCAAGCCACACCACCTGGCCACGCGGCTAGGCCTGGCCCGCACCAGGGGGTGGTCTGGCCGCCTCGGGCACCCCCTCGGCCTCCCCTTTTGCCTATAAGATGCCTCTGATACAGAAACCCTAAGTACCCGATCAAAATTCCATGATAGAGTCTGTAGTCGCCGTCATCTCCATCCCTAGATCGGGAGGGATCCTGAAGCTCTTCCCGACACCCTGCCGGAGTTGGGAATTCACCCTGGAGGCCTTCTTCATCATCATGCAAGCCTCTGGTGTGATGCGTGAGTAGTTCATCCTTGGACTACGGGTCCATGTAGTAGCTAGATGGCTGGTTCTCCTCCTTTGTGCGATCATGTTTAGATCTTGTGAGCTCTGTTCATGATCAAGATCATTTATTTGTAATTCTACATGTGTTTGCAGGGATCCGATGGATATTGAGATGCTATTTCAGATTGATTATTGATTCTATCATATCTTTGTTATTTGTGATCTTGCATGCTTTCTGTTGTTAGTAGCTATCTTTGCCAAGTAGATGCTAGTAACTCCAAGAGTTAGTATTTATGCTTGATAGTGGGTTCATGCCTCTAGTAATCTAGGGAAGTGACAGAAATCTCTAAGGTACTAGATGTGATGTTGCTACTAGGGAGAAAACAACAATCATTTGTTCATAGAACAATCGTATTGTTTACTTTACACGCAATGCGTAAAGCAATTATTTGTTGCTTGCAACTTAGTACTGGAGGGGGTTCGGATGATAACCTGAAGGTGGATTATTAGTCATAGATGCAGTTGGATTACGGTCTATGTATAATGTTGTAATGCCCAATCAAATCTCAAAGGAGTCAAGATGATTAGTATATGCATGATTGCTTTCTCGATGTTTGTCAATTGCCCCGCTGTAATTTGTTCACCTAGCATGTCATCTATCTTAAGGAGAGCCACCACTAGTGAACTATGGACCCCGGTCCTTTCTTTTACCATTAATCTACAATTGTTTACTGCTTTCTGTTTACTTTCTGCAAACTATTACTTTCTTCCACACAATATGTTTAATCCTTTGTTTTTAGAAAAACCGGTGAGATTGACAACCTCACTATAAGTTGGGGGCAAAGTTCTGTGGTTGTGTTGTGCAGGTTTCCATGTTGCTGCTAGCACCGGTAGTGCGCCCTGCCAAAGGCTGGCTAGCAACACCTTGGAGGTGTTTCCTTGCTCCTACTGGATTGATAACCTTGGTTTCATAACTGAGGGAAAACTTACTGATGTGCTCATCAGACCTTCCTCTTGGGGTGCCCAACGAGCTCGATATTTTGGGCCATCAAGGACTTTTCTGGCGTCGTTGCCGGGGAGTCAAGGACATCTTCATAAGGGGAGTCTCTCATAACCAATCGCTTTACTTTGTTTTATTTGTTTTGCTTAGTTTATTTCTGATTTTTTTGCTTGTTTCTTTATCAAAAACACAAAAAAATAGTTGTACTAGTTTGCTTTCTTTATTAAAAACACACACAAAACTTAAGTCTTTCTATAGTTGTTACCTCTTCCTTATCTCACCATGTTGATCCCTAAATTCACCTTGAAAGACCTTTCAATAGGAAGTGGCTCTATAATTGGAAAAGATAATATTGAAGAATTGTTTAATCATGTTAGTAAGCATGAGGATATTGAGTATGGATCCCTTGCAGAACTTGCTCCAAATTATGAAATTGCTGCAGCTTCTTTAGTTCACATGTTGGAAGCTAGGTTTGTTAACCTTAACCCCTTAATGCAAGTAATGTTTCTTAAACTTAAAGAAATTGAGGACCCTGAAAAGAGGGATTTTATTCTGGAAACTTTGTTTAAGGAATTCTATGATGTTGCCAAGGAAGCTAGAAAAGTCTTTGAATGTTTTAATATGCTAGGCTCATGCTTAGATGTTATTGGTACACGAGAAAAGATGAACAAAACCGAACCTAATGGGGAGGAAATTAAGATACCAATACCTTTCAAACTTGTAGCAATGCATGAAGCCATAGAAAAGAATCTTGATTGGATTGTTCCCGAAAACCCGTTTGATGAAAATAGTGAACCCAAGAGCGTTGAGAGACGATCCTCTAGAACTTATTTGGATGAGATACCTTGCCTTGTTGAAGATATTTTTGGTATTAATCTTAATGCTTCTTCATTTGAGAACACTTGATTCTTTTTCTTGTTTCTTATGCCTAACTTAAAGGCGTTAAAGAAAAGTACTTATTGAGAGATAATCCAAAAGTTTTAGATGAGTCTTGGAATTTATTGCTTCAATAATATCTGCTCCTTATCCTTTTTATTTGTTTTTTGTGCCAAGAGTAACCTCTAATGAGAGAGAAGTAATGATTGGGAAAGTTGCTGTCCCGAAACAGATTTTTGTTCTTCACCATAAAAATTCGTGTAAAATCTCTGTACGTTGTTTTGAGGCGTTAATTTTTGTGCTTCTGCCCCAGGTTGTTATCTAACTTTCGTTAGTTCAACACTTTTTGATTTGAGCAACAGAAGGTCTTCGAAAAAATTGGTTTTCACCTGCTGTTCTGTTTTGACAGATTTCTGCCATTATTTGCATTTGCTTCTTGTTGGTTCCTTTTTGAGTTCTTTTGGGTAATTAAGCTTTTTGAGGGAAGTGCTACAGTAGCTTGTATTTTAATGAAAGTTTTATTGCTGTTGAAACTGAACCTAAAGACTTATTATCTTAAGTGCACTAATGTTGCTAATAAAGATTGTGTGAAGTTTTGTATGAAGGAAAATTTTCAGGTGTATGAAGAGAATGATGTAATGAGATGAATAATGGACTAAATCTCAAGCTTGGGGATGCCACCTCGTGTCACCCCAAGAAATATTCAAGGGGTACAAGCGTCAAAGCTTGGATATGCCCAAGGCATCCCCTTCTTCATCAATAAAAATCCCAGGTTTATTCCAAACACTTCATTTTTATTGTTTCATGCACAGTTGTGTTGTTCTTGGAGCGTCTTCTTTTTGGTTTTAGTTTTCTTGGTTTTCTTAGTTTGCTGAATAAATTGGTTGGACCCCCTCTTTCATGCATTGGTTTTCAAATAGTTTGGTTTGGATTGGAAAAGAGTAGGAAAAGTTCATGCTTAAGTGGTAAAAGGAGCTTGTTTTTGACTGTGGCCTATGTTTTGTCATGCCATGCTTGATATTGTTTTGGATTTATGCTTAGTGATCTTTGCTGTAGCATGACATGTTATACACAATTGAGATTGCTTAATGTGCCTTGGAAGAATCATGCGTTGTTTTAGCATATTAAAGCATAGTATTATGGTATTATCCTTTGATGCTTTATTTGGGTTGACTTAGCACATGATCACACCATGTTATGACTATCCCAAGTCACCATAGCCTTTATGATCCTTTAGTTTTCGACTTGTAATATCACTTTATGCTTTTATTAATGATGTTTTGTCGCTCTGCATGATTATGGCCATTATTTCTCTCTTAGTTGGTCGCTCCCAGTCTTTTGCTAGCCTCCATAACCAAGTATGAGTCCCACTCATGCATCCAACTCCTAAAACCAAGTTATTCCAAAGAGTCCACCATACCTACCTATTAGCAATTGCTATTCCAAGTATATTCATGTTTTTATCTACCGTCCGAATTAAACTTGTTATGAGAAAACTAGTGATTAAAGCTCTCACGAACTTGATGGCACACTTTACTTTTCTTGCCCTTAATAAACTTGAACCGTTGTGTCGTCTATGTTGTATATGCTTGCACTTATATGTTGGGGATTAGTAGAACCATGTTGTCATGGGGAACACTTTCAACATTGCACTTGTACTTTGTACCTAGTTGATATCATGCTCTTTTGTCTATGGATGTCGTCGATGTGAAATGAAAGGGGAGCTTGTAAGTCCATGGAGTTATGTATGTGTGTTAGAGAAATGCCTGGGCCGCTGGTATAATCCATGTTGTCATGGCGGAAACCTGCAGCGTAACCATAATGAGTTGTCTATGAAGCATTCTTCTTACAAAAAAAGAGTCAGATATTGAGAAAAAATAGAAAAAGAAAAAAAAGAGATATGAGAAAAGAGGAAAGAGAGAAAAAAGCACCATTTTCCCATGGTAAATAAGAAGATTGCTGAGATGCTCGTTATTTGCTTGCCTTGTCATTTTGATATGGGGATTCTTCCGTATCATCAGGCAAGGGGTACCCCATTGGCGGTTCTCTATGATACACATGTACTTACTATGACAAGAACTTACCGGTAACTAAACTTGAGTAGCATGAGGAGTGGCCCTCGTATTCAAGGGACATGAGATTCCCAACTTATACTTCATCAAGCATATAATCCATAGTTATTTCACTTTAATCTTAATCACTTCAAGATGCTTATGATAGGGGCAATGAGATCTGAAAGCTAATAAGTACCATAATTTTTGGAAGCTCTTTATGAAACTTGAATCCCTACTTCCTTCTATGAAGGCCTTTCTTTTACTTATATGTTGAGTCTCCACCTTCTATCTTTATGCACCTACTTTGAGAGCATAGTGGCCATTCTTAGTTCTATGTGCATTGTCCCAAGACTTGTTGATTGATGCATAATTTTGATATTGCTTGTTCTTAAACTATTTGTATCTAGTCACTCTTATGAACTTTGAAGGTGTCTTATGCATTTATGTTTGCTGCTCTATGAGGGACAAGCTGAATGCCATTATGCTATGTTTTATTTATGTGAAACAAACAAACGTCTTGGAAAGCATTGTTATTCATGAACCTTTTGTTTGTGCCTTTTCATGTTGCAATATAGTTGCTATGTCTTATTGTTAGAACTTTGTCTTTCATGCTATGATTGAAGTAATATGATCCCAGCTATCATTGTTTTAAAAATAGTTTGATCAAGTTTATGATGGTGCGTGTCACCTCAAAAATTATTCTTTCTTTTTATCACTTACCTACTCGAGGACGAGCAGGAGTTAAGCTTGGGGATGTTGATACGTTGCTAACGTATCCATAATTTTTGATGTTCCATGCTTGGTTTTATCTACTTTCTTATGTTTGGTCCACACTTTGGAGTACTTTTGATACACTTTCTTGGACTAACCTATTAACAAGAGCCACAGTGCCAACTGCCTGTTTTCTGCTGTTTTTGGTTCCAGGAAAGTTAGAAAATGAATATTCTCGGAATTGGATGGGACAAAAGCCAAAGTCATTTTTTCATCGAGGGGGCACGGAGCCAGAATATGATACGGAGTGGAGCTAGGGGCCAGCCACACCACCTGGCCGCGTGGCTAGGCCTGGCCCGTGCCAGGGGGTGGTCTAGCCACCTCGGGCACCCCCTTGGCCTCCCCTTTTGCCTACAAGATGCCTCCGATATAGAAAACCTAAGTACCCGATCAAAATAACACGAAAGAGTCTATAGCCACCGTCATCTCCATCCCTAGATCGGGAGGGATCTAAAGCTCTTCCCGGCACCCTACCGGAGGGGAGAATTCATCCTGGAGGCCTTCTTCATCATCATGCAAGCCACCGGTGTGATGCGTGAGTAGTTCATCCTTGGACTGCGGGTCCATGTAGTAGCTAGATGGCTGGTTCTCCTCCTTTGTGCTATCATGTTTAGATCTTGTGAGCTCCGTTCATGATCAAGATCATCTATTTGTAATTCTACATGTTGTGTTTGCGGGGATCTGATGGATATTGAGATGCTATTTCAGATTGATTATTGATTCTATCATGTCTTTGTTATTTGTGATCTTGCATGCTTTCCGTTGTTTGTAGCTATCTTGGCCAAGTAGATGCTAGCAACTCCAAGAGTTAGTATTTATGCTCGATAGTGGGTTCATGCCTCTAGTAATCTGGGGAAGTGACAGAAATCTCTAAGGTACTAGATGTATTGTTGCTACTAGGGAGAACACAACAATCCTTTGTTCATAGAACAATCGTATTGTTTACTTTACACGCAATGCGTAAAGAAATTATTTGTTGCTTGCAACTTAATACTGAAGGGGGTTCGGATGATAACCTGAAGGTAGATTATTAGTCATAGATGCAGTTGGATTACGGTCTATATATAATGTTGTAATGCCTAATCAAATCTCAAAGGAGTCAAGATGATTAGTATATGCATGATTGCTTTCTCGATGTTTGTCAATTGCCCCGCTATAATTTGTTCACCCAGCATGTCACTATCTTAAGGAGAGCAACAACTAGTGAACAATGGACCCCGGTCCTTTCTTTTACCATTAATCTACAGTTGTTTATTGCTTTATGTTTACTTTCTATAAACTATTACTTTCTTCCACTCAATACGTTTAACCTTTGTTTTCAGCAAAACCGGTGAGATTGATAACCTCACTGTAAGTTGGGGGAAAAGTTCTGTGGTTGTGATGTGCAGGTTTCCACGTTGCTGCTAGCACCAGTAGTGCGCCCTGCCAAAGACTGGCTAGCAACACCTTGGAGGTGTTTCCTTGCTCCTACTGGATTGATAACCTTGGTTTCATAACTGAGGGAAAACTTACTGCTATGCTCATCATACCTTCCTCTTGGGGTTCCCCAACGAGCTCGATATTTTGGGCCATCAGCCACCAGGGGGTGTGGGCCCCCTGGTACTCCATCGACCCTCCCCCTTCGCCTATAAAAGCCTCCCGGGACGAAAACCCTAAGGACCCGACCAGAAATCCACGAAAGAGTATGTAGCCGCCGCCATCTCCATCCCTAGATTGGGGGATCCGAAGCTCTTCCCGGCACCCTATCGGAGGGGAGAGATCACCATGGAGGCCTCCTTCATCACCATGCCTACCTCCGGTGTGATGCGTGACTAGTTCATCCTTGGACTATGGGTCCATGTAGTAGCTAGATGGTTGGTTCTCCTCCTTTGTGCTATCATGCTTAGATCTTGTGAGCTCCGTTCATGCTCAAGATCATCTATTTGTAATCTTGCATGTTGTGTTTGCGGGGATCCGATGGATATTGAGATGCTATTTCAGATTCATTATTGATTCTATCATGTCTATGTTATTCGTGATCTTGCATGCTCTCTGTTATTAGTAACTATCTTGGCCAAGTAGATGCTTACAACTCCAAGAGGGAGTATTTATGCTTGATAGTGGGTTCATGCCTCTAGTAATCTGGGGAAGTGGCAGAAATCTCTCAGGTTGTAGATGTGATGTTGCTACTAGGGAGAAAACAGAAATCCTTTGTCTATGGGGCAATCGTATTCTTTACTTTACATACTTTGCTTAATGAAATTATCTATTGCTTGCAACTTAATACTGGAAGGGGTTCGGATGATAACCTGAAGGTGGATTATTAGTCATAGATGCAGTTGGATTACGGTCTATGTATAATGTTATAATGCCCAATCAAATCTCATATGAGTCAAGATGTCTAGTATATGCATTGTATGCTTTCTCAAATCTATTAATTGCCCCGCTGTAATTTTTTCACCCAACATGCTATTTATCTTAAGGAGAAACACCTCTAGTGAACTATGGACCCTAGTCCATCCTTTTATCATTGATATACCATCTAATATTTACCGTTTACTATTTACTTTCTGCAACAAATACTATCTTCCACACAATACGTTTAATCCTTTGTTTTCAGCAAAACCAGTGAGATTGATAACCTCACTGTAAGTTGGGGCAAAGTTCTGTGGTTGTGTTGTGCAGGATTCCAAGTTGTTAGCAACACCTTGGAGTTGTTTCCTTGCTCCTACTGGTTCGATAACCTTGGTTTCATAACTAAGGGAAACGTGTTGCTGTGCTCATCATACCTTCCTCTTGGGGTTCCCAACAAGCTCGACGTATCTTGAGCCATCAGCCGCCACCGGCGAAATATCCATCGTGATCTACTCTCCCCTACCCCTTCGGCGTCGGGCCTGATGCCACCGCGGTCGGTGCCGGTGGTAGCAGTGGAGGGGTGATAGACCAAGGAGGGGTAGGGGTTGGAGACGGGTGAGGAGCCCCCCTAGCGGCACCCTGGGGTGCACCGCGGGAGGAGAGGGGGAGGGGAGGGGAGGAGGTGTCTGGAATCATATAACTTCCATTAATTTTTTATAACGGATAGGTACTCCAAGATACCGAAAAGGAAGAGAACCAGCCTCGCAGCCAAAAATCGTGATATTTTGCATAAGAGACATATTGAATTGCAAAGTAACTATGCAGAATGCGGAGCTAATGAAGATACTATCTTTCATGCTATTGAGGATTATTCGTACGCAAGCAACTTTTGGAGAATATTTAAGGATATCTACAATATTGAAAGGATCGTATGGGCACTTAGATGGGGGGTGAATAGGTGCTACTTCAAATTTTACTCTTTTTCAAATTAGGGTTTGACACAAAAGGTAAATTCTCTAGATTATGCAACTATGGTGAATTTACCTATATGTCAATCTAGCACAATCACTAAGCAAGAACAAGATAAGTAAAGTGCGGTCAAGGATAGAAGTAACCAAAGTGGAGCACACCGAGACAGAAGGGTTTATTTCCCGTAGTTCCTTCCTTTTGAGGGTAAGTACATCTACGTTTGGAGAGGGGGTGGTTTCAAACCACCAACGTGACGAGAGGCCTCCCTTGTTCTCCTATGAACCTCACGCCAATGGGTTCGATTCACCTCTTCCACTATATTGGCAACCTTCAAGGTGGAATCCAGCACCTTTACAACAAGTTCGAGGCACACATCCACAACCTAATTGGAGGCTCCCGAATACAAGCAAGTTGTCAAACAATCAAAGACAAGCTTGTAAGAACCAAATCACAAGCTAGGGTTTCCAACGAAATACTAGAGCAAGGGGCCCTCAAGTGAATGAGGGGGAAATGAAGATCTCTCTTGGTAAAGTTATAGATCAAGGCCTCCTCCTTCGATTCTCCAAAGATCAATGACTTTGGATGGTTGAGTGAAGAGATCTTGAGGATTTGGTGGCTCAAATGGTGATGCTGTTCTTGAACTGGACGAGCAGCTCCCAAGGTAGAAGAAGGGGCCTTTATATAGGTCCCCTAGAATTAGAGCCGTTGGGAGCCACTTACCCCGGACAGTCTAGCAAAAACCAGCCAGACTGTCCGGGTGACAGCCATCGAACACTCCGGTCTGGCAGAGTTTCTGTCAAGTGTCTAGGTGGTGTCTGATGTGGCAGAAAAAATGTCCGAGCCAGGCGACGAATCCTCAGGGCCGGACAGTCCGGCAAAAACTAGTCGGATAGTCCGGTGGGGCCGGACACTTCGGCACATATCAGTCGGACAGTCTGGCAGGGACTTTGTCCCTGCACAAAATTGATCCTGGGAAGCCCTTTTTCCTTCAGTACAAAATACACTAATGTAGCTTATATCTCCTAAAAAATTTAACAACAGATTAAACCTATCGAAGTGTTTTCAACAAACATCAAAACAATAGGAAGGGCATAAATGCCCTTTCAATCTACCCATTTTTGGTGTTTGATGACAATCCAAGGATTTTCATTTGGGATAGGTAATAATTTTCACAATAGGAGTTTTACAAAATATAGTAAGGCTCCCCTAGATGTGTGACCAATTTAGCTTTGCATTTGAATACAAGACCACACACTCTAGGATCACATCCTCACTAGATTTTGTAGGTAACAGGTTATGACATGATATACTAAAGACTAGATCAATAAGCTAGGCATAACATAGTCTTTAACATAACCAGGTAAGCATGTGTCAACACACATAACGGATTTAAACACAACATAGTACTCGAACCACCAAGATAAAGACATGAAGCTTCAAAGAGGAAAATCAAAATAATGTGAAGCTCGTGTACCCATGCAAATCCCCGGTAGCAATCTAATAAAAGGTCTACTTCTCCCCCTTTGGCATCGAGACGCCAAAAAGGGAAAAGAGCAGAACTAAAGCATCCCCAAGCCAACTCTAGACACTATAGTTGTTGTTGTCGTCATCGTCATCCTCATCCTCGTCCTCATCTTCATCGCTGTCCCCATCATAATGGCCATCCTGAGTAGAGCTCTGGTCGTGAGGGCAAGAAGAAGAAGACACGTCCTCAAACATGGACCAGCCACATGTCCCTGACTCCACTGACCATAGAAAAGAGTGCCCTCAGATGCCTGCTGCTGAGAAGGATCAACATCCATGGGCTGGTTGATCCGCTTGAGTTCCTTCATGACATTCCGGTTAGCCTTGTATGCATCATATTGTCCATGGAGAATGTCAATGTTCTGGCATAGGAGAAGCTTCTTCCACCATGAGGCCTTCTTCACCTTCTTGTGCACTTCCTCCTTAGAGGTGTTGAAGCGATATGCATTGCCAACATGCTTCATGCGAGGGCCACGGGTCACAGCCTCTGGTACCTCCTCAGACCCATCACACTATCATAAGCATCTACATCCATATCATCATCCTCAAATATGTCTTGAGTAGGGGGTAGCCACGAGGAGCCTTGGTAGTGGGGGCACCCTTCCTCTGTAGCTTGGCAGGAAGGTGTGGAACAAGATGATTGTAGAGCAATGGAGTTGCTAGAGCCTGAGCAGCAATGAGCTTCATCACATAAGGAGCAAATAGAGGACACTTCTTGTTAGTAATGCACTTGTACAAGTCCTGATAGATGAAATCCATGACATCTATAGCACCACTTGGATGGTCTAGACCATGAGTATACACTGAGTGAGCATGAGCCATAAGATTGATTTGTGCACCTCTCATCTCATCCTTGTTTCCCGCCTTGGGAGTGAGTGTATGGAGAAACATGCGAAGCAGAATGTTGTGGATGAGCTTGATGTTGGTGGTTTGGCCAACCACACCATTCTGAGAGTAGATTGGGTCCAACCTCTTCTTGCCATATGCCTGACCATGTACATGCATTCTGAAACCACTAGGAGCATTGGGATTGAAAGGCAATTCAAGAATGTGTGCAAACTGAGCCATGCGGGAGCGACACCTAGTAGTGCCAGAGATCCACTCAAGGGGAATATCCGTAGTGTCCCCAGAGACCACTGTGGCATAGAACTGCTGGACCAACTCAACATTGTAGTCTTCTTTTACTTGAAAGATGGTGTGCAACCCCATCTTCTCAGTCACCCAAAGAGCATCCTCAAAGTACCCGTGAGCTTGGAGCTTCTCAAGATCCAACCACTGCATGGGGCACATAGGAGTCTTGAAAGCACAAAAAACCTCAGAAAAGAGTAGGGCTTGTTCATTTCTCTAGAAGCAATCAACATCCGAGGTGCGAGATAGAGAATAGAACTGCTGGAATCTCATCTCCACAAACTCCTTGGTACCCAAATCTGCCAGAGTGGTCAATGCTTCAAACTTCATGCACATGGCTTCATCCCTTTTCAGTTTTCTGACCTTTTCTTGCTTTGCTGCAACACGGTCACGAGCAGCCTGTCTAACCATGGAAGGATCAACATGAATGTCACTCTCTTAATCACAGAACCTGTGAGGACGGGCCTTTTGAGCAGCCTTAGACCAACGAGGATGAGAGCTACCTGTGAGATCAGAGTAGAAGGATAGCATATGGGTAAGCACATTTGTCCTGGAGATACAAACACATAGTAGTAGTCAAAGTAATACATGAGTTGATCTGGCTGAAAACACCCGGACTATCCGTAAAAACCATCCTGGAGACTCTGCCTTGCCCGGACAGTCCGATGCGTATGCGCCGGACATTCCGACTAGGCTAGAGTGTCCGACCCGTACACGCTAGACATTCCGGCTGGAGCCTGGATGATTTTCGGGCAGTTCGTGAGTGTTCAACCGGAGTAGATCGGGATTACTAGAACCACTACAAGGATGAGTATAGCACGCATATATGATGTACCCATGGATCTAGGTAAGACATTGCCCACAAAAATTCATCTAGAGCAAACCCTAGAGATGGAGAAGGGGAGGGGCACTATACCAGCATCCATGGGGACCTTCACTAGAGGGGAAAGGATCCCAACGGCAAGGGGAAGGCAATGGTCGGCGGCAACGGCTGAATCCGGGGTGGAGGCGCCCTCCTAGTGGAGTTCTTGGTTAGGGGTAGCAGACAGAGAGCAAGAGGGAGTCGGGGAGAAGAAGGAGGACTGAACCGTCCACTTCTCCTCAACCCCTTTTACGAGTTTGAAACTTCTGGGGCCGGAGTGTCCGGGTGATATGCACCGGAGTGTCCAGCCAGGCTAGAATGTCCGGAATGAATCAAGCGGAGAGTCTGGTCTGGCCGGATACTTCGGTTGGTTCAGGGCGGACAGTCCCCCCCTAATACGTCCATTTTGCATCACTATTCTATGTCTTAATTCACTATTATTCATTGATATATTTCGTATTGAGAGGTGATACTTATGTTATTTCATCTGTTTTTGCATGGTTGATGACTTTTGGAGCATGGATCGCTGCAGTCAGGATTTTGATGGAAAATGTGCTATTTGGAGGCAAAATTCGCGAAGATCGGAAAATCCGGGAAAATATATGGAAAATTCTATTTTTCGAGAAGACTCAAGATGCCAGAAGATGGAGTGGAGGAGGGCCACAGGGGGGCCGCACCACCCCATGGCGCGGGCAAGCCTAGGCCACGCCTGGAGGTGGTGTGGCCACCCTGGCCCACTCCAGCCTCTCTCTCCTCTGGCGTATATCATCCTCACGAAACCCTAAGACTCGGGGAGCGACCACGGAAAGATTCTGCCGCTTCTGCGGGGCGGAAAACACCGAGAGAGAAAGATCTCTCCGGCAGACAGATTTCTGCCAAGGGAATTCCTTCCTGGAGAGGGGAGATCATCGCCATCAACACCACCATCAAGCTGGACTTCATCGGGATCATCATCATCATCACCACCATCATCACCATCAGCACCCTCATCATCATCTCCATATTGCTGTAACAATTGGTTGAATCTTGCTATAGTTCATAGGGGGAACTTTCCCGGTGTTGATTACTCTTTGTAGTTGATGCTATTGAGTAAACCGTTGAATTATTGTTTATGTTCAGATTGTTATACTTCATTATTCCATCTCTGATCATGATCCATATGATGTCTTGTGAGTAGTTCGTTTTGTTCTTGAGGACATGGGAGAAGTCTTGTTGTTAGTAGTGGAGTTGCGTTGAGAAAGATTCAATAGATTGTTATTTAAGTTGTGGTGTACTTCTTCTAGTGGTGTCATGTGAACGTTGACTACATGACACTTCACCTATATGGGCCTAGGGGAATGCATTGTGTATTTGGCTACTAATCGTAGGGGTTGCCAGAGTGACAGAAACCTGAACCCCCGTTAGGAAACCACTGCACAAGGGACGTAAGGGTCTTAGAGTTTAAAGCTGTGGTTAGGTTTCTACCTTAATTACTTTCTTGTACTTATAGATGTTTGCAAGGGGTATAATCACAAGTATGTATTAGTGTTGGATGGGGCGGTACATTAGCACAGGTTCACCCACACAACACTTAGCAAGCTAGAGAAGATTAATCGACTATATGAAGCGAAAGCACTTGACAGTCTTCCCATGTGTCCTCGAGAATGTTTGGTCATCTATAGAAATACAACCGGCTTGTCCTTTGCTGCATAAAGGATTGGGTCACTTGCTGCATTTATTCCTACTGTCTTTTGTTTATTCGTACTTTGTTTACTTGCTTTATCAAAAACCCCTAAAAATCCGTTTGCTAAGTATTTGTAGAGAATTCCTGATCCATACCACTAGCCAGCACCTTCTGCTCCTCGTTGGGTTCGACACTCTTACTTATCGAAAATACTGCGATACACCCCCTATACTTGTGGGTCATCAAGACTATTTTCTGGCACCGTTGCCGAGGAGTGAAGCGCTATTGGAGAGTGGAACTGGTAACGGAAACATCTACTGTGAGTATTGTTTACTTCTGCTAGTTGCTTTATTTTCGTTATGGATAATTCGCTGAGTTTCTTATTTGGTAATGCTACTACCACTGCTAAGGTAGTAGATAAGCCACCACCTACTGAGAAATATGTTTTCAAAATACCTACAAGAATTATTGATCGTGTTATGGATAACTACTATGTTGGGATGGAACTTTCCATCCCGGTGATCATTTGCTCTTTATACACGAATTATGCGGGTTGTTCAAGTGTGCAGGTATTACTATAGATCAAGTTAAGAAGAAGTTATTCTCATTATCACTGAAAGGAAGAGCTGAGGAATGGTATAAGTTGTTGAAGAATGGTCAAGCTCTGGAATGGGAGGAAATAGTGCCTCTCTTTTATTCAAAGTTTGATCCTCCTAGTGAGATTCATAAAGATCGGAATCAAATATACAACTTTTGGCCTCTTGATGGAGAAAGTACAGCTCAAGCTTGGGCGAGATTGAAGTTACTAATGCTCAAATGTCCCATTCATGAGCTCCCCAACAATATTATTATCAACAACTTTTATGCAAGGCTCCCTCTACATGACAAAGATTTATTGGATGCTTCTTGTTCTGGATCATTCACTCGTATGGAAGAAGGAGTTAAATGGGATCTTCTAGACCGTATTCAAGACAATGCTGAAGCTTGGGAGAATGACAAAGGTACAAAAATTAGGTATAAATTATGATTATGAATGTATTGAATCTTTTATGGGAACTGATGACTTTCAAAATATTAAGAATGCTTATGGTTTAGACTCTCAAGCTATTGCTTCTTATTTTAAGGCTTTTGCTTCTTACATTGAAGTGCCTAAAAAGAAGTGGAATAAGTATCATGAACCTTATAAAGATATTGCTAAGAGTGTTCCTGCAAGAAATACTGAAGTTTATAATGCTAATCATGTCTTACCCAAACCTTACATTGAGAAAATGCCTTTTCCAGTTAAGGTAAAGGAACATTCTATGATGGCTAGCATGGTAGATGAAAGTATGAATAAAGTTGTTAAACATGATAAACAAATGGTTGATGAACCTATAATAGCAAATGTGAAAGACTTTGTTACTAAATATGAAAAAGAGGGACACCCTATCCTTTGTAAAGATACCTCTAATATTGTTTCACAAAGTAGTGTTATGAGAGCTAGTATTCCTGTGTTTTCTGTTAGAATAAGTGATCATTGTTATGATGGTCCTTGTGATAGCTATATTGTTAAGTTTATGCATGATACTGAAAGCTACTATGAAAGAGGAAAAAGTGTTCTTGTGTATCTCAATAATATCAAGTTTCCTCGTTTTATGCTGAAAGTTTTTATGTTGCACATCTTTTGTCGTCTAATGCAAGTTGCATGTGGTTTCAATAACTTGTTTGCTTACAAAATCCCCTTGCATAGGAAGTGGGTTAGACTTAAATGTGTGTGTTTTTGCTTCTTAATGCTCTCTTTCACTTCAATTCATATCCCTATGAGAGCTTCTTCAAAATTTTCATGCCCATCTTAATGGCTATAAAGAAAGAGCTTTATGGGAGACAACCCAATTTGTTTTTGCTTTTAGTTTGTTTTTGTTTCTTTGAGTCTTGGAAGTTATTACTTCAGTAATAACCGCTCCTTATCTGTTTTGTTTGGTTTTTGTGTCAAGATCAACCTCTAATGAGAGAGAAGTAAGATTTGGGGAAGTTGCTGTCCCGAAACAGATTTTTGTGCTTCACCGTAAAAATTCGTGAGAGATCTCTGTATGTCGGACTGAGCTGTAATTGTTTGTGCTTCTGCCCCAGGTTGTTATTTAACTTTCGTTAGTTTTGCACTTTTTGATTCGAGCAACAGAAGATTTTCTAAAAATTTGATCTTTACCTGCTGGTCTGTTTTGACAGATTTAGCCACTCTTGCATCTGCTTCTTTATTCGATTTCCTTTTTGAATTCCTTTTGGCTTTTCGGAAGGAGTTGCTACAGTAGCTTTGTTTTGATGGTTTTCAGTTGAAGTTGGACTCAAAAGGTTTTATCACTTCACTTATACTAATGTTGCTAATGAGAACTGTGTGAAGTTTTGTGTGAAAGAAATTTCCAGAACGTGGAGATAATGGTGTAATAAGGAAGAGAAGGGTTTTATGACTCAAGTAATAAGTATATGAAGATAAAGATATCGATGATATTCAAGAGATGACTCCGGAAGGATCCACTAAATACCAAATTCAGAGACCTGCAGAGTCTGTTTTCAAATAGGTAACAGTTCAAGTAAGAAAAGTTCCGCGAAAATACAATCCAACTATATTTTTGCAGTTTTCAGTCAATAAGGAAAGCTACGAAGTGAAAAAGAGACGGAAACGGAGCCAGGGTGGCTAACACCACCCTGTGGCGCGGGCCCTCCCTTGGCTGCGCCACCAGGTGGTGAGTCCACCCCAGACTCCGCCTCCGACTCATTTTCTCCCAGTACCTTCCTTTTGATATGAAACTTCGTAATATATAACCCCCCGGATCTTCCGAGGTTTGTATATCGTGTTTTCGTCGTGTTTTTGTTTCGATCAGTTTCTGCCAGGACATACTCTTTGAAGGTTTAGAAGAACAATGGTGTCCGCCAAGGATAAAGGGAAGGAGCCTATGGAGGAAGACCTCCAAGACCCCGGGAAGGAGAAGGAGATCAAGAGTGAAGGTGAAGAGGAGGCAAAGCACACCGGCACTACCGTTGCAAGCATTGGAGTGGTGGCGAACCCTGCCAGGATCAGAAGGACTACACGGATGTCAACTGGAGGGAAGCCTCCGCGTCACTGCTTGGCACCGCGGACACCTTCTCCGAACACCAAGAATACCTTCCATACCTTTACCCATAACCATGCAGGAAAAGAAGACTTCAAGGAGGAAGAGTGGGGAAAGAATAGCAAGAGCTGGAATTCTCAACACGACATGATCATGAGCTGCATTGAGCAAAACTCACAGCTGATTCGTAATCTCACCTTCGAGATTGAGTACTTGGGGAAACTGATCAAAGAGCTCATTGAGAGGATACCACCACCACCTAAGGAGTAATTCGTCATCAGGTTTGGCATCCTCTTGGTTTTTTCCAAGCTTGGGGGAGTGCCACGGTATCACATCACAATCTTCTATCTTTTACCTTATTAGTAGAGTCATATCATGAATAGAGGAGTTATTATGTAGTATGGTTTGCATTATGGAAGTGTCCCCTCTCTCATTAGATATGTATCCCTTGGTGTGAGTTACCGTTATGGAATATTAATGAGAAGTTCTATCATTCACTCTGTTGCATAGCTTATGTTAGTTTTCAATTCGTGGTTATATGATTGATCTTGTTGTTAGTATTGGTAGCACTCTAGGATCATTGAGTTAATTTAGTTGGTTTTGGCAAACCTGGCTCGGTCAGTAGCAACACCTTTTTGAGAGTTGAAAAGAAAAAGATAGAAGTACTCTAGAGAAAAATATTCATCATCTTTCTTTCTTGATTTTCTCATAAGTTTAGTATTCTCTAGTTAAGATCTTTTGTGCTTCCAAGGAAGATTGCATGTTTGTCTTTATCATTTGTATGCTTGTTTGATTCCTTCAACTCTTATACTTGCTACCCAGCCTTGCTAGCCAAAACCTGTACTGAGAGGGAATTCTTCTCGTGCATCCACCTCCTTTAAACCAAAACCCATGCCATTTGTGTCCACCATACCTACCTAGTAGCATTATTGCTATTCCAAGTAAATTCTTGTTTTATCTACCTCCCAAATTAAACGTGTTATGTGAAAATTAGTGACTAAAGCTCTCACGAACTTGATGGCACACTTTACTTTCTTGCATTTAATAAATTTAAACCAATGGGTCCTTCTTTGTTGTGTATATGCTTGCGCTTTATGAGTTGAAGTTAGCCGAACCATGTATCATGGGGACCGCTTTCAACACTTCATTGGTACTTGTACCTAGTTGATATCATGTTCTTTTGCTTATGGATCCCGGCGGTGTGAAATAAAAGTGGAACTTGTAAGATCATGGAGTTTATATGTGTGTTAGAGAAACGCCTGGGCCGCTAGCCTAAGCCATGCTTAATAATGGTGGAAACTTGCAGCATAACTATAGTGAGCATTCTATGAAGCATCCTCAATAAAAACCTATGCAAATAGCAAATAAAAAGATCGCTGAGATGCTCATTGTCTGCTTGCCTTGTCATTTTGATTATGGGATAGCTCCTGTGTCATGTGCAAGGGGTACCCCGTTGGTGGTTCTCAATGATACGCATGTATTTACAATGACAAGAGCTTGCTCATGGCTAAAGTTGAGTAGAATGAGGATCGGTACTCATAAGTAAGGGGCATGAGATTTCAACTTATAACTTGTCAAGCATATCTCTTAGTTGTGTCACTTTAACCTTAACCACCAAAAGATGCCTATGATAGGGGCAATGAGAGCTGAAAGCTAGTAAGTATCATAATTTTTGGGAGCTCTTTATGAGACTTGCAATCCTTGCTGCCCTCTTTGAAGGGCCTTTCTTTTACTTTGTAGTTGAGTCAGTAAACCTATCCCCTTCTATCTCAGCAAGTATTTTGAGTTGATGTGTTTCATTCATTCATATGATGATTTATTCAATCATGTTTCTTATGTTCCTTGTTTTGCACATTGCTCTTATCCTGATGTTTACTACTTTGAAAGCTATCATTGAAAAACTAGCTTTTTGTGAACTCCAGCAAATTATCAACTATTCTTCGACCAAGAGCTAAGTTTGCCATTACCAATTATGATTCACTTTATGTATATTTATTGTGTTTCCTTTACTCATTGCAAGTTGAAGTTATATAATAGTGAGTTGTTTTCTATTATGATCTATGTATTAGATGAATGTGATGCTTCTTGTCCGTATTCTTTTATCGACTCTTCACTCCATAAACCTGAGGTCATGTTTATTGAGCTCAGTTTCGCTTGGGGACAAGCGAAGTATAAGCTTGGGGGGAGTTGATACGTCCATTTTGCATCACTATTATATGTCTTAATTCACTATTATTCATTGATATATTTCGTATTGAGAGGTGATACTTATGTTATTTCATCTGTTTTTGCATGGTTGATGACTTTTGGAGCATGGACCGCTGCAGTCAGGATTCTGATGGAAAATGTGTTGTTTGGAGGTAAAATTAACGAAGATCAGAAAATCCGGGAAAATATACGGAAAATTCTATTTTTCTAGAAGACTCAAGATGCCAGAAGATGGAGTGGAGGTGGGCCACAGGGGGGCCACACCACCCCATGGCGCGGGCAGGCCTAGGCCGCGCCTGGAGGTGGTGTGGCCGCCCTGGCCCACTCCAGCCTCTCTCCTCTGGCGTATATCATCCTCACGAAACCCTAAGACTCGGGGAGCGACCACGAAGATTTCGCCTCAAGGCGGAAAACAACGAGAGAGAAAGATCTCTCCGGCAGACAGATTTCTGCCGAGGGAATTCCTTCCCGGAGAGGGGAGATCGTCGCCATCAACACCACCATCAAGCTGTACTTCATCGGGATCATCATCATCATCACCACCATCATCAACATCAGCAGCCTCATCATCATCTCCATATTGCTGTAACAATTGGTTGAATCTTGCTATAGTTCATAGGGGAACTTTCCCGGTGTTGATTACTCTTTGTAGTTGATGCTATTGAGTGAACCATTGAATTATTGTTTATGTTCAGATTGTTATACATCATTATTCCATCTCTGATCATGATCCATATGATGTCTTGTGAGTAGTTCGTTTTGTTCTTGAGGACATGGGAGAAGTCTTGTTGTTAGTAATGGAGTTGCGTTGAGAAAGATTCAATAGATTGTTATTTAAGTTATGGTGTACTTCTTCTAGTGGTGTCATGTGAACGTCGACTACATGACACTTCACCTATATGGGCCTAGGGGAATGCATTGTGTATTTGGCTACTAATCGTAGGGGTTGAGTGATGTAAACCTGAACCCCCGTTAGGAAACCATTGCACAAGGGACATAAGGGTCTTAGAGTTTAAAGCTGTGGTTAGGTTTCTACCTTAATTACTTTCTTGTACTTACGGATGTTTGCAAGGGGTATAATCACAAGTATGTATTAGTCTTGGATGGGGCGGTACATTAGCACAGGTTCACCCACACAACACTTAGCAAGCTAGAGAAGATTAATCGACTATATGAAGCGAAAGCACTGATCTTCCCATGTGTCCTCGAGAACGTTTGGTCATCTATAGAAATACAACCGGCTTGTCCTTTGCTGCATAAAGGATTGGGCCACTTGCTGCATTTATTCCTACTGTCTTTTGTTTATTCGTACTTTGTTTACTTGCTTTATCAAAAACCCCTAAAAATCCGTTTGCTAAGTATTTGCAGAGAATTCCTGATCCATACCACTAGCCAGCACCTTCTGCTCCTTGTTGGGTTCGACACTCTTACTTATCGAAAATATTGTGATACACCCCCTATACTTGTGGGTCATCACCCCCCTGACCAAAAAACCCTAGTGTCAAGTAGTGGACAAATGTGTGGCAAGAGGAGCATGTTTAGAGATGAGAATAGGCCTAGGATTCAGAAGATGTACTGTGAAGAACCAAGAAAATGTTGATATTCAAGAAGATGACAAATTAAGTTCCCCATCAAACAAACCAAGAACCAACTCTTCAATAAGAAGAGGGCAGTGGCCGAGACCACCATGTAAGAGTTTGTGGCATGACACCGCGAAGAATTATCCTTGGGTTCATAGCCACTACTCATCAATGAAGCTCACATATCACAAAATGATATTAAGAGAATTGAATTTCTTAATGTTGGCATTATGGGGGGAGGGATAGTCCAATGTATTAGGACCACACTCCCCCTATCTCCATGCCTGTAACTAAACCAAATAAGAGTCAAGACATAGGTGAGTATGCAAGGTGATCAAGTCAAGCTCCTTGAATCTATGATATTTAGTTCATTCATCAAATAGCAAAACCTTGCTTCATCAAGTGGCTTCATGAAAATGTCAGCAAGTTGGTCTTTGGTTGACACATAAGATAGCTCAATATCACCTCAAGCAACATGGTCTCGAATGAAGTGATGATGAATCACAGTATGATTTGTCCTTGTATGATCCACTGGGTTGTAGGCAATCTTGATCGCACTTTCATTGTCACATAGAAGAGGCACTTTGTCACAATGGACACCGTATTCCTTTAAAGTTTGCCTCATCCATAGAAATTGGGTACAAGCACTAGCATCTGACACATACTCGGCTTCGGCGGTGGAGAGAGATATGCAATTTTGTTTCTTAGAATACCAACACACCAAGGACCTTCCAAGGAATTGGCAAGCCCCGTATGTTGATTTTCTATCATCCTTATCACCATCCCAATCCGAATTCGTGTATCCACAGAGAGAGAAAGTTGAGCCCCTAGGATACCAAATACCATAGTTTGGGGTATGAACCAAATATCAAAAGATTCTCTTGACCGCCATCAAATGGATTTATTTAGGAGCCGCTTGATATCTCGCACACACTCCTACACTCAACACAATATTGGGTCTAGATGCACAAAGGTAAATCAAAGAACCAATCATGGACTGGTATACCTTTTGATCCACATCTTTACCATTTGGGTTTAGTTCAAGATGAGTCTTTGTTGCCATGGGAGTAGGATCTCCATTTAGATCTTTCATGTTGAATCTCTTGAGCATATCTTGAGTATACTTGGCTTGGTTGAAGAATGTTCCTCCTCTTACTTGCTTGATCTCAAAACCAAGAAATACTCTCTCAATTCCCCCATCAAGACATCCGGAACCTATTAGTCATAAGCTTTGAGAATTCATCATTAAAAGCTTTGTTAGATGAGCCAAAGATAATATCATCAACATATATTTGGCATACAAAAAGCTCCCCATTGACCTTCTTAGTAAAAAGAGTGGGATCGATTTACCCAACCTCAAACCCACGGTCTAACAACAACTCTCTAAGGTGCTCATACCACGTGTGTGGGGCTTGTTTGAGCCCATAGAGCGCCTTATCAAGTTTGTAGACGTGGTTTGGGAATTTGGGATCCTCAAACCCCGGGGGTTGCTTTACATATACCAACTCATACAATAGACCATTAATAAATGCACTTTCTACATCCATTTGTTGTAATTTAAATTTATGATGTGACGCATAAGCAAGAAGGATACGGTTGGACTCAAGGCGAGCCACGGTGCATATGTCTCTCCATAGTCAATGCCTTCAATTTGAGAGAACCCTTCTGCAACCAATCTTGCCTTGTTCCTCACGATAATTCCATGCTCATCTTGCTTGTTCTTGAATATCCACTCGGTGCCTATAACATTGTGGCAATCTTTTGGCTTTTCAACTAACTTCCATAATTTGTTTTTCTCAAAGTTGTTGAGCTCTTTGTGCATTGCTTCCAACCAATCCGAATCTTCAACAGCTTCCCATACTTTCTTTGGTTCCGCCATGGAAATATGTGCTTGGTGTTCACCAAAACTCTTCAATTGAGCTCTAGTGGATATCCCTCTTCTTAGATCTCCTACCACATTCTCTAGAGTGTGGTCTCTTAATTCCAACATTCTATCCATTCTAGCTTGGCGACGAGTTTCGATCTCCTTGTTGTTTCTTGTGGGGATCACTTCATCATTTTGGTCCTCGTCTTGACCATTAACTTGACCTTGATCATCATCAGAAGCATTCTCTTCTTCAAGAGGCAAAGATTGACCTTGGTCTTGATCAGGCACACTTCTAGACAGGTGTTGAGCTGATCTTATGGCAGATTGTATAGATCTTCCTTGTGTAATAGACTTAGTAGTGCTGGACATTCTGGAAAATGGAGACTCAAGCTCCTCCTGGCTAGAGGTTTCTCCATGATCAACTTGTTGAGGGCCCATAGCTTGTCTTTGGCTTGGGTCATTGTTCTCCTTGATAGGAGCTTGTTGATGTTGTGAAGATGAGGGATCCACTTGAGTAGAGCATAGTTCTTCTCGATCCGCCATAAGGGGTTCCTCAACAGGGCGGATGAATCCCGCACCCATTCTTCCTACGGCATCCTAAGGCATTTCCTCATCTACATCACAAACATCAACACGCCCCCTTGGGGAACATCATATTCTTCAAACACCACACTACAAGATTCTATGACAACTCCAGAGAACTTGTCATAGATTCTATAAGTGTGGGATTCGAGACCATAACCAACAAAAATACCCTCTAATGCTCTGGAATCAAATTTGGGCAAACGAACACCCTTTATGCGATAGAAACACTTACAACCGAACACCCGAAAGTATGAAACGTTGGGCTTGTTACCGGTAAGAATTTCATATGGAGTCTTGATCAATTCATTGCAGAGGTAGAGGTGGTTTGATGCATGGCATGTGGTGGAGATTGCTTCGTCCCAAAAATTGTATGGAGATTTAAACTCAGCCAACATGGTCCTTGCCATATCAATAAGAGTCCATTTCTTCCTCTCAGCTACACCATTTTGTTGAGGGGTATATGCAGCGGAATATTGGTGTTTTATCACCTCATCACTAAGAAATCCATTCAAGGTGTAGTTCTTGAACTCGGTGCTATTGTCACTCCTTATTGTCAACACAGGAACATTGTGTTGATGTTGAGCCATGTTGATGAAGTCAATGAAGTTTTTTTGGGTCTCACTTTTCATCTTGAAGAAATATACCCATGTGTATCTTGAGTAGTCATCAACAATCACCAAACAATATTTCTTCCCATCAAGACTTGCATGAGATGGAAGACCAAAGAGATCCACATGGAGGACTCCAAGATCCTCTTGGACTTGATGTAGTTCTTAGGCTTGTGGGGAGAATCATGCATCTTTCCTACAACACAAGCCCTGTATACATGATTGATACATTGCAAATGTATCTATAATTTTTGATGTTCCATGCTTGGTTTTATTTACTTTCTTGTGTTTTGTCCACACTTTGGAGTACTTTTCATATAATTTCTTGGACTAACCTATTAACAAGAGCCACAGTGCCAGCTGCCTGTTTTCTGCTGTTTTTGGTTCCAGGAAAGTCAGAAAATGAATATTCTCGGAATTGGACGGGACAAAAGCCAAAGTGCCTATTTTTCCGGAAGACATCTAAAGCCAGAATACGAGACGGAGAAGGGCTAGGGGCCGGCCACACCACCTGGCCACGCGGCTAGGCCTGGCCCGCGCTAGGGGGTGGTCTGGCCGACCCCAGCACCCCCTCGGCCTCTCCTTCCGCCTATATATTGCCTTCGGGACCAAAACCCTAAGTACCCGATCAAAAATCCATGAAAGAGTCTGTAGCCGCTATCATCTCCATCCCTAGATCGGGAGGTTTCTGAAGCTCTTCCCGGCACCCTGCCGGAGAGGGGAATTCACCCTGGAGTCCTTCTTCATCATCATGCAAGCCTCCGGTGTGATGCGTGAGTAGTTCATCTCTGGACTATAGGTCCATGTAGTAGCTAGATGGCTGGTTCTCCTCCTTTGTGCTTTCATGTCTATATCTTGTGAGATCCGTTCATGATCAAGATCATCTATTTGTAATTTTGCATGTTGTGTTTGCGGGGATCCGATGGATATTGAGATGCTATTTCAGATTAATTATTGATTCTATCATGTCTTTGTTATTTGTGATCTTGCATGCTTTCCATTGTTAGTAGCTATCTTGGCCAAGTAGATGCTAGCAACTCCAAGAGTTAGTATTTATGCTCGATAGTGGGTTCATGCCTCTGGTAATCTGGGGAATCTCTAAGGTACTAGATGTGTTGTTGCTACTAGGGAGAAAACAACAATCCTTTGTTCATAGAACAATCGTATTGTTTACATTACATGTAATTCGTAAAGCAATAATCTGTTGCTTGCAACTTAATACTGGAGGGGGTTAGGATGATAACCTAAAGGTGGATTATTAGTCATAGATGCAGTTGGATGGCGGTCTATGTATAATGTTGTAATTCCCAATCAAGTTCCAAAGGAGTCAAGATGATTAGTATATGCTTGTATGCTTTCTCGATGTTTGTCAATTGCCCCGCTGTAATTTGTTCACCCAGCATGTTATCTATCTTAAGGAGAGCCACCTCTAGTGAACTATGGACCTCGGTCCTTTCTTTTACATACAATCTACAAACTATTTACTGCTTTGTGTTTACTTTCTGCAAACTATTACTTCCTTCCATTCGATACGTTTAATCCTTTGTTTTCAGCAAAACCGGTGAGATTGACAACCTCATCGCAAGTTGGGGACAGAGTTATGTGGTTGTGTTGTGCAGGTCTCCATGTTGCTACTAGCACCGGTAGTGCCCCCTGTCAAGGCTCAGCTAGCAACACCTTTGGGGTGTTTCCTTGCTCCTATTGGACTGATAACCTTGGTTTCATTATGAGGGAAACTTACTGCTGTGCTCACCATACCTTCCTCTTGGGGTTCTCCAACGAGCTTGTTAATACACGAGTCAGGAAGTATTTTTCTGGCGCCGTTGCCGGGGACTGAAGAAGAAGAAGCTCCCACGTCAACAACATGCCATCAAAGTATTTTTCTGGCGCCGTTGTCGGGGAGTCAAGGACATCTTCACAAGGGGAGTCCCTCATAACCAATCTCTTTAATTTGTTATTTTTGTTATGCTTAGTTTCTTTTTGCTTTGTTTGCTTGTTTCTTTATCAAAAACACAAAAAAATTAGTCTTATAAGTTTGCTTTCTTTATCAAAAACACAAAAAATGACTACTCTTGAAAACACTAAGTTGTGTGACTTCACTAGCACCGACAACAATGATTTTATGAGCACACCTATTGCTCCACCTATGCCTGAAGCTACTTTCTTTGAGATAAAACCTGCTTTACTCAATCTTGTTATCAGAGAACAATTTTCCGGTATTAGTAATGAAGATGTTGTTGCCAATCTTAATAACTTTGTTGAACTTTGTGAGATGCAAAAGCATAGGGATATAGATGGTGATATTATTAAGCTGAAATTGTTTCCTTTCTCTTTGAGAGGAAAAGCTAAAGAATGGTTGAATTCCTTAACTAGGAATAGTATTGATTCTTGGACTAAATGCAAAGATGCTTTCATTGGAAAATACTATCCTCCTGCTAAGATTATATCTATGAGAAGTGAAATAATGAAGTTTAAACAATCTGATAATGAACATGTTGCTCAAGCTTGGGAAAGAATGAAACCTTTGGTAAAGAATTGTCCCACTCATGGACTGACTGGTTGGATGATCATCCAAACTTTTTATGCAGGATTGAACTATTCTTCAAGGAACCTATTGGATTCTGCTGCTGGAGGTACCTTTATGACCATTACTTTGGGTGCTACAACAAAGCTTATGGATAATATGATGGTTAACTATTCTGAATGGCATATTGAAAGAGCTCCACAAGGTAAGAAGGTAAATTCTGTTGAGGAAACTTCCTCCTTGAGTGATAAGATTGATGTTATTATGTCTATGCTTGTTAATGGGAAAGCCCATATTGATCCAAATAATGTCCCTTTAGCCTCTTTGGTTGCTCAAGAAGAGCAAGTTGATGTGAACTTTATAAGAAATAACAATTTTGGCAATAATGCTTATAGGAATAATTTTGGTAACAACCATTATAAGCCATATCCTCCCAACAACGGTAATGCTTATGGAAATTCCTACAACAATAATAGGAGTGCTCCCTCTGAACTTGAAGTTATGCTTAAAGACTTTATTAGTAAGCAAACTGCTTTCAATAAAACTATTGAGGAAAAACTCTCTAATGTTGAAAGAAATATAGCATCTTTGGCTGAAGCTCAATCTTCTTTGAATAAAATGGCTGCTAAACCTGAAACTAATGATAATCCCTTTGCAGCTACTAATGCCATACAAGTGAGAATTGATGAAAATGTTAGACTATTAGCTGAATTACATGCTAAGTGGGAAAGAGAAGATGAAATTGCTAGAAACATTAGTGTTTCTACTATCACTACCACTAGTGTGGAGGCTAGTAATAGTTCTACTACTTTAGATGATAAATTTGATTTTGATCTTGATGGTTGCAATATCTCTGAAGTTATTAAGTTCCTACAAAAGCTTGCTAAAATTCCTAATGCTAGTGCTATGAACATGGCCTTTACAAAACACATTATTGATGTTCTCATAAAGATTAAAGAAGAAAAGATGAAATATAAAGCTTCTATTCCTATAAAACAAGAAGATGGTTGGGAACCCATCATTAATATGAAAGTTAATGACTTTGATTCTAAAGCTTGATGTGATCTTGATAGTAGTGTTTCTATTATGCCTAGAAGGATTTATGATATGCTTGATTTGCCTCCACTTGAAGATTGTTATTTGAATGTCCCACTTGATGATAATGCTAAAAAAATTCATGGGAAGACTTAATGATGTTCTTATTATGGTTAACAATGCCTATGTCCCTGTTGATTTCTATGTTTTGGATGTTGAATGCAATGCTTCTTGTCCTATTACTTTGGGAAGACCTTTTCTTAGAACTGTTGGTGCCATTATTGACATGAAAGAAGGCACCATTAAATATCAACTCCCACTCAAGAAAGGTATAGAACACTTCCCTAAGAAGAGAGAGAATATTTATTTTGCTTCTCCTATGAAAACAAAATTTGGTCTTAATGCTTCTTCATTTGAGAACACTTGATCCTTTTTCTTGCTTATTATGCCTAACTTAAAGGCGTTAAAGAAAAGTACTTATTGGGACATAACCCAAAAGTTTTAGATGAGTCTTGGAAGTTATTACTTCAGTCATAACCGCTCCTTATCCTTTTTATTTGCTTTTTGTGCCAAGAGTAACCTCTAATGAGAGAGAAGTAATGATTGGAAAAGTTGTTGTCCCGAAACTGATTTCTGTGCTTCACCGTAAAAATTCGTGTAAAATCTTTGAATGTCCTTTTGAGGCGTGTATTTTTGTGCTTCTTCCCCAGGTTGTTATCTAACTTCTGTTAGTTCAACACTTTTTTATTTGAGCAATAGAAGGTCTTCAAAAAAATTCGTATTTACCTGCTGGTCTGTTTTGACAGATTTCTGCCATTTTCTGCATTTGCTTCTTGTTGGTTCCTTTTTGAGTTCTTTTGGGGAATTGAGCTTTTTGAGGAAAGTGCATCAGTAGCTAGTGTTCTAATGTAAGTTTATTGGTGTTAGAACTGAACCTTAAGACCTATTATCTTGAGTGCACTAATGTTGCTAATAAAGATTGTGTGAAGTTTTGTATGAAGGAAAACTTTCAGGTGAATGGAAGGAATGAGTAATGAGATGAAGGATGGACTAAAGCTCAAGCTTGGGTATACCACGCGTGTCACCCCAAGAAATATCCAATAAGTACAAGCATAAAATCTTGGGTATGCCCAAGGCATCCCCCTCTTCATCAATAAAAATCCCAGGTTTCTTCCAAACGCTTCATTTTTATTGTTTCATGCACAGTTGTGTTGTTCTTGGAGGGTCTTCTTTTTCGTTTTCTTTTTGGTTTTTTGTTTGCTTGGTTTGCTTAGTTTACTGAATAAATTGGTTGTACCCCCTCTTTCATACATTGGTTTTCAAATAATTTAGTTTGGTTTTGAAAAGAGTAGGAAAGTTCATGCTTAAGTGGTAAAAAGAGCTTGTTTTTGACTGTGGCATATGCTTTGTCATGCCATGCTTGATATTGTTTTGGCTTTATGCTTAGTATTATTTGCTGTAGCATGACTTGTTATAAACAATTGAGATTGCTTAATGTGCGTTGGATGAATCATGCGTTGTTTTAGCATATTAAAGCATAGTATAGTGGTATTCTCCTTTGATGCTTTATTTGGGTTGACTTGGCGCATGCTCACACCATGTTATTACTATCTCAAGTCACCATAAGCCTTTATGATCCTTTATTTTTCAACTTGTAGTATCACTTTATGCTTTGATCAATGATGTTTTGTCGCTTTGCATGATTATGGCCATCATTGCTCTATTAGTTTGTCGCTCCCAGTCTTTTGTTGGCCTCCACAATCAAGTATGAGTTCCACTCATGCATCCAACTCCCTAAACCAAGTTTTTCCAAAGAGTCCGCCATACCTACCTATTAGCATATGCTATTCCAAGTATATTCATGCTTTTGTTTATCTTCCAAATTAAACATGTTATGTGAAAACTAGTGATTAAAGCTCTCACGAACTTGATGGCACACTTTACTTTTTTGCATCTAATAAACTTGAACCATTGGGTCCTTATTTGTTGCGTATATGCTTGCGCTTTATAAGTTGAAGTTAGAAGAACCATGTATCATGGGGAACACTTTCAACATTGCACTTGTACTTTGTACCCCGTTGATATCATGTTCTTTTGCTTATGGATCTCGGTGGGGTGAAATAAAAGTGGAACTTGTAAGATCATGGAGTTTGTATGTGTGTTAGAGAAACGCCTGGGCCGCTAGCCTAAGCCATGCTTAATCATGGTGGAAACTTGCAGCATCACCATAATGAGCACTCTATGAAGCATCCTCAATAAAAACCTATGCAAATAGCAAATAAAAAGATCGATGAGATGCTCATTGTCTGCTTGCCTTGTCATTTTGATTATGGGATAGCTCTTGTATCATGTGCAAGGGGTACCCCGTTGGCGGTTCTTTATGATACATATGTACTTACAATGACAAGAGCTTACTCGTGATTAAAGTTGAGTAGCATGAGGTTCGGTCTTCGTAAGTAAGGGGCATGAGATTTCGGTTTATAACTTGTCAAGCATATCCTCTTAGTTGTGTCACTTTAACCTTAATCACCTTCAAGATGCTTATGATAGGGTGATGACCCACAAGTATAGGGGGTGTATCGCAGTATTTTCGAGGGAAGTGAAACCCAATTTATTGATTCGACGCAAGGGAAGCCAAAGAATATTTATAAGCCTTAACAACTGAGTTGTCAATTCAGCTGCACCTGGAAACAATCTTGCTCACAGCAGTTTATCAATAGCAACAGTTTTGTAGTAGGAATAGTAAAGCAAAGACAGTAGTAACAAAAGTAGTAAACAATGGGATTCGAGTGCGGTACGCACAGGGATGGATGGACGGGCGTTGCATGGACAAGACAATTCACATAGCAATCAGAACATAGGGCAATTGCAGATAAATAAGATAAAGCACCCAAGTACTAGATAATCCTAGGCATGTGTTCCATATATAGTCATACGTGCTCGCAATAAGAACTTGCACAACATCTTTTGTCCTGCCAGCCCGTTTGCAGCGGGGCCTCTAGGGAACTACTGCCAATTAAGGTGCTCCTTTTAATAAAGCACCGGAGCAAAGCATTAACACTCCATGAACACATGTGATCCTCACATAAAAGCCTTTCCCATCCGGTTATCCCGATTTCTATCACTCGGGACCATAGGTTCCGGACAATAACGTGTGTATACAACTTGCAGATAAGACCAAAAACAATACTATCATAATGAATCAATAACATGTTCAGATCTGAAATCATGGCACTCAGGCCCTAGTGACAAGCATTAAGCACAACAAGTCGCAACAAAGTCATAAAGTACTAATAAAAGATACTAGGCACTATGCCCTAACAATCTGATGACATTACATGAACGATCTCATTCAATCCCTACCATCCCCATAGCCTACAGCGGGGGATTACTCACTCATAGATGGGGGAAACATGGATGGTCGATGGAGATGATGGTGAAGATCGATGGAGATGGATCTGGGGGCACTTCCTCGTCCCGACAGGGTGTCGGAACAGAGACTTTCTGTCCTTCGAATCTCCCCTTCGGTGGCGGCGGCACGGCGGAACTTTTTGTGGAAAAACATCGAACCCCTGGAGTTTTTAGGTCAGAAGGCTTCTTATAGGCAAAGAGGGAGACCGAGGGGGTGCCTAGGGCCACCACACCATGCCCTGGCGCGGCCAGACCCAGCCCGTGCCTGGGGGGGTGTGGCCAGCCCTTGGCCCTCCTCCGTCTCGTATTCTGGGTCCTGGAGTCTTCTAGAAAATAGGCACTTTGGCTTTTGTCCCGTCCAATTCCGAGAATATTCATTTTCTGACTTTCCTGGAACCAAAAACAGCAGAAAACAGGTAGCTAGCACTGTGGCTCTTGTTAATAGGTTAGTCCAAGAAATCGTATGAAAAGTACTCCAAAGTGTGGACAAAACACAAAAAAGTAGATAAAACCAAGCATGGAGCATCAAAAATTATAGATACATTTGCAATGTATCAACATCCCCAAGCTTAACTCCTGCTCGTCCTCGAGTAGGTAAGTGATAAAAAGAAAGAATAATTTTTGAGGTGACATGCACCATCAAAGACTTGATCAAAGTACTTGTAAAACATTCAAAGCTAGGTTCATCGTACTTCAATCATAACATGAAAGACAAAGTTCTAGCAATAAGACAAAGAAACTATGATGCAACATGAAAAGGCACAAACAAAAGATTCATGAATAACAATGCTTTGCAAGATGTTTGTTTGTTTCACATAAAGAAAACATAGCATAGTGGCATTCAGCTTGTCCCTCATAGAGTAGCAAACATAAATGCATAGGACACCTTCAAAGTTTACAAGAGTGACTAGATACAAATAGTTTAAAACAAGCAATATCAAGGTATGCATCAATCAACAAGTCTTGGGGCAATGCACATAGAACTAAGAATGGCCACTATGCTCTCAAGAAAGTGCTCAAAGAATAAGTGGAGACTCAACAAGTAAAAGAGAAGGTTTTGCAAAGTTTTGAAAGGCTTCCAAATGCTGAAAGTACGGTACTCGTTAGCTTTGAGCTCTCATTGCCCCTATCATAAGCATATTTAATGTGGTTAAGGTAAAAGTGACACAATTAAGAGGATATGCTTGACAAGTTATAAATCGAAGTCTCAAGCCCCTTACTTACGAAGACCGATCCTCATGTTACTCAACTTCAGTCACAAGTAAGCTCTTGTCATTGTAAGTATATACATATCATAGAGAACCGCCAACGGGGTACCCCTTGCACATGACACATGAGCTATCCCATAATCAAAATAACAAGGCAAGCAGACAATGAGCATCTTGGCGATCTTTTTATGTACTATATGCATAGATTTTTATTGAGGATGCTTCATAGAATGCTCATTATGGTTATGCTGCAAGTTTCCACCATGATTAGGCATGGCTTAGGCTAGCGGCCCAGGCATTTCTCTAACATACATACAAACTCCATGATCTTACAAGTTCCACTTTTATTTCACACCGCCGGATCCATAAGCAAAATAACATGATATCAACGAGGTACAAAGTACCAATGCAATGTTGAAAGCGTTCCCCATGATACATGGTTCTGCTAACTTCAACTTATAAAGCGTAAGCATATACGCAACAAAGAAGGACACAATGGTTCAGGTTTATTAAGTGCAAGGAAATAAAGTGTGCCATCAAGTTTGTGAGAGCTTTACTAACTAACTTTCTCATAACAAGCAAACATTTTATTCGGAAGAAAACAAGGCATATTGAATATGCACAGAAGTAGCAAATGATGCTAATAGGTAGGTATGGTGGACACTTTGGAAATATTTGGTTTTAGGGAGTTGGAAACACGAGTAAAACATACTCAGTGTAAGTGAAGGCTAGCAGTAGTAAGGGAGCAACAAACGAGAGAGCAATAATGGCCATCATCATGCAGAGCGACAAAACATCATTGATCAAAGCATAAAGTGATACTACAGGTTGAAAACTAAAGGATCATAAAGGCTATGGTGACTTTGGATAGTCATAACATGGTGTGAGCATGCGCCAAGTCAACCCAAATAAAGCATCAAAGGAGAATACCACTATACTATGCTTTAATATGCTAAAACAATGCATGATTCATCTAAGGCACATTAAGAAATCTCAATTGTTTATAACAAGTCATGCTACAGCAAAGAATACTAAGCATAAAGCCAAAACAATATCAAACATGGCATGACAAAGCATAGGCCACAGTCAAAAACAAGCTCTCTTTACCACTTAAGCATGAGCTTTCCTACTCTTTTCCAAACCAAACCAAACTATTTGCAAACCAATGTATGAAAGAGGGGGTCCAACCAATTTATTCAGCAAACTAAACAAACAAAGCAAACAAAAACAAAAACAAAAACGAAAAAGAAGATGCTCCAAAAACAACACAACTGTGCATGACACAATAAAAGTGAAGCGTTTGGAAGAAACTTGAGATTTTTATTGATGAAGAAGGGGATGCCTTGGGCATCCCCAAGCTTTGACGCTTGTACTTCTTGGATATTTCTTGGGGTGACACGCGTGGCATCCCCAAGCTTGAGATTTAGTCCATCCTTCATCTCATTACTCATTCCTTCCATACACCTGAAATTTTTTCCTTCATACAAAACTTCACACAATCTTTATTAGCAACATTAGTGCAATCAAGATAATATGTCTTAAGGTTCAGTTCTAACACCAAATAAACTTCCATTAAAACACTAGCTACTGTAGCACTTCCCTCAAAAAGCTCAATTCCCCAAAAGAACTCGAAAAGGAACCAACAAGAAGCAAATGCAGAAAATGGCAGAAATCTGTCAAAACAGACCAGCAGGTAAAGACGAATTTTTTCGAAGACCTTCTGTTGCTCAAATCAAAAAGTGTTGAACTAACTAAAGTTAGATAACAATCTGGATCAGAAGCACAAACATGCACGCCTCAAAAAGACGTACAAAGATTTTACACGAATTTTTACGGTGAAGCATAGAAATCTGTTTCGGGACAGCAACTTTCCCAATCATTACTTCTCTCTCATTAGAGGTTACTCTTGGCACAAAAAGCAAATAAAAAGGATAAGGAGCGGTTATTACAGAGGTAATAACTTCCAAGAGTCATCTAAAACTTTTGGGTTATCTCCCAATAAGTAATTTTCTTTAACGTCTTTAAGTTAGGCATAAGCAAAAAGTAAAATGGATAGAATAGAAGTAAGCGGAGATAATCAAGGTGAAAACATTGCTTTGTTCAATGAAATCCTTTTGTTAACAAGGTTGATCAAGTCTTGTTACCAAAACAATTTCATATGAGACAAAACTTTGTATTCCACTAATGATTATGTTACCTCAAACTTGATAGCAATGGTCCCAATCATAATAGTTTCAATTTTTCCTCTTGGTATGGGACAATATATTTCTCCAACTTGAATGCCCTCACATGTTAAATTGAATTCAAACCATAAGTCCTTTCAATCTTCTTGGGGAAATAGATAGTATGTTACTTGTCATTGACATTGAAGGTCACCTTCCCTTGATTACAATTAATAACAGCTCCTGCAGTATTAAGAAAAGGTCTCCCAAGAATAATAGACATATTATCATCTTTAGGCATAATAGTTTGAGAGGATGCTCTCATAAGAAATATGAGTTGAAGTAAAAGAGAGCATCAAGAAGCAAATTAAAAACACATTTAAGTCTAACCCACTTCCTATGCATAGGAATCATGTATACAAATAAATTCACAAAGAACAAAGCGGCAAGCATAGGAAGATAAAACAAGAGTAACTTCAAAACTTTTAGCACATAGAGAGGTGTTTCTATACCATGAAAACTTCTACAACCATATTTTCCTCTCTCATAATAATTTTCAGTAGCCTCATGAATAAAATCAACAATATAACTATCACATAAAGCATGCTTTTCATGATCTACAAGCACTAGAGCTTTATCATAAACATTTTCAAAAGGATCCTCAGGAACATAACGTTCATCCTCCTTTAGTAAGCATGGGGGATAATCAAATAATGTAAGGGACAAAGAGTTACTCTCATTAGAAGGTAGGCATGGGTAGCTAATCCATTCCTCCTCCTTTTGTTCATCACTCTCCTCCTCTTTTTCATCTAATGAGATTTCAGGTTCATCAATTTCTTCTTCCATAGGATCCTGCAAGGCATTAGTCTCTCCCATTTGTGGAAAGCATCTATTAAAATATTCAAGAATATAGCCATTTTCATCCTTATAATTATCAAAGCAAAATTTAAGTATACCATAAACCTCATACTTATAAGGTGAATCATCAATATTTTCAAGCAAACTAGCAAGTTCAAAAGCACCCTTCCAAGCAATAAATTCTTCAATTTGTTCCTCATCATAAAAGTCATAAATTCCTTTAGCATAGGAAGATATGGTATCATTATAACTATACTCACATTGAAAAGGGAGGTGTTTATACCTATTTCTACAACAAGACTCATCATAGCAATAAGTAACATTATAAGTAGAGCACACGTTTCTAGCAATGGTATACAATCTATCAATTTGTTCCCATAAGTGTTTCCCTTTTTGTGACAAGCGGTGTTCCTTATAATAATATTTTTGATCTTCCATGAACCCACCTTGCCAATAAGCTTCAGTTTCAAAGAAACCAACCATTGACAACAAGCATGATAAGGCAAGACAATAACAGACCAACGAAAATAACAACTAGAGTAGGAACTACTTTTTTTGTATTTTTTATAAAGAAACAAGCAAATAAGGAGAAAATAAACTTAGCTTGAACAATAGTGATTCCAAGTGGACTTGATAAATAAAGCTATGCTCCCCGGCAACGGCGCCAAAAATAGTCTTGATGACCCACAAGTATAGGGGGTGTATCGCAGTATTTTCGAGGGAAGTGAAACCCAATTTCTTGATTTGACACAAGGGGAACCAAAGACTATTTATAAGCCTTAACAACTGAGTTGTCAATTCAGCTGCACCTGGAAACAATCTTGCTCACAGCAGTTTATCAGTAGCAACAGTTTTGTAGTAGGAATAGTAAAGTAACAGCAGTAGTAAAGCAAAGACAGTAGTAACAAAAGCAGTAAACAATGGGATTCGAGTACGGTAGGCATAGGGATGGATGGACGGGCGTTGCATGGACAAGACAATTCACATAGAAATCAGAACATAGGGCAATTGCAGATAAATAAGATAAAGCACCCAAGTACTAGATAATCCTAGGCATGTGTTCCATATATAGTCATACGTGCTTGCAATGAGAACTTGCACAACATCTTTTGTCCTGCCAGCCCGTTTGCAGCGGGGCCTCTAGCAATTAAGGTGCTCCTTTTAATAAAGCACCGGAGCAAAGCATTAACACTCCATGAACACATGTGATCCTCACATCAAAGCCTTTTCCTTCCGGTTATCCCGATTTCTGTCACTTCGGGGCCATAGGTTCCGGACAATAACGTGTGTATACAACTTACAGATAAGACCAAAAACAATACTATCATAATGAATCAATAACATGTTCAGATCTAAAATCATGGCACTCGGGCCCTAGTGACAAGCATTAAGCACAACAAGTCGCAACAAAGTCATAAAGCACTAATAAAAGATACTAGGCACTATGCCCTAACAATCTGATGACATTACATGAACGATCTCATTCAATCCCTACCATCCCATAGCCTACAGCAGGGGATTACTCACTCATAGATGGGGAAACATGGATGGTCGATGGAGATGATGGTGAAGATCGATGGAGATGGCTCCGGGGGCACTTCCCGTCCCCGGCAGTTGCGCCGAAGAGACTTTCTCCCCGAATCTCCCTTCGGTGGCGGTGGAGGAACTTTTGTGGAAAAACGTCGAACCGCCTGGAGTTTTTAGGTCAGAAGGCTTCTTATAGGCGAAGAGGGAGACCGAGGGGGTGCCTAGGGCTACCACACCATGCCCTGGCGCGGCCAGGCCTAGCCCGCGCCTGGGGGGTGTGGCCAGCCCTTGGCCCTCCTCCGTCTCGTATTTTGTCTCCTGGAGTCTTCTGGAAAAATAGGCACTTTGGCTTTTGTCCCATCCAATTCCGAGAATATTCATTTTCTGACTTTCCTGGAACCAAAAACAGCAGAAAACAGGCAGCTGGCACTGTGGCTCTTGTTAATAGGTTAGTCCAAGAAATCGTATGAAAAGTACTCCAAAGTGTGGACAAAACACAAAAAAGTGGATAAAACCAAGCATGGAGCATCAAAAATTATAGATACATTTGCAATTAATCTACAGTTGTTTATTGCTTTCTGTTTACTTTCTGTAAACTATTACTTCCTTCCATTCGATATGTTTAATCCTTTGTTTTTAGCAAAACCGGTTAGATTGACAACCTCATCGCAAGTTGGGGACAGAGTTTTGTGGTTGTGTTGTGTAGGTCTCCACGTTGCTACTAGCACCGGTAGTGTGCCCTGCCAAGGCTCAGCTAGCAACACCTTTGGGGTGTTTCCTTGCTCCTACTGGATTGATAACCTCGGTTTCATAAATGAGGGAAACTTACTGCTGTGCTCATCATACCTTCCTCTTGGGGTTCCCCAACGAGCTTGTTAATACACGAGTCAGCAACGATCTTTGGCAAAACAAACATTTTCTTTTAGTCCAACAATATGACCATCCTTCTGGAGACTTTGCAAAGTTCTCATGTTGACATGGGCTAGACGGCGATGCCATAACCAACTTACATCGCCTTTCCGAACAAGCACATACAAGTCATTTTCGACATACCCAATGAAAGCGACCTTCAGAGACTTGCTCCACACACAATATAATTATCAATAAAGATGGCAAAGCCTATCTTTCCAAGAGCACGGACCGAAAGTAAATTATAGCTAAGGGTCTCAACAAGCATGACATCCACAAGAGTAATATCATGGGCAACCACAACCTTGCTGAAACCCATTAACTTAGACTTTGACTTGTCGGCATATGTCATGGATATTTGATCAACATTTGGTCTCAACTCCTTGACACAAGCATGACATCTCATATGACTTGTGCATCCACTATCAAGCACCCATTTTGATCCTCTAGAAGCATAGGTCTTCGTTCCTCTTGCCATAAGGCAAGTGACGTTCTTGTTGGAGATATTCTCATTTGGAGAATCGAAGAGGGAGAAGGCCATTCTAGAAGTAGTGGCAAGAGCAGCCACACCACTTGATGTTTCCTCTTCTTCATCTTCATCATCATAATTGTCGGAGGATAATTCTTCATGTGTTATTAAGACAATTTCACCCGACTTCTTGTTGGTGGGATTCCTCTTGATGAAGGGTTTCTTGAAAGGAGCTTTGGAGGTTTTATTCAACACAAGTTTACCCCCATGATCTTCTCTTTTCTCATAGAGACAACCAGCAACAAAGTGATAGCGATCACCACAATTGAAGCAAGTTCTCAATTTAGACCCATTATCTCTTCTCCCATTGAGATTGCTTCTTCGTTGCATCTCCATCTTGGCCTTGGCGGGGTCTTTCCAAAAGTTTCTTGCATAGAAGGCCATGTATTCACCATGAGCAACCTTGACATCTTCAAGGTGGCTCATTGAAAGTGCATCATCACTCCCTTCATCTTCATCATACTCCACAACCTTGGCCTTCAAGGCAAGATTGACACCACTAATCATTCCAATAGCACGAGCACTGGTGTCTTTGTCATTCTTGGCAGCAACCTTGAAAGCGGCCATCTCTTGCATAACTTCATTAGAGGTAATGAGATGGTAGTCGTGTCTTCCTTGGAGACTCTTCAAGTCAGTGGGATCGAAGGGTATGAGTGCACTCACATACTTCCTCTTGATCCAAGCATAATCAATGTGAGAGGCACCAACATTCCTGAAGGCGGTGGCTATGGATTTGAGTCTTTGATACATGTCTTCATGATCCTCACCATCCTCCATAAAGAAACCTTCAGCCTCATTGCTTAAGGCATCATACCTATTTCTTCTCATGCTCTCATTGCCAACAAACAAGTCAATGAGAGCATCCCAAGCTTCCTTGGCGGTGTTGTAGTGCTCAATGTGGGGGAAATCCTTTGGCCCCACTCCAAGTTGGATCATGTGCAAGGCTGTCGCATTGAGTTGGCTATTGACCACTTATCTTCTAGTCAAGTTGGTTGGATCCTAAATATTGATTCCTTCTTCAATAATGTTCCACAAGTCAATGCAAGAGCTGCGCACATGATATTTCATTAAAACTTGACATTGAACAAAGGTATGTGCAGCTAACTTAGGTGGGTCACCTCTATTATTTACATGGGGATGAGGGATTGGAGGGTCAGGAGAGTACCATCCGGGAACCGCATGGTGCTCTTCCTTCCCATCACCCTTTTTGGTGGTGGAGTCAGTGGAATTATGTTCATCCCCCACCACTTCACCTATTGGCTTAGCCGGATCATTTGCCTTAGGGTTAGGTGGTGTTTCCTCTTGAGAGGGAGGTGGTGAGGCTGACTTTTCCATAACAAGCCACTCAACAAGTTGATGCAACTGTTGGATTTCGTTGCCCAAGGTAGAGCTCAAGCTTGTTTCCAAATTCTTGAGATCTACCGTGGTCACCGAGTTGCTAGCAATACCCTCTTCCTCATCTCCTGGGTTGCCCATAGTCTCTTAGGCGGTCAAGCCCGAATAAAGATCCGAGGCTCTGATACCAATTGAAAGGATCGTATAGGCACCTAGAGGGGGGGGTGAATAGGTGCTACTTCAAATTTTACTCTTTTTCAAATTAGGGTTTAACACAAAAGATAAATTCTCTAGATTATGCAACTATGGTGAATTTATCTATATGTCAATCTAGCACAATCACTAAGCAAGAAAAAGATCAGTAAAGTGCGGTAAAGGATAGAAGTAACCAAAGTGGAGCACGCGGAGACATAAGGGTTTGTTTCCCGTAGTTCCTTCCTTTTGAGGGGAAGTACATCTGCGTTTGGAGAGGGGGTGGTTTCAAACCACCAACGCCACGAGAGGCCTCCCTTGTTCTCCGATGAACCTCACCCCAACGGTTTCGATTCACCTCTTCCACTATATCAGCAACCTTTGAGGTGGAAGCCGACACCTTTACAACAAGCTCGAGGCACACATCCACAACCTAATTGGAGGCTCCCAAATACAAGCAAGCTGTCAAACAATCAAAGACAAGCTTGTAAGAACCAAATCACAAGCTAGGGTTTCCAACGAAACACTAGAGCAAGGGGCCCTCAAGTGAATGAGTGAAGATCTCTCTTGGTGAAGCTATAGATCAAGGCCTCCTCCTTCGATTCTCCAAAGATCAATGACTTTGCATGATTGAGTGAAGAGATCTTGAGGATTTGGTGGCTCAAATGGTGTTTCTGTTCTTGAACTGGACGAGCATCTCCCAAGGTAGAACAAGGGGCCTTTATATAGGGCCCCTGGAATTAGAGCCGTTGGGAGCCACTTACCCCGGATGGTCTGGCAAAAACCAGCCGGACAGTCCGGCCCGGCCGGACACTCCGGGTGACAGCCACCGGACACTCTGGTCTGGCAGAGTTTCCGGCCAGAGTCCGGCCAGTGTTCGGGTGGTGTCCGATGTGGCAGACAGAATGTCCGAGCTGGGCGACAAATCCTCAAGGCCGAACAGTCTGGCAGAAACCAGTCGGATAGTCTGGTGGGGCCAGACACTCCGGTGCATATCAGCCGGGCAGTCTGGCAGGGACTTTGTCCCTACACAAAATTGATCCTAGGAAGTCCTTTCTCCTTTGGTAAAAAATACACTAATGTAGTTGATATCTTCTGAAACATTTAACAACAGATTAAACCTATCCAAGTGTTGTCAACAAACATCAAAATAATAGGAAGGGCATAAATGTCCTTTCAAATATAAAGCTTCCAAAATTATATCATTTAACATGGGCTCAAGATATCCTAGATACTTCGATTTGTGATTCTAAAAAAAAGTTATATATTACTCCCTCCGTTTCAAAATATAAGACGTTTTAGATTTGTGAAGAAAGTGTATCTAGACTACGTTTAGTGTGTAGGTTCATCTAAGTTTAGAGTGGACCTACATATTAGAAGGGTCTAGGTACACTTCTTTCACAAAGCTAAAACATCTTATATTTTGAAGAGGAGGGAGTATGTGGCATGTGGTCAGTATGGAATGCCCGTAATGCTCGCCTACATAGTGAGTCTTCAGCCAAAATACATCAAACATGTAGATGGGCTTATGATACAACAGCTGGTCTTATTCTAAGTGCAAGAGCAACCCACTCAAGTGGAAAAATGAAGGGTCAGACTCATTGAGTCATTGGCAACGACCACAGCATGGTTTGTACAAGGTAAATATTGATGTGTTTAATGCGGATGAAAAGAATGGAGCATCTGGAGTAATAATAAAAGATGATCAGGGACATATAGTGGTAGCGAGTAGCACTTGGCATGAATATGTTCGTGATGCATTGACGGCTGAAGCATATGCTTGCAGGGATGGTGTGAAATTGATGAAATTCTGGAATGTAAGACAAGTTGTTTTGGAAACGGACTTCATGGAGTTCGTATCACTATGGAAATAAAAGAACCATCGGGATAGTATCCTACCGATTATAAACCAAATCCAGGAGCTGAACGAAGGATGTCATCATTTTGTAATCTTTTTGAAATGAAGATAAAACCGTTGCCTTATCCATTAATTAAGAAAAGAGTGTCCAGTTTATTAGCGAAAAATCGGGCGAAAACCATACATGAATGCAACACCACGGGGCCACGCCCACACTCACCACGGGGCCAAACCCAAGACCCAAGATCAACATAACACGACTCCGCAAAGATTAGGCGGCCAAACATCATTGATAGAGAGAAGATGCCAAGACTTCTATGGGATATGCAGACACGGGACGCTCGAACGAAGATGAAGAAGCCAACCCTCTTTTTCCATAGTACACTCTTATTCTTTAGCAAAATCAAGATCATTTTCCAGGGGCCCTCAACACTGGGGGCCACCGCCTCGACATCCAGCTATTCCGCCATGCCGAGCGAACCACCAACACCACCTTCTGGGACCGCCATCCCGACATACCACTGCTTGCACTCGGAGCCACGACGCCGCACGAGTTGGCCACCCGCAACCCAAGCTGCACAGGGCATACCGCGCGCAGACCACGGCCACCATGCCAACATCCGGGGCCACCGCCCCGACCTAAAAGTCAATCACCTCCTGACGAGGGTTTAACTCATCAATGCCCATTGTTATGGACTTGGGTTTTGGAGAAGTAGGGAGCGCTAGAGACATCTACCGGCTAGGAAACAAGCACACAGGGGACAAAGATTTACCCAGGTTCAGGCCTCATAGAGGTCCCTACTCCTGCTTGTCTGCTCGTGGAATTATCGAAGGAGTCGAAAGTTACAATGGTGCGCAGATGCAATCTAGCGAGGGTTGTAGAAACTAGGGTTGCGTGTGTCCTCCTCGCTGCCCCTCCTAGCCTTTATATAGATAGGCTAGGTCTCGGGTAGCAGGCCGAGTCGGTTACAAGTTAGGGTTTTTCCCTTTCAAACTTTCTATCTTTAGCTTCTTCTTGTTCTTCAAGCAATCGAGAGTCCACAGGTTACTCGAGTCCTTTTATCCGGGCCTTGGCAACACCATGGGCATGTACGTATTTGGACCGTATATACCAAGCTCGAGTACCTGTAGGGTATACCCATGTCAGTAGCCCCCGAGTGTCCAGTGGAATCACAGATTCAACTGGGGACTTTTGAAGTCTTTGAGTGCTTGATTGAGTATATTTCAACTGCTTTTATTTGTGTCATAGGGATTATTGATGTACGTGCCTGATATAACCGAAGTAACGGTATCAGTTAACCACCTTAGGGTGAAACAACGCAATCTACTCGAACTCGAGTCCCCGGACTCGAATCCGGAAAATCTTTGGCGACCGACTCAGGCCGCGGAGATCTTACAGGAGTCGAATTCCAGTTATACGGGTGTGAGCACTCGACGCGTCCGTCAAGGCATGTTCATCGTGCCTGTAGGCACGGACATATTTCTGGTAGTGCGCAGATAAATGTGTTGCCAGGCCTTATTCAGGTCTTACCTTCACGCTGTAAGCGCGGCATCCGAAATTTATCATCGCAGAGACGATTCGGGCGACCCAGGAGATATAGTCTCTTTGTAGAGAAATTATGAGGCGGTGTCGCCATAAGCTTCGAGTGCGGATATTATCAACACACAGTTTCTATATAAACAATCATAGGGTGCGCGACCAGCGCTCCCTATGGGAGTAGCCCCCGAGTGCCTGGTTGAGTCGAAGACTCAGGCAGGGACTAAATAACTTTTGCGACTGCTGTCGTCTTATGCTTGTTTGCTTCAGTCGAATTTGCTTCCGGTGCTCCCTATGGGAGTAACCCATGTCCATGGTCGAACCGTATTTCGAGTGGTTGGGTTTTTGTTTTGATTGTCCTTGTTCCTGCAAAAAGAAAAGAAAATCGTAGGGTGTGCGGCCAGTGCTCCCTATGGGAGTAGCCCCCGAGTGCTTGGTGGAGTCGAACACTCCAGCAAGGACTAAAGTGGTCAAATTTTTCCACTGCGTAGCTTTGATGACGTCAGTGCTGACGCTTGTATGACCTCAGTTGCCCGCGTGAGCAAGTTTGACGGGACGTGACGAGCGGTGGGTCCCACTTCCTGACTTTGATTTGACTGGGCATGCGTAATCTTTATTTTAACTGCGCCTCCTCGATTTCCATGTGTAATGGGAGTAGTGGAGGGACGGTTCGCGCTTCCCCTTCTCCACGTGTCCAACACGATGTGCGCCACGCGTCCAGTAGGGTTTTTCTGAGCCGTTGGATTGCATCTTCTAGGGGTTAAGTAGCGGCGCTACGGCGGTAATTTTCCCATCTGTGCTCTTTCTTCCTTGTTGCCATCGCCATTGCTTTCGGCTTCTCTGCTTTCTCCTGCGCCCGTCGCCTCCACGACGCTGGACCAGCTCCGCTCGTTCCCGAGCTACTTCCTTCGCTCACATCGCCATCGTGCAATAGGGAAGAAGAAGGGCGCTGATTCTCGGCTGCTGACCGCTCCGCTCACGCTGGCACCGATACCGCCCGCGGAAGAAAAAGGTCGCGGGCACCCACGTTACAAATTGTGCATGGCGCCCTTCCATCATCAAGGCGTCTGATCTCCGTCTTCTTCGCCAAGACGGAGTGATCTCCGCAGCAGTCGCTGATGTGCGCGTCCCCAGCGGTGAGACCATTCCTGCTCCTCCCGCTGGTTTTCGAGTGATGTTTCTTGCATTCGTCATTCGCGGTCTTTCCTTGCCTCTTCACCCCTTTCTTAGGGGTCTTCTTTGTTTCTACGGGCTCCAGCTCCATCAGCTGTCCCCAAATTCGATCCTCCACATCTCCTGCTTCATCACTCTTTGCGAGTGCTGGCTCGGAATCGAGCCACACTTTGATCTTTTCAAGCGCATCTTTAAATTGACGCGCCAGTCCGCATCTGGCTCTTTAGTTTATGACATAGGTGGTTGCGGAATCCATGTCGACCCATCCGCCACCTACTTCGACATCAAGCTCACAAAGTCCGTCTAGGGATGGAGGGACAAATGGTTCTATGTCCGTGATCACAAGGCCAAAGATGAGCACTTTGGACTCGCGCCCTTCGATCCCGCGACTCCCTGCAAGAAGATGCATTCCTGGAAGAACGTAGTTATGCCTGGCGAACTCGCGGAGACAGACGTGCTGTATCAACGCGTCTGTGACCTCGAGAGTCACATAGGCAAAGAAGAGGGAGGCTGCGCCCTTATCCGAACTTGTCCAGCCCCTTCAAGCCAGAGTCCACCCCATGTTTCAATGGGCTGGCGCTAATGATGCCACTCGCGTGTCTGCTGATGGCATGTCCGCGAGTGAGGTGGATAAGAGGGTTTGACTAGTCACGAAGTACACTGGCAAGGATGTGCTTCCTAGTGAGCCAGTTGTTCCTCCCTTTGATGCTTCGAATCCTCCTCCTGAGGTACAGTTGTGCTACGCAGTAGCTTACATTCTCGATTGTTTTTCTGTTGCTTACTTGTTCTTTTTGTTGATCTTCGTTGTCTGTATGCAGGATTGGGCGGTATCGCCTTGTATGCCCCCTCTCCCTGAGGGGATTATTCCTCGCAAAGCTTTGGAAGAGGACGAGTCTGAATCGACTGTCCCTTCTGATGTGGAAGAGGAAGCCCCCGGGTCCGAGAGTCCGGATACTCGCAAGTGTTCGCGCAGCGAGGATTCTGACGCGTCGTCTCCTTCGACTCCAGAAGATATGGCCGTTGGCACGGAGTCGCCAATTCCTGCCGTTCCTGTGAGGGCTGTGGCACCATCTTCTCGCAAGAAGATGCGATTGCCAAAGGAGTCTTCGTCGGAGTCAGTGGAGGCCACATTTGATTTTGACAAGTTTGACTGGTAAGTTTTTGAGTTCATTTGTTCTTCCTTGTTGTCTTCTTGTTGGCTTGTCCTGGAATTTGCCCTTTCTCAAGGTGTGTGTTTGTCTTGTAGTCAAGAGGCGTCGTCATCTTCTGGCGACATCGAGTTTTTGAAGGAGTCAGGAGTCGCGACCTCAAGGGCCAAGAAAGAGGTCGAGCGCGCTCCTTCCCCTCCAGTGGCGGCCCACTCCGGGCATAATTCTTCCAGCTCTCCTCACGTAGGGGAGCATCGAATGGTTGCTCGGATGACGGTACAACAAACATCTTCGGAGTCACTGGAGGACCATGTAAGTATAGCTTTTCTTCTTTTTAATGTTGCAATCAACGTTATCTGTTGCCTCCGATGATTCCTTGTTTGTGCGATAGCTCCTTGTAAAGGAAGCCGCACACTTGGCAGAGCAGGTGATGGCGATGGGCCGCCAGCATGCAATGCTGGAGACGCATCATCGCGTGGTTGAGAGTGAGTGTTCTACGCTTATTCTTTTTTGGCTTCTCCTTTTGGTATAGTCGACTGATAGTCAACTTTTGATTGCCGTGTAGCTGAACATAATGCCTTACTGCGTAACGTTGCCACCTTGGAGAAAACACTTGTCGCAGCTGTGAAGGGTCATGACGAGGCAATCGCGGCTCGTGACGAGGCACAGAAGCGCGAAGAGGATCTACGTGACTCCTTTGCGGCCAGGGAAAAGTTGTTCAAAGAGCAACTGTTCTCAATCGCCAAGGCCCTCTCAGGTACCTTTGCTTGTTGATATTATTGTTGTCCTTCTCTGCATCTAGTGTTTTTGCTGGTGGCGCTAAAGTTTTGATCCGTGTGTGGGTTCCTGTACAGATGCTGGCGATTTGAGCTTCGACCCGCAGGCCCTTCGTCGCGATGACGCTCTAGCAGGCGTGGTGTCTGCAGTCGAGGACCGTAGCGCCACCGTCCAAGATACACTTTCCAAGGCCAAGGTCGCCCTCAGTCGCCTCCGGGAGGAGTTGATGCCAAAGGCGGAGCTGATCGATAATGTGGACGAGCTGGTGGAGTCATTCGCCGGTGGTGTGCCTTCCACCTACAAGAACTCCCTCCGCGCGGCTGGCGCGTCTATGACACTCGCGATGGTGCAGGCCCACGAAGCTGAGACCGATCCCTCCGTGGTGTCGAAGGCGATGCCTGTTGGCGCGGATGGTCAGCAGGTAGTCTTTGCTCCTTTTGCGACTGCCTGTGCCAAATATGGCCATCATTTGATAAATACTGTTGCGAAGTACTCGGAGGAGCTCCAACGTGCTAAGAAGGCGGCGAAAACTTCGGCCTCAGGGGCCGGCGGAAAGTCAGTGGCGTCTGACACTGCCACGGACTTGATGAAGCCCCCGAAGCCATCGAAGTCGAAAAAGCCAGCTGCTCCGTAGTTAGCTTTTTGTAATAGTTGATTAATTATCCTTTTGGTTTAAGAACATGCCTGCTGGCGAGTGTGTCTGTGAATACTTTATGCTGATCCTGAATGCGTCTGTTCCTTTTGCCTTTGTGTTGATTTGGTCGCCTTATTTTCCTCTATCTTGACTTATGGTAGGGTACATCAAGTGATCCCGTGAGGGGAACCCAGGACTCGCCATCTCTTGATGATACCGTGGCACCGCCGCGCTCTAGGGTAGAAGAGTTGTCTTTGCTTTCACGACTTCGTGATCGCATGAAGCAACTGGAGCGCGAGTTGCCCGTGCTCCGCGGTAGCGCAGACGTGTGGAAGTCGAAGGCGGAAAAAGCCGCCGCCCGCGAGCAATATCTGCTAGGCGAGGTGACGCAGCTGGGCGACCAGTTCAAGTGTTAGTTTGCTTATTCTCAACTTTTCCTTTGTAGTTACTCGCAGTGGTACGTTGTACTCATGCTATTGATGCTGCTTCGTGTAGTTGTTAGCGCGCGCCATCCGCAGGAGGAGAAGGATAGAATTGCCATTCGCCTTCATGATCTCACCTAGGAGCAACTTCAAGAGAGTGGATACTTATGGGTAGATCATGATCGTGCGACTGCGCTGGCGACCCTGCAGGATCGTGCATCGCGAGTGCTGCTCTTTCTAAAGAAATCGCAATCATGCTTGAAGAACATTTATCGGGCGATGTTCCCGCTGGATGACACTCCATCAAGCCTGCTGGCCCTCCTTGCCAAATTTCAAGATCTATCCGCGGTTCGTGAGTGCGTGAGGCAACAGTTGGTGGCTAGTGCCAAGGCTGCTCTCTCAATGGTGCGATTGCACAGACCTGACGTGGATGTTGCCACCATTGCGTCTGGACCGCCGGCACCGCCAGCAGGATCTGCTTGGAATATGGTGCCGCACTATCAGGCGGTGGACCGTCCAGCAGAGGAGATCGTCGATTTCTTCGAGGAACAAACCAACGTTCTTCTGCTGCATAGCCAAGTTTGTATCCTGCACATAAGTGTATTTGTGTTGTAAAAGTTCATATAGATGTTGTACATAATTTATTGTCGAATGTGTATAAAGAGCTTTGTTAGCGTGAGGTGCGTTGCACTATGCGAGTCCTTTTCGTTAGCCTGGCCATGTTTTATCTCGGTCCCTTGTCAACCTATCAGGTGCGTTGCAGCTGGGTTGGGGTTTGTGTTAAGGGGGTTCGATTGATGTGCCAGCTACTCAGGATATCGCGTTATTGGTTCGAAGAACGGATGTGCACAGGGTGGCGCAGCCCTCGAGTACGTAAATTGACAAAGTAAAAGAGAACACAAAGTTTTGGGGCACTTAGCTTTTATTTATCCGAAGAACAGTGCGAGGTACAATGTGTGGCTAAGTAGCCTTGGCTGAGCAGCCTTATTTGCGATGTAAAAGTAAAAAACGACTAAGGGTAGAAGCGTCGCAGCTGCGCGACGTTCCAGGGGTTGGAGTATGTGATTCCTGTCTTTAAATCTTGGAGGCGATAGGCGCCACCTGGGATTACTTCTGTAATCACGTATGGTCCTTCCCAGGGGGACTCGAGCTTGAGATGCCCCTGCTGCTTCAGTCGCAGGACCAGGTCACCTTCGACGAAGGATCTGGGGCGAAGCCTTCTACTATGGTAGTTGCGCAGGTTCTGCTGGTAGATCGTGGATCTTTCTGTGGCGATTTCTCTTGCTTCGTCAAGGAGGTCGACGGAGTCTTCGAGTGCAAGGTTGACTCTTGTTCGCTGTAAGCGACCACCCGCGCCTCCTTGTATCGTACTTCGGCGGGTAGTACTGCTTCTGCTCCGTGCACCATAAAAAATGGCGTGTAGCCCGTGGCGCTGTTTGGAGTTGTACATAGGCTCCATAGTACAGATTGTAGTTCATCTGGCCAGCAACCCGCGGCTAGTTCGAGTGGTCGAAGGAGTCGCTTCTTGATCCCGCTGTAGACGAGCCCGTTTGCTTTTTCCACCTGACCGTTGGTCTTTGGATACGCTACTGAGGCGTAGCTGATGTTGATCCCTAGGTTCTCGCAGAATTCTTGGAACTCCTTGGATGTGAAGTTTGTCACGTTGTCGGTGATGATGCTGTGCGGCACGCCGAAGCGGTAGACGATGGACTCCAAGAACTTGACTGCGTTTTGCCCTGATTGGTTGGTCACTCGCATGGCCTCGATCCACTTGGTGAATTTGTCGACTGCAACCAAGAGGTAGACGTAGCCTCCACGCGAGGACCTTGGAAGCTTGCCGACCATGTCGAGCCCCCACTGTGCGAAGGGCCAGGCCAATGGAATTGTCCGTAGCTCTACGCCCGGTGCGTGTGGCTTGTCCGCAAATCGCTGGCAAGCATTGCATTTTTGGACTATGTCCTTGGCGTCGCGCATGGCCGTGGGCCAATAAAATCCAGCTCGTAGAGCTTTGGCAACAAGGGCGCGACTGCCAGCGTGGTGCCCGCAGGTCCCTTCATGGATATCGAGGAGATCTGCTCTTCCGTCGGCCATGGAGACACATCGTTGTAGCACTCATGTGATGCTGCGTTTATACAGTTCGTCGTTGATAACGGCGAATGCCTTGGAGCACCGCGCGATGTGCCGTGCATCTGTCAGATCGTCCGGTAGCCTCTTGCTGAGGAGGTATGTAATGTACGGCTGCGTCCAGGATTGCTCGATCATCATGACGCTCATTGGTCCCTCGAGTCCTGTGTCCATCTCCAAGTCATCGAGTGCCATTGGCTCATTGGGTGGCGTAGCCCCCGAGTCCGTTGTTGCGCTTGTTTTCTTCTCTGCAGCCTTTGGCTTGATGGAGCATTCGCATGTGCGCTCGAGAAATACCCCAGGTGGTATGGGGGCGCAGGTAGAGCCTATGTTGGCGAGTGCGTCCGCATCTTCGTTGCTTTCGTGGCTTACGTGTCACAGCTCGCAACCATCAAAGTCTCCTTCAAGTATATCATAGAGGTCGCGGTACGTGATCATGTTGTCGTTCAGTGCGTCACACTCATGCATTGTTTGGTTGACGGCCAACTTGGAGTCGCCATATATGATGAGCCTCTTGGCGCCGCAAGCTTTTGTCATCCTCATCCCGTGCAACAGGGCCTCGTATTCAGCCTTGTTATTTGAGGCTGTGAACTGCATTCGCAGGATATATTTCAGCTTGTCCCCTTGAGGTGATGTCAGTATGACACCCGCGCCTGCTCCGTCTTTCCGCTTGGACCCATCGAAGTGCATTGTCCAGAGGTAGGACATATCTGGTTTGTCCGGGAGCTGGTTCTCCATCCAGTGCACGAGGAAGTCAGGGAGAACTTGCGACTTGATTGCGTCGCGCTTTTCGTATGTGATGTCTCGTGGAGACAGCTCTATTCCCCAAAGTGCGACTCGCCCCATGGCGTCGGGGTTATTGAGGATATGTCCCAACGGGGCATCATTGACTACCACGATTGGATGCTCCTGGAAGTAGTGGCGCAGTCGCCGGGCGGTCATAAAGACGCCGTACGCCAACTTCTGGTAGTGCGGGTACCGCTGTTTTGTTGGTGTGAGGACCTTGTTGAGGTAGTATACCGGGCGTTCTACACCATGGACCTTGTTTTCCTCAGCTCGCTCAACGACGAGCACTGTGCTGACCACCTGATTGGTGGCAGAGATGTACAACAACAGTGGTTCCCTTTCTCGTGGAGTCACTAGCACTTGCGAAGTGGATAGCAGGCGCTTGAGATCTTTGAATGCTTCTTGCGCTTCATTGGTACACTCGAATTTTTCAGCTTTGCGGAGGATCTGGTAGAAGGGTAGTGCCTTTTCACACATCCGACTGATAAATCGACTGAGAGCCGCGATTCGTTCGGCCAGTTGCTGGACGCCTCTTATGTTCTTCGGCTTCTCCATGGCCAGTATGGCTTTTATCTTCTTCGGATTCGCCTCGATTCCTCTCGCGGAGATGAGATACCCGAGTAGCTACCCATATGGTACGCCGAAGGCGCATTTGTCTGGATTGAGCTTGATCCGGTAGCGATCGAGGTTGGCGAAGGTTTCGCGCAAATCGTCAATTAGAGAGGCTTCCTCCTTGGTCTTGATTACTATGTCGTCGACATAGACTTGGATGTTGCGACCCAGTTGTTCCTTGAGGCAAGCCTGCATGCACCGCTGGTAGGTGGCTCTCACGTTTTTTTTAGCCCGAAGGGCATTGTGTTGTAGCAGAACACACCAAAGGGCGTTGTAAACGTTGTTTTCTCCTGATCTTCCTCCTTCATTCGAATTTGATTATAGCCTGAGTAGGCGTCGAGGAAGCAGAGGCGCTCGCATCCCGCGGTGGAGTCAATGATCTGGTCGATCCGTGGCAGCGGGAAGTGATCTTTTGGGCAGTGCTTGTTTAAAGAAGTGAAGTCCACGCACATCCGTATGATATCCGTGTCCTTTTTTGGTACCAGCACTGTATTGGCGAGCCAAGAGCTTTCCTTGATCTCGCGTATGAACTTGGCCTCGAGGAGTCTGTTGATCTCCATTCCGACTGCCTGCGCTCATGGCTTAGACAGTCGCATGATTGTTTGCTTGACTGGCCTTGCGTCGGTGTTGACGTTGAGTGCGTGCTCGGCGAATTCCCTGGGAACTCCTGGCATGTTCGCAGGACACCAGGCAAAAATTTCCCAGTGCTCATGGAGGAATTCGACGAGCGCGAGTTCCTATGCGGGACTCAAGTTGTTGGCGATGAGGGTCGTCTTGGCGGGATCCGATGGATGGACCTGCACCTTCTTTGTGTGCACAAATGAGTCGAAGGAGAGATCAGGTGAGCTTGGCCTACTCAGGGGAGGTAGACTGTTGTATGTCATCTCTTTCAATCTTGCGAGTTCCTCCTGCATGCCGAAGGACTGGAAGATTCTGTTGAATTACCTGTCGCAACTGTCAGATCGCTCGAAGCTCCCGTTGATCGTTATAACGCCGTTGGGACCTGGCATTTTCATCTGCAGGTAGGCGTAGTGGGGCACTGCCATGAACCTGGCGAATGCGACGCGCCCAAGGATGCAATGGTATTGTGAGGGCCAGTCAACGACCTCAAAGTCGATGCGCTCACGCCAGAAGTTCTTCGGCGTGCCGAAGATGATGTCGAGGTTGATTTTGCCCAGGGGTATACGCCTTTCCCTGGGACGATGCCGTGGAACATTGTGTCCGATGCCTCCAGGCAGGTTAGAGGGATCCTCATTGTTCGCAAGGTACTCGCGAATATGAGGTTGATGTCGCTTCCGTCATCCATGAACCGTGACTCATGTCGAAGCCTCCAATTTGCACCTCGAGTACGAGGGGGCAATGACCTGGACGGGGTATCTGAGGCGGGTGGTCGCGTTTGTCGAAGGTGATGCATAACTCGCTACCACTGAGGTACTCAGTGGTGGATGGTGGCGAGTGCGTGGCCAAGTTGACTTGGCGAGTGATGGCCTTCTGCACCCTGTTGGAGGGGCGCCCCTTTTGGATCATCATGGTACCCATGGCCTGTGGGTACGGTTCGCCCCCGTGGTGTTGGTCTGGTGCGGCTCCGTTCGGGGGTGGCCCAGGTGGTGGTGGTGGTGCGCCATGTGCCACGGCGCCTGGAGCGGCTCCGTAGCCTCTTTCGACTGCATTACGGTTCATCCGAACCAATCCCTCGTGCAGCTTGAGGAACTCGCGGCAGTCTTTGAGGAGGTGGCTGGACTTTCTCTTGCCGTCATGCTTGTCGATGTAGAAGTGTACCATGCATGGCCCGGACAGTTTGTCCTCGATGGAGTTCGTGGGTGCCTCGTCGCGAGTGCGGCGTTGCCATACATGCATGGTTTCCCGGAGTCGCGGTATCCGCCGCTACAGTATCCGCTGTTGCGGTTATCGTCGCGTCTATCGGCGTAGCCGGCCGCGACCATGTTGACGTCGTCGCGGTCATCGTAGATGCGCATGCGGCGCTTGCCTCGGCGATCGCGTCTACGTTCGAGTTCTGCCTCCTCATCGGAGTGAGCATGATTCTTTACTGAATCTTCTCCATCGGCCCACCGATTCGCGATCTCCATCAGGTGGTCGATGGTCTGGGGCTTTAAGCGGCCCAGCTCCTCCCTGAGCTCTAGGCTGCGGACACCACCGTTGAATGCATCAATCACGCGGTCTTCTGAGATGTTTTCCGCGGAGTTCTTGATGATGGACTACCTTTGGATGTAGGAGCGCAGCGATTCGCCAGATCTTTGCTGGCAGCATCTCAGCTCTTCGATTGATGCGGGCCATTTGTACGTGCCCTTAAAGTTGCACACGAAGCTGTAAACCAGCTCATCCCAACTGCGGATGGATCCGCGTGGGAGGTTATTGAGCCATGCTCGGGCGGCGCCCTGCAGCTGTAGCTGCAAGCATTGCATGACAGTGCTTCGACTGCCTCCGTGGAGCTTGACGGAGGAGATGTGGTCCTCCAGCCAGATCTTAGGGTCCTGTAGACCGTCAAAATTTCGGGTTCTCTGATGGGAGTTTAAACCCTTTAGGCGTTCGCTTCTGCCTAATGGATCTGCTGAAGCATCTGGCGCCGCAGAGCTCCCCATCTTCTTCTTCCGTGTCAGTCGACCGAGCACGTCGTGCCCTTGATTTATCGATCTTGCGCTGCGCGAGGTTGTCGCGTGCATCGTAGTCGCGGTCATGTCGCTGTGAGCGGCGGCGCCGAGACAGGTCGTGACTGTCATCGCTGGATGAGGGCGAGGAGTGGCGCTTTGCTAGCGCTTTGCCCTTTTTTTGGGTCTGGTACTGGCTCCTTGTCGAGGGCAGCCTCGATTAATCCCAAACCCACGATTGTAGATCGGTGCATGGCAGTTCGGGGATCTCCAGCTGGCGGTTGGTTATTGAGGAGGTACATGGTGGCTGCTGTCACCGCAGCCTGCGGCGTCCTGGGAACCACGTTGCCTCTCGTGTCGACTGTCATAGAGCCGAAGTCAAGGACTTTCCTGGCCTCTATGCGCTCTTGTTCGGTAAGATGAGCCATCCGCGATTGTCTCTTCTTGGCGAGGTACTCGTTGCCTCTTGAGGAGGAGCCTCCGTAGGAGGAGAGCCCAGCACGACGAAGTCTCGATTCGTCCGCTGCCTTTTTACTCGCCTCAAGTTGCGCGATTGTTTGCAGTTGGCGCTTGAATTCTTCTTTCAGGAGCCAGTGATAGCCCATCAGCAATTCCTGCAGGGACCCAAAGGGTAGAGGTGTACCCCGTAGGCTTCGCGGCAGCGATCCCACTCTTGCTCGTTGAGCTTGATTACGACGCGTTCGCCGGTTTGCTCATTGATTATGCTGGGAGGTTCGACTGCTCCTCCGTTGTTGACGGGAGCGCGATTGCCACCGTTACCGCTGTTGCCACCGTTGCCAGCGTTGGGTGGATCGGTGCCATTACCGGTGTTACCACCGTTGTCGCGATTGGCGGAGGTATCGCCTATGTTGATGATGGCGCACATGAAGTGATTGGGGAAGCTATTGCTTCCACAACTTTCAGATCCGGAACCGTAGGTTCCATCTTTAGTGGCCAGATCGCTCAGATTGGAATCCCGACTGCTGTCGCTGATCATGTTCTCGACTGCCACCGGGGCGTTGAGCTCGCTGAGGGTGCCGATCGATGGAGGGAACCATGATGCCGGGGCAATCGCCGGTGCTATCGGCTGATCAGGCATGCGAAGCGTGCCCATCTGACCAACTTGGAAGCGGAAGCTCCCAATCGCTAGGCTGATTCCGTCGCCCACGGACTCGAAGGCCGCGCGGGTGGCCGGCGTGTGGATGGTGAAGTCGAAGGCGCCGAAGAGCTGGCGAATCTCCACTATTGCGGAGTTGTAGATAGCGGTTGATGGGGCCGAAGAAGCCGCAACATCAGCACTCCCAATTCCCACAGACGGCGCCAATTGACGAGGGTTTAACTCATCAATGCCCATTGTTATGGACTTGGGTTTTGGAGAAGGAGGGAGCGCTGGAGACATCTATCGGCTAGCAAACAAGCACACAGGGGACAAAGATTTACCCAGGTTCAGGCCTCGTAGAGGTTCCTACTCCTGCTTGTCTGCTCGTGGAATTATCGAAGGAGTCGAAAGTTATAATGGTGCGCAGATGCAATCTGACGAGGGTTGTGGAAACTAGGGTTGCGTGTGTCCTCCTCGCCGCCCCCTCCTAGCCTTTATATAGATAGGCTAGGTCTCGGGTAGCAGGTCGAGTCGGTTACAAGTTAGGGTTTTCCCTTTCAAACTTTCTATCTTTAGCTTCTTCTTGTTCTTTAAGCAATCGAGAGTCCACAGATTACTCGAGTCCTTTTATCCGGGTCTTGGCAACACCGTGGGCCTGTACGTATTTGGACCGTATATACCAAGCTCGAGTACCTGTAGGGTATACCCATGTCACCTCCTCTGAAGCGCATTGACCGAGCCGACAAACTCGCCGCACTAGCGACACAAGATTGCCACCCAAGCCATATGAGCAAGTGCTCCACCCCATGAAGCTTCTTCTCACCATGGATCCTGAGGCCGCCGCCTTGAAGCACAACCACCATCCGAGGCCGCTACCTCGACGTCCACAAACCCCAACGAAGGAGTAGACAAACCCCAACCACCAAAGCCCGCTCTCCATGGCGATGCCCCCAAGAGGGACATGACGCTAACGCCGCTGTCATCCACTCCGGCTAACCGAAGCTTGGGTTTTCACCCGGAGAGCCCAAGCCATACTCATTGGAAGAGAAAGCAAAGTTTCACGACAATGCGTCCAAGGAGGGAAACGACGTCTGTAGACGCCGCCATCATCGACATCGAACCAAAGGTCGAAGCAAAGATTTCGCTCGAAACTTCTCCTCTCCAAGAGAAAGGCTCGCTTGGATCAAGGCAAGTTGTGCCGCACATCTTCGCCGTCGACCACCAAGCACCTCGACACAGCGTCTAGAGCAGCACCTCACGTTGCACCGTACGCTGCCACACATCCACCAGGGCACAAGATGCACCGTGCCTGGACACTATGACATCGTCGCCCTCGTCCTGCGGCCACCGCCCCGGCTTCCGCCCCAGCATCCACCTTGCATCACCGAGAGGCGCTGACTACCTCCAGCATCATCCTGGCTCTTCTTTGTCTTCATAGCCAGCCATCCGCACTGGCCCTCATCTTCCTTCTCTCAACACAGCCGTGAGTCCACAACATGGCATGGCCAGAATCCAAACTTATGCCCCACACCCGCACGCTCTAGTGCAAGTCGCACCCATCGGCCAAGACGCAACTAGCCACCACCTCCCATGCGCGATCACAACAACGCCACGCCACGGAAGTTGCTACCGTGTGTGTAGCCAGTTCTGACCCCCAGATCTCGGCGTAAGATGTGTCTGCTCCTCGCCGCAGCACCACTCCTGCCTCGTCTCCAAGCCACTGCGTCAACCGCTTCATCACGCCAGCAACACCTGACCGCCGCCAGCCGCCATATCTGCTCCAACAACTCCGGCACACCAGCAAGCACCGCCTCCTCGCTCATAGAGAACGTTGCCGAAGTGCCTCCGCCGCCACAGCATGCGTCTTTGATGTAGGGCAGCGCTGCCGCCGCCGACCCGTGGCGGCGAGGGATGCTCGCAGGCGTGAGTTGCTGCCGGCGCAATATTTTCGTCTGCGGAGTCGCCCGAGCGGAGGGACTCGGCAGGCAGTTTTTTCAATCATTTTGTAATCTATCATGTGAAAAGCGAAGCAAAACGAAGTTGCCCATAAACTTGCTAAATTTGCCTCATGTTACATGTAAGTGTGTCTGGAATATCATCCAAACCTGGCCATCAGGCCGCGGGCTTTTGGTGTGCCAGCCTGCAGCACGCGAAATAAGCACGTCATAGACATGGCCCGGCCTGTGTAGTGTCATGCCCGTGCTGGCCCATGAAGGAGCGGGGCCATGTCTAGGTTGCGTCCTTAGGCACGCGTGCCGGCCTGGCATAGCCCGTCAAGCCTCATAACAACGGAAAACTTGGAAATTTTGCGCAAAAATGAGACCACCAAGAGTCAAACTAGTGACTTCGTCAAGTCCCACCATATGGTCTACCAACAGAGCACCCGGAAGGTTGGTGTCATGGTAGGAAATCGGTCCTAGTTAAGGGATTCTCTAGACGGGCCTGTGGAAAATACTGACGGGCCCACGTGCCTGATGTGCCACGGGCTGGTCCGTTTGGTGCAGTGTCCGGCACAGGAGGCATGCGTCTGCTTGCAAGACGCCCATGAGCTACTGGGCCACCAGCGTGCGTGTCAGTTAGGCCAACAGCAGTGCCGGGCCGGGCTGGCCGTTGGCCTGGTTTGATATCATCCTTCGTTGTAATGAACAAGACTGTATTCTGTTATGAATTAATGAAGCTCTTTGGATGACTCTCAAAAAAAACTCTAAGAGAGGAGGGGCTCCAGTGAGCTCCTTTTTAAATTTTGTAAAAAACATCAAATATTTTCGAAAAAATACCTACAGGGAGCAAACAATACAAAATAAATGTATGCAAATTTTAAAGAAAAATACCTTAGATTTCGGGTACATCGAAAAAGATAAATATGAAAACTTTTGAAAGTGCAGAGGCCCATTCAAAATTACACCGTTTACGTGCAGGTCTGTATTTTTCTCTTTTTTTCTGAGCCTAAAACACAAGGTATTTTGACATAATTTATTTATAAGGATTTTGACATTATTTATTTATAAGGATTTTGACATGATTTTTTTACGCACGTATTATAAATTACTATTTACATCCTCTCTCATCACCAGTGAAGGACCACACCACCACTACACCGCCGCCTCGCCTACAGCCCAAAGCCCAAATCATCCGCAACCCGAGATCTGCCATGGCGACCAACCACCCATCGCGTCTCACACTGCCGGGATCCGGACGCCGCTCCCTCTTCGCCTCGTCGAATCTGTGAGTGAGGATGGGTCTCGTATCTTTACGGCGAGGGGCAAGGAGGTCTCCGCGCCCACCAGCAAGTTCGCCCTGCTGGCCGAGCTCGAGATCGACGAGGCGCCGGTTGCTGCTGGCGTCGACGGACCCAAGGGAGCGGTCGGCGGGAGGGAGGAAGGCGCGGCCGAGGAGGGCGACCCGGCGAAGGTGACCGCCGGCGACGGAGGTGTCGACAAGGTCGACGGCGAGGCCAAGGCACCGCTGGCTTAGATGGTCGGGGTGACAGAATCAAGAAGAGCTGTTGGATCTATGGCAAGAGAATCTGTTCGTCTCTATTATGTTTATGTTACTCTCAAACTGTTGGCTACTTTGGTCTCTGTTATCTAAATCAGGGTTTAATCTGCTTAATTGTTTGTTTGGATAGCTTGGTAATTGTTCCCCACCCGACCTCTGTAAGAGTTTTCACGGGCACGTTGTTTGGCTTGCACTGTGACATATAGACTACTTGTATGCTAGAGATTTTCAAGGTGCCTTATTTGGAAATTGACATTCTAGTCAGAACATTTCATCCTTTATGTTGGTGAGATAAGCTAGTTTCTACTTGTTTATACGAGCAAGAATTTATCATGTCTACCTTTCACTGTTTGGACCCAAGCTGGAACTTTCTTTTGATAGAACGTTTTATCCTTTTGTGAGCTTTCTTTTCTTTGAGAACTCCAGGATGTAGAACTTTGATATCAGAGGTAACAAAAAGATGTAGCTGATCTCGGAATTGACCCGAATAAACAGCTGTCATCTTTTTAGGATATAGATGGAATTGGATTGTGTGTGATACAGGTTGTTCTATTTGAAATGGTTCTGGGTTACTGTAAGGAGGTAGATAGGAAATTATTGAATCGTCCCCTACAACAGTTTACTAGTACTTGCTAGCATGTATGCCACATTCATACCATTCAGTATTCTAAGTTGGTAGATTCTGTCAACTATTTGCAAGTAGCAACAGTTACAAAACTTAAATATAGACAATGTATTTTAAATGATATGTCGTGTCTTAATCATGCTTCTTGACGAGATGTATGATCTGATTAGTCAAACTGACATTTCTTTGTACCTTTGTTGTTATACGGGTCAGCATATACTATTGTGCTTGCATGGTACACTAGATGTACTGTTATGCCATTCTCTTATTTCTACACAAGTGTATGATGTATACGTCAAAATACTAGCTTGGTTGCATGCATACAAACTCTCAGTATGAACTCACTCGTGCTTTCTAGTCTGAACTGACAGCATTGAGCCCTCTTAGTATATCTGTTTTTACTTTTTAGCGATGCGGCGTTGGCGATAATATTTGGTTTTTTGTATATTATTTAAATTACATTGTTTATATCTCCCTCCTATCCAAATTAATTGACTTGACTAATTTGGATAGGAGGGAGTATACAAAATCTTAAGTTATTTTCTTCAATAAATACAGGAGGAAGACACGAAATGATTCTTAATCTCTTTTATATCTTGTTAGACTGTCAAATTTTTGTTTGGACGTCAAGCTCATAGATATCAGATGTAAGATGAATCGATGTGAGAAATAACCTTTGTTGTTAGTTTTGGTTTGTCTTTGTGATGTCCATGCAAATTAATTTTGGTCAAATTATGTTTGGTAGATGCCTCTGGCAGTTTATTTTGATCAAACTATTATGTGTTGCGTTTTTTTTTCATTAATAAATGTGATGATGATTATTTTTATGTTCCTTTGCGCTCCAGTTCAAATTTCAACATTTATTTTATTTTTTTGGTGAAATTTATGTTATACAAAATCTTAAGTCCTTTCTTTCTAACAATTCCTAAGCTCTTTTATATCTTGTGAGACTGTCAATTTTTTGTTTGGATGTAAGATGAATCGATGTGAGATACTAGTATATGCTACTAGATAAAGATAAAGGTTTAAATCAAGCAGCAAATGTGATGATGGTTAGTCCCAGTTCAAGTTTCAATATTTTATATATATATTTTTTGGGGTGAAATTTATGTTGTATCAGTGCATTGTATAGAAAAATAATGATGAACATGCATATCGGCAGTAGAGTCCAAGCATGGCCGCGTCGCATTTTTTATCCTACTAGTAGCTGGGATTAACCGAACGGCCGGAAAACGTAGAGGGATGTTCTAATCCGTGGTTCTCATCTCTCTCACCCGACACAACTGTTTTCATCTGCGCACGCGCACAAACGAGACGGTTGTCCCAATGGAGTTCGTCGCGTGCCACGTAGGCAACCGAACCGAGCGCCGCCTTCTCTCTCTCTCTCACGCCAAGACAGCCAGAGCCAGACAACTCTGAAGATGCCACGCAGGTCCTCAACATCTCAGCTCCCTCCAGCCCAGTGCGGACCGCAAGCAAGCCTGTGTTTCCAGCACGCGGCGAGAGTCTCATGTCCACGAGTCCCTCTCCCTGGGGCATGACCGGCACCGTCTCCCTACTGCCCAGGCCAGGTCCGTCGCGTACACCGCCGCCCAGCTTCTGAATCTCAACGGCGCGGCCGGCTTCTCGTACGTGCACGGCACGGACACGAAGCACAGCCGCCCGGCGACAGGCTCCGCTCCGTTATCTATCGGTAGCGGCATGTACGACGCGCGAAGGCCAGGCCACCTACTCGCGTGCTGGTGCTGATGCTGGCACTGGTCTACTACTCTTCCTCGGGGGAGGGGCGATTTCGCAGAACCTCCAAGTAAAAGAGATATTAAAGAATAACTAACTTGTATATATGCTATTCACTCCGATCAGAATCAGATTTGTCTAGATGCATATGTAGCATATGTATTTATACACGTTTTAGTGTATAGATACATACGAACCTAGACAAAACCGAGTCACTTATTTCCGGACCGAGGGAGTACTAAATCTTAAAGGAGGTCTAAGCTCCCTGGTTTTGGTTTTGAGAGTGCTCCACGGATTTTAGCGCTGGCTGCACACCGACTCCAGCTGAACCGACTTCAAATGCTCCATGAGAACTAACTCGATCGATCCCTATCTCAGAAGAAGAAAAACTCAGCTCGAGCCCCCTCCCTCCTCCCATAATTCATCTTCTCCACCGCCCATTGGTGCCGCTGCTCCATCCCCCAACCCCAGGCCGTTGTAGCTTCCGCCGAACTGTATAGTCCTCAGATGCCTCCGCTCTCCTTGCCGGCGCTCAGCATCATAGCTAGCATCTCCATCAGGCCCGTTGATTCTCCCTCCTACAATGGCTTCACAGAGGCCTGCAGCTCGTGGGAACGGCAATCCCTGGCCGTTGATGCCTAGATGCAGATTGTAGAAGGCTGGGAGACGTTCGTCCGCACCAGATTAGACGAAGAGGCGCCTGGAAGTCATCGGACGGCAAGGGTCCTGTCTGCAGGGTACAAAGCTACTTTGTTGTCTTCCGCTCACCAGCTCACTCTCTTAGCATTTTAATCTTGTTCTTACCACAACATATCAGCTGAATTTTTCTGAACTAATTAATAATTGTAGGCTCCTGACATCTGATCGAGTGTATGCTCCCTTAAAAGATACCAAAGCTAATACTTTCTCTTCTCTGTTTAGATATCATCTGAATTCGGATGTACTTAGTTATTGCAGGCTTATGGCATTTGGTGAAATGTATGCATGTTCACAAGCTATCGAGTTGATGCCTGTTGACTTTACTATTTATATGTTTTGTTTCCATGGCTGCTATTTTTGGTTGATTGGAAGTTAAAAACAAGACCATAGTGTTTGCTAAACTTATGCTGAAAGTACAATTCTCGGTGTTTTCACTTTTTTCTTCTATAATGGAAGATGGACTTGACCCAGCATTGGCAGCATTGCAGCATACGTAATTGCATGTTGTTGATACTGGTCTTGGCTGCATTGCACTAAGGTGAACTTCAGTATGGAGTTACAAAAAAAAAATACTCTGACATAAGCAGGTCAGTAGTAGAACTTACTTTTGATCGTGAAACTATACTCCTGAGGCATCCACAACCATGGACACACGGTTTCTCGAAAATATTTACCCTGTAGGGGTGCACAACTGTATCCAAACGCATGTTCAACCTTTCAAGCACTAAAACACAAATATGCTTGCCGTCCAGGTCTTGCAACAACAACTGTCTCATAACTACACATGTATCCAGAGGTATCACCTATTGTATTGACCCAACCAGGAGGTACGACGATTCTCAAGGGCAGTACATCGTTTGCATCTACGGTTGAGAAGGATCAGAGCTTCACTATGGAAGATGAGCTTTCGGCCATACCATGTTTATGTATGCAATGTCGCAACAGTCCACCAAAATATCAAGTTCGAAGACATATCCAACTCACCTATGTCCGAGGACATATTATGCGTATGCATCAAATGGAAAACAACGAATAGCTCTGGTACTTGAGGGGGGTCCCAGAGGCCCTCATGTTTGGTTAGCGCGATATTCTAAGAATGAACTATTCCTAAGTCGACTCAAGTAGTCCCCAAAGGTGGTCGCTGTCGAGGCCTTATCATTAGGTGAAGCCATAACCAACAACATCAGATTAATACTCATATCACCAAAATTATCTAGATATCAAATTCCAGATGTATGAGAGCATTACTAAGCATGCATATGACTCGTACGGGCAAAGCTAGCTGAACAAACAAGGCAATAGGGTCACCAAGGTAATATAGGAGAGCAGGTAAAATAAGGGAACGGTGCTAAAGCATCGACAATAAAGATAACAATAGAGGGAAGTAAACACTATAAATACAAAATAGAGAGAAGAGGGTGATGTGCTCGCCTGATGGATCAAAGGACGGAGTCGGTACAGGCTCGAGGGGGTACTCATAAGACTGCTCAAGCTCCTACTAGTAGTCGTCGGACTCGCCTTCTACCGAGAAGAACCAAATGACATACATAAAGTAAACAACGCAATCAACACATGATTGATGCGATGCAAGCAATAATATAGCATGGCAAGATATGATGTGATATGTTTAGTAAGTCAAGTTTAAGTGGCCGAGGGGCAACAATGTTGCAACATAAAAGAAAAGCCACAATTACTTAGGGTTTCGGTAGAGTAGCCAATTAGGGTTTTATGATGCATGATGCAAAGGAACAAACCGATACCATGGTTGGATTCGTTTCGTCGAGCTGATTAATTTAGACATCTCATTTGCCAAATTTGGAGTTATAGGTTAAAAGTTATTAAATTGTGTGTTTAGGGTAAAATGTCAATGTTGTAACACTTAGTGGGGTTTCTGCAAAATTTCACTTGAGCCATTTTATTTATCACAAAAAATCATTTATTTTTCATGTTGAAATTATTTGCAAATTCGAAATCGTTTGAAAGTTACTTGAATTTGAGTTAAATGGAAAAAAGAAAAAGGAAGGTGAGCCGCCGTGGGGCGATGGGCCGGCGGCACGGTTTAGCTGCCGCGCACGCGCGGAGAAAAGCAAGTTGGGCCGGCCCGAGATGGATCAAGGAGGAGGGCCGCGGGTTGAGCAAAAGAAAAGTACAGGGGTCGTTCTGTAAAAACGTCAGGAGTAGTTATTAGAGTCTGAATTTCAGATCGGCCTGTGTTCGGTTGAAGATGGCGAGGAATCTGTGAGGATTTGGAAGATTCCGTAAAAACTGAAGTTGTATATCTCCCCAACATCTACAACTTTTAGGAAGCAAGTTTCTTCATAGGAAGCTCAGAAAACGAGAGGGAACAGACAGGATTCAGTCGAGTTCAGAAAACTGTGAAAAGGGCCTCGACTTCGGTTGACGTTTGCGAGAAAAATGGAAGGAATTTGGACATGCCGCATAAACTAACATTGTAGATATCATGAAGTTCTTCAACTTTTGTGAAGGAAGTATCTTCGTACGATGAACGGTTGCACCGTGAATTGAAGGGGAACAGGCAGGTTTCAGACAGCTCAGTCAAGAACAGAAAAATGACTCGTCTTTGGGTGAAGATTACTTCGTGTACAGGCCTCCAAATTGGGGGATGTTTGATCTTATGGAAAGCTGGAGGATAGGTATAGATGTTTTGTGTTCGAAGTTTCGCCGTAGTAAGTCTGCAACCGCCGGGAAAAATTAAAGAAGTAGAGAGGGAAAGCAGCTCACCGAGAGGGGGTGAAAGCGACGGTGACTGCAAACGGCGAGCAAGCGAGGGAGGCGGCGACTGTTTGAAATAAGCCACGGCGTCGGTATCGATCAACATGTACTCCTACGTGCGTGTCTAGGTTGTACGTAGCCGGGACGAGCCTTGCCTGTGCCCACCCCGTGCGTCCATCCGTGCGGCGACGGTACGTGGCATCCATCCGGCACTTTCGCAATTCCGCCTCGCGTTCGCTTCTTTCGGCTGGAAAACAAAATTCAGATGCTACATAGAATCCCAGACCCGCAATACTCGCACCTGATAACATCTTAAGAAAAACAGACTGGTATGAACGTCATAGGAATTCTTTGTTCCTACTCTCCCGCAGCATGCCTTGTTGTTCTCCGGCGACGCGGCTACGCCGTCTACCAACAGTCACCACACTCTTCGGCTTGCACGGGAAAATGTAGAACCTGACGAGTTGATCAGCATCTCCGTGCCGACCGCCTGCAGCCTCCTATCGTCCTGTTATTCCACTGACAGAGGCACGGCTGCCATGAACGACGCTGCCGGAGAAGAAGGCCACAGCCCACAGGTATGAGGAGCTTGAGGGCGACATGCAGGGGCAATCATATCCCAAATCGACGAGGAGCTCAGCATGGAAGAGACATTGATGAATTGGTGGCCGCCCTCACAAGAATCGTAGTGTAGTTATCTTCTGCACCCCGCGCGGCGGCGCCACACAACGACTTCTTCATCCCCGGCAACGATACCCTTTGCGTGGACCGAGATTCATGGCCTTCTTTTTTTCCGAGGAGTCGTTTCCGTCGAGGACCAGCGGGATGCTCGGCCGGGCCGGCCGCTTCCTTTACTCGGAGAACGGAGAAGATGCTGAGCACGAAGACATGCCGCCGACGAGCCCATGACTCTACTCTGAGATAGAATTTTGTACGGGAAAGATACCGGTACTATTACCACGGATACTGTATTCCCATGTATACCCAGTTTTTTGGCAACGGAAAAAGTGCTCGCGGAATGGAAATCGGGAGAAAAGCGTCGGATGAACGTCGCGTACAGTCACTGCACGGATGGGCGCACGGGTTGGGCACAGGCAAGCCCCGTCCACGTAGCCGTGGCGGGTGTGCCCAGTGTGTGTGGCCGCGTCCGAGTCGGCGAGAGTTGCAGGTAGCCGTTGTCGATCTGTTGGAGCTGGCCGCGTCGTGCGCGTAGTGGTGCGCGGACGGGCGAGCGGATCATGCAGCGCGTCGTACGTTATGTGGCAGATCGGCGGCGGCAGCCGGTTTGCTTGGGAAGGAAGAAGGGCTGCTGCTGCTTTATTCAGAGAGGGGGAGAGGGAGCAGAGGGCACGTGAGGCGTGCCGCGTGCGAGAGGACGCGGCTGCGGGTGCACGCTTGCTGGCTCGGCTGGGCACGCGCGCGCGGGTCGCTGCTGGCTGCTGGATGCTGGACGGGTGCAGCGCGCGCGAGCTGGGTCCTGTTGCTGCTGCGCGCGCGCGTGTGTTGTGTGGCGCTGTGTGCTGCTGCTAGCGTGCGTGCTAGCTGGTAGATTAGTTTAGGTCTGGGTTTTAGGAGGTTAGGTTTTAAAAGAAAGGTTTAAAAGGAAGAAGGGATTTAGGGAAAAGCTTAGGTGGAGATAGAAAGGGTTTTATGAGGAAGAGGGGCAAGCACAAAAGAAAACATGTGTGTATGCATGCACACACACATATTTCAAAAAAGACAAGGTGATCACAAATACCTCAAACAAAATGCAAATAAAATTGAAAAGTGAATCATGTGTAGATGTATACATGGGCAAGATTTAAAATGCAAATAATCCAACAAGAAGCCCATATATATGAGAAGGAATATGGGTAGATGAGATTGTCAATATGTTACAGACATGAATGAATTAAAGAGAGACACCCTCAACTCCAATTAGGCATTATAGCAATTTAGTAAAAGCCAAATACAAATATATAAAGAACCAAAACAAATGCCAATACATGAATATGATGCATGCATGATAAAAACAAGAAATGCACAAATCATGACAAAAGGTCGGGATTGGAACCTTGGGATGTCACAACACTGCACCTCCTTGAAGGAATCGTGTCCCGAAATTCTAAGAAAAGGAGAATAGAGCTGGATACTCGGATCTCAAGAGATCTTCGCGCTCCCATGTTGCTTCTTTATCATAGTGATGTGACCATTGAACTTTGAAGAACGTGATGGTTTTTTCTTGTATTTCGTTCAGCCTCATCAAGAATGCGAATAGGATGCTCATGGTAAGAGAGGTCTTCCTTGAGCTTAATAGAGGAATGATCCACGGCTCGGCCGGGATCCTTGAAGCATTGCCTCAACTGAGAGACATGGAAGGTAGGGTGAACATTTTTGAGACTCTCAACCAACTCCAACACATAAGCAAGAGGACCTGATCTTGAGAGAACCTTGAAGGGACCGATGTATCGTAGGGCAATCTTCCCTTTGATACCAAAGCGGTGTGTGCCTCTCATCGAGGTCACAGAGAGATAAGAAAGATCACCCACTTTGTGCACCATATCACAATGCTTTCCATCATAGTAGGCTTTCTACTATTTTGAGCAATTTTTAAGTTATAACGAACAATCTGACACTTTTCGTCTGCCTCTTTGATGATATCTAGACACATTTCAGGATCTAGATGATCTTTATTTCTCAAGATCTTCCTTTCACCAATTTCTGACCAATAGAGAGGAGTATGACACTTGCGGCCATACATAACTTCAAACGGTGACATATCCAGACTTGATTGATGACTGTCGTTGTAAGAGAATTCGACAAAAGGAAGACATTCCTCCCATTTCATGCCAAAGGAGATGACACAAGCTCTGAGCATATCTTCAAGAATTTGATTTACTCTTTCCACTTGGCCGTGAGACTGAGGGTGGTACGTAGTGCTGAACATATTTTTAAGAATTTATGATGAAATATGATAGTTGTATGGTAGTTGTTAGGTTCAAATATGATGATATATTTATAAAAATTTATTCAAAATCTTATTCTTTCAAATATGTAGGATGGATCTTATTGATCGTCAGTATGATGTTCAACACCGTGCCTACTTGATGGCGGAGAAAAACATGGTAATGAAAATTAACATGTTTGTTCATTTTTTTGCTATGTTCAAATATATATGTAATACCTCAAGCTTGTATGTTTGCAGGTCCTTGGACCCCTGCAACTGAGGTAGCACGAGTCCTCATCATAGAAGATGCCCTATGATGAGTGGTACACTCTGTACATGCAGCAACCTGGACTCCTCCCATTCTTCCATATGGTCATCCCGTTGACACCGAACGTGAATCCTGTTGGGATCATCGCGCTTGTCTACTAGTGGAGGCTAGAGACACACACTTTCCACCTCCGGAACAGGAAGATGACCATGACACTTCAGGACATGTTGATGAGCCTTGGACTCCCCATCGAGGGAAAACCTCTATGTATTAGCACAGATCCTAACAGGTGGCGCGAGAAGATGGTGAGTCTTATTGGCATGGCTCCCGGGGACACTTTCAACAAGAAGGGAACAAATAAGGGTCTCCACCGGGACTACTTACACTTGGATCACGCAAAACTTCAAGTCCAGCCCCGAGGATGCTAACGAGGAGATTAAGCCATACACACATGTGTATGTGTAAAGTAGCATCAACCTTTTTGGTGGAAAGTATGTCAAGAGCCTTGTCTAGTGATTCGGTCTCCATCTCCTTATATGCAAACCAATGTTGCTTAGAGTGGATACGTGTTGTGTTCCAATGAATTGCATTCCAACCCCACATTATGCCTTCCCTCCAACTCAACAACATCACCTGGGTCCATCCATTTCAAATCTATTCTCACCTGTTCCAAGACCTCAACATAGGCAGCAACACTACTCTCAGACACCAAGTCAAGGATCATCCGGGTCTTGCTCTATATTTCCTTTAAAAAAGGCGTCCTTGTCCATATGATGAACATGAACAATTCTTGACATCCTGTGGCATCCCGTAAAAAAACCACTACTAGAAAATCGCGGTGTTTTTGTGTATTGCATCATCATGACCGCATGCTCATGTCATCATGCCACATTGCATTTGAGCATTGTCATCATCATGCATATGTTTGTCTGAAACTATTTCTCGAAAAGCCTATTTTGTTTTCTAAATACCCTGCCGTTTTTTTTAAATCGAAACACCGGGCCTCTTCCGGGTATTTTATCTTGTCTAAAAACAATTTACAAAAGGCTGTTTAAAATAAAATAAAATAAATACTCAAATCTATTTTGTTACCAGGGAGGCAGCCCAGCCCGTAGGCCAGGCTACCTACTACCCGATAGGTTCGGCCCAAACCCCAAGAAAAACCTAGACTAAACCAGATCTAACTGAAAACCCTAATCCCCATCTTCTCTAACCCCCACCTACTCCCTCTCCCTGCCAACCACGCATCCCTCCCATCCTCACACAGCAGCCGCCGCCACCAGCTGGCCCCACCACGACCACACCTCACTTGCACGCAACCCCAACCCGCCTGCCGCATCCCACCGCACGCTGCCCACCCTCCACCAGACACACACCGACAGAACCACCCCGCCTGGCCCCAACCCCCACCTCGCGGAGATCACCTGGTCCCTCCTCGATTCCATCGCCCCGGACCCACCAACGCGTGACAGCCGGCCGCGTCGCCCTCTTCCCCGCGATCCCCTCTCGTCTCTCCATCGCCCCACCTATCGCGCCTCCCTCCTCCCCGCTCATCTCTCTCTCCTTCCGTCGCACGCCACTCCTCTCCCTTCCTCTGCTGCTTCTCGCTCGCCCCGTCCCCTTCTCGCCTTCCTCCCCAGATCCCACCGCCACCGCGTCAGGTTGTCGCCTCCACGGCCGCCTAGCGTGCCGCCAGGCCTCCTCTCGCGCTGGCCTCACCTTCACCTGCATCCGCGTCGCCACCGGAGCCGCGCCTCCACCACGTTGTCCCCGGCCGCCGTCGCTCCCCTTCGGTAGCGCGTCGCCGCCGCCTGTAGGTTCCTCCGCTCGGCCGCGACCCTGCCCCCCCTGAGCTTAAGCGCCTGCGAACTTCCTCCCCGTCTCCGCGGCCTCGTTCACCTCGCCCGGCCGCCTGCGCCCCGTCTCGCCAGAGCACGGCCAGGCTCGGCCCGTGCCGCCGCCTTGCGGGCGCCCTCTCCTGCGACCCGTCCTCCTCAACAGCAGCTCCAGCAAGCCCCGCGAGGGGCCTTGATGTTCCCCTCCTCGCGGCCTCCTCCCCGCCTCTGGCAGCAAGTCGTGGCCACGCGCCATCGAGCCCCCTCTAGGTCACCGCCCCAGGCCCGCCTCCGCTCGCGTTCGTCCTCTTCTGTGCGTGTGCGAGTGAGCCCTGTTGTTTGTGCTGCCGTTGCTCGATTTCAGTGGGTTCACTGACCTTTTGCGTTTCGGCTCCGCAGTGATGGATGTCCTATTTTTTCTCTGGGAGTGCTATGAGGATGATGGTGGGTTATAGATGTGGATGTTGTGGTTGTGGTTGCGTCAAAGGGAGCATGGCATCTGATCCGGTACCAAAAAGATCTTCGACGCTAGAGGACGACTACATGGAACCCAGATCCGATGCCAAGATCTTTCGACGACCAACGCGAGAAGTTAAGCGGGAAGAATCGCACCCGGTGACACCCGAAGACTAATCTCGAAACCGACGACCCGACCCAAGACCCGAAGACCGAACCCCCGGGCGCGCCAAGTTCTTCGACCCCGAGGATCGATCCATCGGATGCGACAAGGCCTCCTTCTTCGAACACCAGGTCCTTCTTCCCAGAACGCCAAGCTCTCCCTCCATTGTCCGAGAACGATCCCATCGAACCCTGAGGCCCAGATGTGTGAACCTTTTCCCGAGCCCCTATTTTATAAATGCTATATATAAAACTGTTGCATATAAATTGATCATGCATGCATAACTGTCTGTGGTTTTGGGGCATTATGCCGATTCACCTCATAATTAAATATGGAGTATTTATGCGGGATATCTTTGTCTTATTCCGGACTCCATTTAAATTGGTGTAGCAAACTGATGCCATGTTTCGCCCTGTTAATACAATATTTAAATTGCAGGGTAGCTAAACAACATGAACCACTTAATTAATTGTCGGCACCCCGGTACCGCTTAATACTGCCTAATTGCACCGCATCTGCATCATATCATAAGCATGCCGGATCTTCCGCCGTAGTATTAAACATCGCATCCGGTGTTTCTTCTAGTGTTTTCTTCTTCGCGGATTAGGCCGATGAGATGATGCGAGTATCGACAAGTTCTCCGGATATGATCCGTCGGCAGTGTTTTCCAGGCGAGCACCTCTTCCCCTTCTACCTATTTTGCATTTATAGTCTTTATTTCCTCCTGTTGATCTATTGCTATCCGTGAAGTGATGCTTTAGTTTCCGTACACCAGTTATATCCCATGCAGCCTCTATATTGCCTTGGACACCTCCTATTACCCGTGTTTGGTAGATAGCTGGCCTTGCGAGTCGTAGTTGCTTGCTCAGGTGCGATCTCGTGTTGTCAAGTACCACAGTTGTTGGAATACTGGCAGATATTTATGGTGGAGATGAACATGACTTTAAATACAACTATTAAAATGCTAGATATAACTAATGCAGAGGCATCGGTGGGTAATAGATGTTATTTGGTTCTTCCACGCTCACTTGTGTCCCGTAGGTCCCCGAGTACTTGATACCTATTCCTTGATTTTTCGCACTATCCACATCTGGGAGGCCGTGGACCCCCCTGAGCCAGAGCTTGATTCATTTCTATTTCTTGGAGCCACAAACTAGTTTGGGGTTTTATTTACTATCCTGTACTTATGCCATGCTTTACTACTTTATTTAAGATTGTGCGTGGAGCACCTGTACTGTTTTGGATCGCGCCACGTTTTCGCGGTATCGACAAGCCCAGTCACACTTTCGGGTTCCTAGTCGTTTACAGCCATCGTTGCAAACCCTGGGTCCGTTCCGGAGCCGGCCAACTTCGTTGCGGGTAGCTTAGTGGTGTGCCCCCCTGAAATATTTTATGAATCCTGTGATCGCTTTGTCGTGAATGCCTCGTTGGGTTTTGAGTTGGTTTTTCTGAGGTTGATCGAGTGTGTGTTGCTATTTGTGCACCCCTGTAGGGTAAAACTTTCTGAAAGCCGTGTCTGCGGTTATGGACGACTTGGAGCACACTATCTCGATCATAGACAAGCATAAATAAAGTAGTGCTATAAATTTTGACTTAATATGTGACTAGTAATCAACCTCACTACAACGGAATGGATATTAAAAATGCCAACAACTGGGGGATCTTTGGTGATCTGTGTCCTGCCTAGTAAGTAGTGCAACTCCAATGGAATGTGATAAAAGTGCCAACAACTGCTGGGTTTTGGTATTCCTCAGGACAATTATATCTGTCTAGTAAATGTTCCAACTACCACAGAATGGTTAATTAAAATTGCCCACTACTTATGCTTCAGGATGACTCATGCTATCTATATCTGATTAGTAATTGCTGCAACTATCACGGAATGAGTAAAATTGCCCACTGTGTGAGTTCCTTGGTCCGACTTCCTCGTTTGGTCTCGAGAGGGAAATACCAGGATGGGTTTGTTTGGTGTTAGTATCAGGTTGGATCCGAATAGGTCTTTCTTTTCTCTCTCTAATAGCCGACAGTTGTACCGAGTCTCTATAGGTTGTTTAGTGCATGTTGCTCCGCCGCTTCAGTCCACCATACCTATGTAGGCGAGAGCCGCCGAATTCTAGCCTCGTGTCTTGGCCTCGATCGACGCCTCTTTTTCCTTCGCTGTTTGTTGGCACCCCTTTTGTTTTAGCAGGTTTGAGATCAACGTCGTTAGCAGGGTTACCCTTCCGGCTTGGCTTGGGCAGGGTTATGGACGCCATTGGTTATTTTTCAGGGCTCTTAGCCCCATTTGCATCTTGTCCGTAGTCGGACGCTCTATCGTTTCGAGGTGATTTGGATCTTTGTATATTATATATGTATTCTTGACTCATGGAGTCGTTATTGTATATATATCTGTTCTGTGGGTCCCATCGAGGACTGTTGTGTAATGGTATTACTTCGTTTTCCACCCGCACGAAGGTGCCTGGTGGGCGTCCTTGAATCGTTTCTATGCGGGTTTGGCAGAAAGGGCTAAAACTTGCATATGGCCGATTTGAGGGTGTTACAGAGTGGTATCAGAGCCCAGCAGTTGCGATACCCCACAAGTCCAGCCTGTAGGATAACCTAGCTAACGGCCGAAGTAGAGTGTCAAAACTATTTTGAAAAATCGGTTGGATAGATCTGATTAGGTCTGATTTTTACTCCTTACCCCTCTGCTGTTCTCCTCTTACCTATGCGTGTTTTGAATCCGCTCTCTTATCTTTTCTCGAGTCGAGGAATTCTCGTGGTTGGGGTTTCGTCGTACCTTCAGTGCTTTGCTTCCCCTTTGGCAACAGTGTTTCTACATCCGGTCTTCATGCCATCTGAGGAATCCTTCATCTGTGGGACTTCTCTTTGTTCCTTCTCGCGCCTTCCGGTGTATTCTGAAGCGACGACATCATCTATGCCAGATCCGATGCAGAGCCTGCATCACTCTTTTATTTTCCGAACCTCGCTTGTCGAGATCTTCAGTCAGATTCCGAGAATGGTTGCACGCTTTTCTACTGATTGTGCGGAGTAATAGATTGGGTGCGTGATGGATTGGCCCCCATGCCGACTACTCAATCTATTTGCTCTCGTACATTGAAGTGGATGAGAATGCGTAGTTTCCCTCTTTTTATCGAAGTTAGAGGTGGCTTTGTTTGTTGATACCTCTATCTTCGCCCTTTGTTCCCGGAGTGTTCTCTCGACGATCACGGACAACGACCTCTTATTAGTGGTGTCGCGAGAAGCTACACGAAACGAGAAGATTCAGATCGCCGACCTTCTTCCCGGTACCACGAGGCGGATCTCGAGGGCGAGATCCATTGTTAGTGGTGTCGAATTGTGGCATCCCGCAAAAAAACCACTACTAGAAAATAGCGGTGTTTTTGTGCATTGCATCATCATGACCGCATACTCATGTCATCATGCCATATTGCATTTGAGCATCGTCATCATCATGCATATGTTTGTCTGAAACTATTTCTCGAAAAGCCTATTTTGTTTTCTAAATACCCCGTCGTTTTTTTTCAAATCGAAACACTGGGCCTCTTCCGGGTATTTTATTTTGTCTAAAAACAATTTACAAAAGGCTGTTTAAAATAAAATAAAATAAATACGGCAGCCCAGCCCGTAGGCTAGGCTACCTACTACCCAACAGGTCCGGCCCAAACCCCCAAAAAAAACCCTAGACTAAACCAGATCTAACTGAAAACCCTAATCCCCATCTTCTCTAACCCCCACCTACTCCCTCTCCCTGCCAACCACGCATCCCTCCCATCCTCACACAGCAGCCGCCGCCACCAGCTGGCCCCACCACGACCACACCTCACCTGCACGCAACCCCAACCCGCCTGCCGCATCCCACCGCACGCTGCCCACTCCACCAGGTCGCCCCGCACCCACCTGCACACACTGACAGAACCACCCCGCCTGGCCCCAACCCCCACCTCGCGGCTCTCACCTGGTCCCTCCTCGATTCCATCGCCCTGGACCCACCAACGCGTGGCAGCCGACCGCGTCGCCCTCATCCCCGCAATCCCCTCTCGTCTCTCCATCGTCCCACCTACCGCGCCTCCCTCCTCCCTGCTCCTCTCTCTCTCCTCTCGTCGCACGCCTCTGCTCTCCCTTCCCCTGCTGCTTCTCGCTCGCCCCGTCCCCTTCTTGCCTTCCTCCCCAGATCCCACCGCCACCGCGTCAGGTCATCGCCTCCACGGCCGCCTAGCGCGTCGCCAGGCCTCCTCTCGCGCTGGCCTCGCCTTCACCTGCATCCACGTCGTCCCCGGCCACCGTCGCTGCCCTTCGGTAGTGCGTCGCCGCCGCCTGCAGGTTCCTCCGCTCGGCCGCAACCCTGCCCCCCCAAGCTTTCGTGCCTGCGAGTTTCCTCCCTTTCTCCGCGGCCTTGTTCACCTCGCCCGGCCGCCTGCGCCCCGTCTCGCCGGAGCACGGCCAGGCTCGGCCCGTGCCGCCGCCTCGCGGGCGCCCTCTCCTGCGACCCGGCCTCCTCTACAGCGGCTCCAGCAAGCCTCGCGAGGGGCCTTGACGTTCCCCTCCTCGCAGCCTCCTCCCCGCCTCTGGTAGCAAGTCGCGGACACGCGCCATAGAGCCCCCCTCCAGGTCGCCGCCCCTGGCCCGCCTCCGCTCGCGTTCGTCCTCTTCTGTTCGTGCGCGAGTGAGCCCTGTTGTTTGTGTTGTCGTTGCTCGATTTCAGTGGGTTCACTGACCTTGATTCTTCACACTATCCACATCCGGGAGGCCGTGGACCCCCCTGAGCCAGAGCTTGATTCATTTCTATTTCTTGGGGCCAGAAACTAGTTTGGGGTTTTATTTACTATCCTGTACTTATCCCATGGTTTACTGCTTTATTTAAGATTGTGTGTGGAGCACCTGTCTGTTTTGGATCGCGCCACGTTTTCGCGGTATTGACAAGCCCAGTCACCCTTTCGGGTTCCCGTCGTTCTGACCGTCGTAAATGCAAACCACAGGTCTGTTCGAGCCGGCCAACCGTTCTTGGGTAGCTTAGTGGGGTGGCCCCCTGAAATATTTTATGAATCTTGTGATCGCTTTGTCGTGAATGCCTCGTTGGGTTTTGAGTTGGTTTTTCCGAGGTTGATCGAGTGTGTGTTGCTATTTGTGCACCCCTGCAGGGTAAAACTTTCTGAAAGCCGTGTCTGCGGTTATGGACAACTTGGAGCACAATATCTCGATCATAGACAAGCATAACTAAAGTAGTGCTATAAATTTTGACTTAATATGTGACTAGTAATCAGCCTCACTATAACAGAATGGATATTAAAAATGCCAACAACTGGGGGATCTATGGTGATCCGTGTCATACTATACCTGCCTAGTAAGTATTACAACTCCAATGGAATATGATAAAAGTGACAACAACTGCTGGGTTTTGGTATTCCTCAGGACAATTATATCTGTCTAGTAAATGTTCCAACTACCACAGAATGGTTAATTAAAATTGCCCACTACTTATGCTTCAGGATGACTCATGCTATCTATATCTGATTAGTAATTGCTGCAACTATCACGGAATGAGTAAAATTGCCCACTGTGTGAGTTCCTTGGTCTGACTTCCTCGTTTGGTCTCGAGGGAGAAATACCAGGATGGGTTTGTTTGGTGTTAGTATCAGGTTGGATCCGAATAGGTCTTTCTTTTCTCTCTCTAATAGCCGACAGTTGTACCGAGTCTCTATAGGTTGTTTAGTGCATGTTGCGCTGCCGCTTTAGTCCACCATACCTATGTAGGCGAGAGCCGCCAAATTCTAGCCTCGCCGTGTACTGGCCTCAGTACTGACGCTCCTCTTTTTCCTTCGCCCTTTGTTGGCACCCCTTTTGTTTTAGCAGGTTTGAGATCGACGTCGTTAGCAGGGTTACCCTTCCGGCTTGGCCTGGGCAGGGTTATGGACGCCATTGGTTATTCTTCAGGGCTCTTAGCCCCATTTGCATCTTGTCCGTAGTCAGACGCTCTATCGTTTCGAGGTGATTTGGAGCTTTATATATTATATCTGTATTCTTGACTCATGGAGTCGGTGTTGTATATATATATATATCTGTTCTGTCGGTCCCATCGAGGACTGTTGTGTAATGGTATTACTTCGTTTTCCACCCGCACGAAGCTGCGTGGTGGGCGTCCTTGAATCGTTTCTATGCGGGTTTGGCGGAAAGGGCTAAAACTTGCATAGGGCCGATTTGAGGTGTTACACATCCCTAAAATAATTACAACAACATAAATATATTCAGTAAGTACTCATGCTAAGATTGACACAAAAATCCTAGTCACAAAACCGAACCCAAGGCCTTACCTACATATATAACAAGAACCCTAACCATAGCCTAACAAAAACCCGAACCTATAATTCTTACGCATAATGCTTCATAGCCATCATAAAATCAACCATTGGCCAACGCAACAAGAATCCACCATGCATTTTTGGTCAATTTGAATTTCTAGGGTTTCCAAGATTTGTAAAAATCCCATCAAAATACAAGATTTGAACCGGTCAAAACCAAGAGAACGTGGGAGAATAACTCTAGACACTTGGGAGGATAGAAATCCACAAAGAAAAGCTTCAGAATTGTGGAATTTGGGAGAGGGGGAAGCTGCCGTCTGCGCACCTGCTTGTACTCCCTATTCGACGTCGGGTGGGCAATATTGGGCTGGCTCGGGGCGGCGGCGTGCGGCTTGACCAAAGTCAACGTGCGATGCCATTCAACAAGACGTGGAGCCCTTGTCAAATGCACGACACTAACCGGATTGTGGCCTACACGGCCCCACTATGCCATGCTGGCACCCAATACGGCGGCGCGCCTCTCAATCTTAGTAAGGTACTGTGGCACTATGGAGTGCGGTGGCTTTGTGACAGGCGTGACAGAAAAGTATTAGTTTGGTGAAATATTTTTTCCAAGAGTTTATTTTTCAAAATTTATTTGTCCATTACGACGTAGGCATGCCTGATGACGTACGTACGAGATCTTGGGGGACCCACGGAATGACCCTGATCACCCTAATCAAGGTCGCTCCCCCGTTGTTCCGTGACCGTGATACAAGGTTGGAAATCTGGTGGGACCGTGTAGTGTAGCTCCGCCCATGTAGAGAGTACAAGGATATTTATTACCGGCCGATCAACGTGAGGATCAGGAGTAGTAGTAACCCGGAACGAACTGACCGCATGCGGCGTGATCATGTCGCGACCCGCAGTCCAACACGTGGATGTGAGAGATTATGCTCCACACGAAAAGAATCGGATAATAAACTCGGACGATTAGCGTGGGATAATAAATACGTAGCCACGAGACAAAGTGAGAGATGACGGAAAACATGGAAAGACAGCCTGGGGTTCCCCGCGCCGACTAGCTGTAGACTCCCGCCTTCCATGCGCCGCCCTTGGGCGTGCATTATTCACTGTGTGGGACCAGTTATAAAATGCTACTGCGCGGCCGTGGGGCTGGGTTGGACTGCTGTGCTTCGATAATAAGATAGGGCTAGTACATGCAAAACATGCCTGGGACAGGACAGCTAAGTAGTACTACCGTTTACTAAGGGTCAAGTTGTTAATACCAAGACACTTCATAACCTTCTCCTATTATTCTTTGCATGCACCAATAGTCTTACATACAAAAGAGAGGTGAGAGTAAAAGAAGAACATGTATTAGACGAGAGAAACTAATAAATAAGATAAGTCTTATAATCTCAAACAATATAAAAAAACTCTCAGACCTACAATCCCAAACAGAGATAGTACGCTCTTGTGATCCTGCCAAGTAGTACTAGTACTAGTGCTACTACTTGCCCCGCGCGCGTCTGCCGCAAGATGCCGTGAACGCACGCACGCACGCGGTGCGGTTGGCAGTCGTCGACGCGCGGACTCAATCGATCGATCGATCGATCGGCTTATCCATATCAAAACATCCAGCATTAGATATTTGGAGCCACGAGACCACCCATGCTCACAGATCTAATCCAGACCCCCGTTCGTAAGGCCAAGTATAGCATTTTACTAGATCTCGCACGAACATCGACAGTTCTAGTAGAATCGTCAGATCAAAAATCACCGTGTGTGCTGTGATCTGTCTATCGACGTGCAGTCCGGCCGCACGATAAAGCAATGTGATGTTGATTCATGACCTCTAGTCACGGCTAGCAGGCAGGAATATTATAGTGCGACCGAGGACGCATCGATGAGCTGAGATTGTCGATCACAACTCCATAACATGTCCGTGTACACCTTAGCTCATCTCTCCTTTCCTTTGGGATTAGCTTTGCAATGCCCCCACGTACCCCTCTCTGCTTATTAATTAATAATCAGTTGAGGCAATTAGACCGCGCTACCACTACATACGTCACAATTATGCGAGCGACTAGTATGTTAGGGAAGACACAGTATAGGGACAGGGAACTAGGGGAGGCAATTTGGAAGGCTTTTTTTTTTGTCAAATTTGCTATTAATGAAGGTTAAATTAGGAACAAGTTGTGCACTGTTTGAGCTATCCGACGGGTGGACTAGGGTGGCTGCGGGAGAGATGGCTGGAGGCGCCGTCGGCTTGCGGCTATGGCAGGATGGGAGAGAAGTAGGGAAATTGGCTCCGAGGAGAAGGAAGAGAAGTAAAGGGGATGTGACACTGGCATATGGCCCACGGAACTCGTGACACTCGCAAAAGGGAAGCGCGTGGTGTTGCCAGTTTTTCCAGAGCAAGCAGACAGTAAGTGTGGCCAATCATGTTGCAGAACAGCCTACTCGCGGATCGCTCTTACGAAGAACCATCCCAATCGTCCAAGCACCCCGATCGAACGGTATGTAACAATCGTCATGCAGAACAACTGTGTTAGGGCGTGTCTTCTAGAAGACTCGGTCTAACGGCCACCATTGGGGGCTAAGGTTAGGGCTCTCCTAAGGTTAGGATCCATGTGGTTTATGAAAAGAACACATATTTCAATGACACTGGTGGATCCATGTGGTTTATGAAAGAACAGACATGCAATTACTCTAGCTGGATCCATGTGTGGTTTGTGAAAAGAACACACATGCAATGACTCTAGTGGATCCATGTGGTTTATGAAAAGAACACACATGCAATGACTCTAGTTGTGGTTTATGAAAAGAACACACATGCAATGACTAGTTGTGGTTTATGAAAAGAACACACATGCAATGACACTGGTGGATCTAGTTGTGGTTTATGAAAATAACACACATGCAATGACTCTGGTGGATCCATGTGGTTTATGAAAAGAACGGACATGCAATAACTCGGGTGGATCCATATGTGGTTTATGAAAAGAACATACATGCAATGACTCTAGCGGATCTATATGTGGTTTGTGAAAAGAACATACATGCAATGACTCTAGCTGTGGTTAATTAAAAGAACACACATGCAATGACACTAGGGGATCCATATGTGGTATATGAAAAGAACACACATGCAATGACACTGGTGCATCCATGTGGTTTATGAAAAGAACAGACATGCAATGACTCTGGTGGATCCATATGTGGTTTGTGAAAAGAACACACATGCAATGACACTGGGGGATCCATATGTGGTCTATGAAAAAAACACATGCAATGACTCTAGCTATGGTTTATTAAAAGAACACATATGCAATGACACTGGTGGATCCATATGTGGTCTATGAAAAGAACACACATGCACTGACTCTAGTTGTGGTTCATGAAAAGAACACTCATGCCATGACACTAGTGGATCCATATGTGGTTTGTGAAAAGAAGACACATCCAATGACTCTGGTGGATCCATATGTGGTTTGTGAAAAGAACACATATTTATTAACTCTAGTTGTGGTTTATGAAAAGAACACACATGCAATGACTCTAGTGGATCCATATGTGGTTCATGAAAAGAACACACATTCAATGACACTAGGGGATCTATATGTGGTTAATGAAAAGAACAAACATGCAATGATACTGGTGGATCCATATGTGGTTTGTGAAAAGAACACACATTCAATGACTCTGGTGGATCCATATGTGGTCTATGAAAAGAACACACATGCAATGACTCTGGTGGATCCATATGTGGTTTATGAAAAGAACACACATTCAATGACATTGGTGGATCCATGTCTGGTTTGTGAAAATAACACATATGCAATGACTCTAGTGGATCCACGTGGTTTATGAAAAGAACAAACATGCAATGACTCTGGTGGATCCATATGTGGTTTGTGAAAAGAACACACATTTAATGACTCTAGTTGTGGTTTATGAAAATAGCACACATCCCATGACACTGGTGGATCCATATGTTGTTTGTGAAAAGAACACACATTCAATGACACTAGGGGATCCATATGTGGTTAATGAAAAGAAGACACATGTAATGACACTCGTGGATCCATATGTGGTTTGTGAAAACAACACACATGCAATGAATCTAGTTGTTGCATGTGTGGTTTGTGAAAAGAACACCCATACAATGACACTAGTGGATCCATGTGGTTTATGAAAAGAATAGACATGCAATGACTCTGGTGGATCCATATGTGGTTCATGAAAAGAACACACATTCAATGACATTGGTGGATACATATGTGGTTTGTGAAAAGAACACACATTCAATGACACGGGTGGATCCATATGTGGTTTATGAAAAGGACACACATGCCCATGTGGTTTATGAATAGAACAGACATGCAATGACTTTGGTGGATCCATATGTGGTTTGTGAAAATAACACACATGAAATGAATCAAGTGGATCCTTATGTGGTTTGTGAAAAGAACAAACATGCAATGACTCTGGTGGATCCATATGTGGTTTGCGAAAAGAACACACATTCAATGACACTAGTGGATCCATGTGTGGTTTATGAAAAGAACACACATGCAATGACTTTAGTGGATCCATGTGGTTTATGAAAAGAACAAACATGCAATGATTCTGGTGGATCCATATGTCGTTTGTGAAAAGAACACACATCCCATGACACAGGTGGATCCATATGTGGTTTGGTGAAAAGAACACATATGAAATGACTCTAGTGGATCCTTATGTGGTTTGTGAAAAGAACACACATGCAATGACACTAGTGGATCCATATGTGGTTTGTGAAAAGAACACACATGCAATGAATCTAGTTGTTGCATGTGTGGTTTGTGAAAAGAACACACATACAATGACACTAGTGGACCCATGTGGTTTCTGAAAAGAATAGACATGCAATGAATCTGGTGGATCAATATGTGGTTTATGAAAACAGCAGACATGCATTGACTCTGGTGGATCCATATGTGGTTTGTGAAAAGAACACACATGTAGTGACTCTAGTTGTGGTTTATGAGAAGAACATACATGCAATTACTCTACTTGTGGATCCATATGTGGTTTATGGAAACAACACACATACAATGACTCTGGTGGATCCATATGTGGTTTATGATAAGAACACACATGCAATGACTATGGTGGATCCATATGTGGTTTATGAGAAGAACACACATGCAATGAACTCTGGTGGATCCATATGTGGTTTGTGAAAAGAACGCACATCTAATGACTCCGGTGGATCCATATGTGGTTTGTGAAAAGAACACACATTTAATGACTCTACTTGTGGTTTATGAAAAGAACACACATCCAATGACACGGGTGGATCCGTATGTGGTTCATGAAAACAACACACATTCAATGACACTAGGGGATCCATATGTGGTTAATGAAAAGAACAAACATGTAGTGACACTAGTGGGTCCATAAGTGGTTTGTGAAAAGAACACACATTCACTGACTCTAATTGTGGTTCATGAAAAGAACACGCATGCAATGACACTAGGGATCCATATGTGGTTTGTGAAAAGAACACACATTCAATGACACTGGTGGATCCATATGTGGTTTATGAAAAAAACACACATGCTCATGTGGTTTATGAAAAGAACACACATCCAATGACTCTGGTGAATCCATGCGTAGTTTGTGAAAAGAACACGCATTCACTAACTCTAGTTATGGTTCATGAAAAGAACACACATGCAATGACACAAGTGGATCCATATGTGGTTTGTGAAAAGAACACACATGCAGTGACTCTAGCTGTGGTTTATGAAAAGAACACACATGCAATGACTCTAGTTGTGGATCCATATGTGGTTTATGAAAAGAATACACATGCAATGAGTCTGGTGGATCCATATGTGATTTATGAGAAGAACACACATGCAACTACTATGGTGGATCCTTATGTGGTTTATGAGAAGAACACACATGCAATGAACTCTAGTGGATCCATATGTGGTTTGTGAAAAGAACACACATCTAATGACTCTGGTGGATCCATTTGTGGTTTGTGAAAAGAACACACATTTAATAACTCTAGCTGTGGTTATTGAAAAGAACACACATCCAATGACACTGGTGGATCCATATGTGGTTCATGAAAAGACACACATTCAATGACACTAGGGGATCCATATCTTGTTAATGAAATGAACAAACATGCAATGACACTGGTGGATCCATATGTGGTTCATGAAAAAACATTCAATGACACTGGTGGATCCATGTGTGGTTTGTGAAAAGAACACTGATGACCCACAAGTATAGGGGGTGTATCGCGGTATTTTCGAGGGAAGTGAAAGCCAATTTATTGATTCGACACAAGGGGAGTCAAAGAATATTTATCAACCTTAACAACTGAGTTGTCAATTCAGCTGCACCTGGAAACAATCTTGCTCACATCAGTTTATCAGTAGCAACAGTTTTGTAGTAGGAATAGTAAAGTAACAACAGTAGTAAAGCAAAGACAGTAGTAACAAAAGCGATGGATTGGGATTCGAGTGTGGTAGGCATAGGGATGGATGGACGGGCGTTGCATGGACAAGACAATCCACATAGCAATCAGAACATAGGGCAATTGCAGATAAATAAGGTAAAGCATCCAAGTACTAGACAATCCTAGGCATGTGTCCCATATATAGTCATACGTGCTCGCAATGAGAACTTGCACAACATCTTTTGTCCTGCCAGCCCGTTTGCAGCGGGGCCTCTAGGGAACTACTGGCAATTAAGGTGCTCCTTTTAATAGAGCACCAGAGCAAAGCATTAACATTTCGTGAACACATGTGATCCTCACATCAAAGTCTTTCCCTTCCGGTTATCCCGATTTCTGTCACTTCGGAGCCATAGGTTCCGGACAACAATGTGTGTATAGAACTTGCAGATAAGACCAAGAACAATACTATCATAATGAATCAATAATACGTTCAGATCTGAAATCATGGCACTCGGGCCCTAGTGACAAGCATTAAGCACAACAAGTCGCAACAAAGTCATAAAGCACTAATAAAAGATACTAGGCACCATGCCCTAACAATCTGATGTCATTACATGAACAATCTCATCCAATCCCTACCATCCCCATAGCCTACAACAGGGGATTACTCACTCATAGATGGGGGAAACATGGATGGTCGATGGAGAAGCGATGGTGATGATGATGGCGATGATCTCCTCCAATTCCCCGTCCCGACAAGTGCGAAACGGAGTTTACGGTGCTGTTTCGTGGAATCTGGTGGTGGCGACGGAGCGGAACTCCTTCTAGAAAAACGTCGAACCCCCCGAAGTTTTTAGGTCAGAAGGCTCCTTATAGGCGAAGAGAGAGGCCGAGGGGGTGCCTGGGGGGCCCACACCACCCCCTAGCGCGGCTGGCACTGCCCGCGCCACCGGTGGTGTGGCCACCCGGCTCTTCTCGTCTCGTGTTACAGCTCCTGAGTCTTGGTGAAATAGGATTTTTGGTATATTTTCGGATTTTTCCTAATAGTTGATTTTACGCACAAAAGTAGACACCAAAGGCAATTCTGCTGAAAGCGTCGGTTGCATTAGTTGCATTCAAATCACACAAGTATAGAGGAGAAACAATAGCAAAAGTGTTCGGGAAAGTAGATACATTTTGTACGTATCAACTCCCCCCAAGCTTAGCTTATTGCTTGTCCTCAAGCAATTCAGTTGAAAACTGAGTGCGATAAAAGGACTTTCACGAACACATTTGCTTTATATGATGTAAATATTCTCAGCAATGTGATCAACTACTTAGACAATTCATAATAAAGAGTATGCAACTGAGTCTACTTAATAGTCAATGCAAGCTATGAAGAGATTCCAACTCAAGAATAATAAGTAGCATGAGGCACAAATATAAGCAACATTACAATGCTCATAAAAAGGTATGATAGAATGGTATCTCGCTTGCCTTTAATTATGAATGTCAAGGCACCTCTAAAGTGTTGGAGATATGCCCAAGAGGCAATAATAAAGGTGGTTATTATTATATCTTTGTGTTTATGATGAAAGTTTACATCCCATGCTATAATTGTATTATTAGGAAACACTAATACATGTGTGTTTTGTAAACATAAAAGAGTCCCTAGTAAGCCTCTTGTTGAACTAGCTTGTTGATTAATTGATGATCATGGTTTCCTGATCATGGACATTGGATGTGATTAATAACAAGGTTATATAATTAGGAGAATGATGTGATGGACACACACCCATAGTAAGCGTAGCATAAGATCAAGTCATTAAGTTTGTATTGCTGTAAGCTTTCAAATACATAGTAACCTAATCCTTCGACCATGAGGTTATGTTAATCACCATCACCGGATGGGTACTTTGATGACTTCAAACGCCGCTTCGTAACTGGGCGGTTATAAAGGTGTCATTGGGTATTCTGAAAGTATGTGTTGAAGCGCATAGACCAAGATTGGGATTTGTCCATCCATATGACGGATAGATATACTCTGGGCCCTCTCGGTGGAATGTCATCTAATTAGCTTGAAAGCATGTGACTATGTCACAAGGGATGACATATCATGGAACGAGTAAAGAGTACTTATCAGTAACGAGGTAGAACTAGGTATGGAGATACCGACGATCAAACCTTGGATAAGTAGAATATCGCATGACAAAGGGAATTGGTTTCGTATGTTAAATGGTTCTATCGATCACGAAGTAATCATTGAGTATGTGGGAGCCGTTATGGATCTCGGATCCGTGATGGTTATTGATCGGAGAGGTGTCTTCATCATGTCTGCATATTCACGAATCGTAGGGTGACACACTTAAGGTTCGAAGTTGTTTTAAGTAGATATGGAATATGCGTTGGAGACCGAATGATGTTCGGAGTCTCGGAATGGATCCGGGACATCACGAGGAGATCCGGAATGGTCCGGAGAATAAGATTCATATATTGGGGATCATTTTCTAAGTTAGGAAATGTTCCGGAGTGTTTGTATGGAGATTCTAGAAGGTTTTGGAATGTTCTGGAAGGTTCTAGAGGATTTCTTGGAGTTTGCTTGAAAACAAGAAAGGATTAAGGGAGTCCAAGTGGGGCAAGACACGGATTCGTGGGGGAGGAGGACTCCTCCCCCAACCCTTGACAGGAGGAGGGGAGTCCTACTAGGACTCCCCCTCCCCAGGCGCGCCTCCCTCCCTTAAATAGAAGGGAGGGGGCGCCCCCTCATGGCCCTCGCTCATAACTCCCAATCTCTGCCGCCTCTCTCCTCCACCTTTCTTCTGCACAGGCATAGGCGAAGCCCTGCAGATTCTCCTCCACCACCACCACGCCCGTCGTCTGCTGGGATTCCGTGGAGAAGATCTACTACCTCTGCTGCTTTCGCTAGAGCAGGGAGAGGAAGGTGCCGCCGACTCCGCCGCGTGTGACCGTCTGAAGCGCTGCCGAGCAGCGGCGCGGAAGGATCGTCCACACGATCTTGAGATCGGCAAGTGATCGACTACATCATCCACGAGATCTAATATCGTAGCGCTTTCGGTTCTCTGAGGTTAGTACCGATCTATCTCGTTGCTCATGTCTAATAGATTAGATCTTGGCTTTTATCTAGATTAGATCTGGGTTTGTTCGTTCTTTGCGGTAGAATTTTTTGTTTTCCATGCTCTGAACCCATCGGTGGTATCGAGCCTTGTCTATGCGTAGATCTGTTGCGAGTAGAACACAATGAGGTTGTGGGCGTTGGTGCTCGTCTTGTCTTTTGCTATGTGTGTACTTTGCATCTTGCGGTATGGTGGGATGAAGCGGGCTAACATTACATGTCATCGTACATGAGACTTGCTCCACGCAGCGTGCAACTTGTATTGCACAAGTGGCTTTGCGGGTGTCTGTCTCTCCATCATAGTATAGATCAAATCTACACTTTGCACTTGATAGCACTTGTATCAATGTTGTGGTTCAGTTTAAGTAGGTAAGATCGTTCTTATTGAAGCCCAAGCCACGTAAAACTTGCAAAGAAAATTAGGCGTCTAACTTGTTTTTGCGGGGTTTTGTGATGTGATATGGCCATCATGTGATTGTGATTGTATTTGATGTATGCAATGATCCTTGTTGTAATATATGGCAACTTGGCGAGAACTAATGGTTGTCTTTAATTCTGTTAAGACCTGCGTGTCTATTCATCTTGTAATAGCTTTGTTCCAAGTAGTTGTAATAGTTGCTAGTGATGATGGACAACCATGAAGCGGCGCCACGGACCTTGGCCTTAATCTTTGGTGATGATGGAGATCATGTCCGTGCTTTGGAGATGGAGATCGAAGGCATAAGAAGAAAGGGCCATATCATATCACACTAATTATGAATTGCCTGTGATGTTAATCCTTTATGCATCTTGTATTGCTTAGATCGCGACGGTAGCATTATAAGATGATCCCTCTCACTAAATATCAAGTAATAAAGTGTTAGTCCTTAGTTGGCACCGTTGCTAAGACTCGTCGTTTTGAAGCATCTCGTGATGATCGGATGTGATAGATTCTACATGTGCATACAACGGGTGCAAGCCAGATTTGCACATGCGGAAACTAAGGTTAATCTTGACGAGCCTAGCATGTACAGACATGGTCTCGGAACACGGAATACCGAAAGGTAGAGTATGAGTCATATGATTGATATGATGAACATGAATATTGTTCGCCAATGAAACTACATCTTCTCTCGTGATGATCGGACTTGGTGTAGTGGATTTGGTTCGTGTAATCACTAAGACAACATGAGGGATGTTGTTTTGAGTGGGAGTTCACCTAGTTAATTTAAGAATTAAATTTGAACACTATTTATCATAAACTTAGTCTAAACTACTTGCAAATTTGTTGTAGATAATGGCGAACATTTCCATCAATTTCAATGCGTTCCTAGAGAAAGAAAAGCTTAAGAACAATGGAAGCAATTTCACGGACTGGTTCCGTGGATGAAAGATAAATCCTCGGGGCTGGTCGGTTGACCTATGTGCTCGAAGCACCGCTAGGTGACCCACTGCGAAGATGCCACGATGACGTAAAGAATGTTTATGCCACTCGGAAACATCACTACTCCACGATTCGATGTGCAATCGATGCGGTTTAGAATCGTAGCTTCAAAAGCATTTTGAGCACCATGACCCGTTTGAGATCATTAAGGAGCTCAAACTCATTTTTGAGACTCGCGTGGCCATGGAAAGCTATGAAGCTTCCGAGAAGTTCTTTACCTGCAAGATGGAAGAGGGTAGCTCCGTTAGCGAGCACGTGCTCACCATGTCTAGGCACACAAACAAACTCCGAGAGTTGGGGATACCGATTCCTAATGAATTGGGGATTCACCGTGTCCTCCAATCACTGCCACCAAGTTACAAGAACTTTGTGATGAACTACAATATGCACTGCATGAACAAGACGTTGCCTGAGCTATCGTCCATGCTGAAAACTGCTGAAGTGGAGATCATGAAGGAGCACCAAGTGTTGATGGTAAATAAGGCCACCAATTTCAAGAAACGGGGCAAGCCTAAGAACAGGGGCAACTTCAAGAAGGACGGCAAGAAAGCTGCCGCACCTGCTAAGAAGCCCAAGGCTGGTCCTAAACACAAAGAGTGCTTCTCTTGCAAGTGCTGGTCCTTTGGGCGTAAGCGCCCCAAGTACTGGCGGATCGAAGCGGCAACATCAAGAAGAAAGGTATATTCGATATACATGTTATAGATGTGTATCTTACTAGTAATCGTAGTAGTGCACAGGTATTTGATCTTTGGTTCGGTTGCTCATATTTGTAACTCGAAGCAGGAGCTGCGGAATAAGCAGGCGGCAAGAGACGAGGTGATGATGCGCGTTGGAAACGGCTCCAAGGTTGATGTGATCGCCATCGGCATGCTCCCTCTACATCTACCATCGGGATTAGTTTTAAATTTAAATAATTGTTATTTGGTGCCTGCGTTAAGCATGAACATTATATCTAGATCTTGTTTATTGCGAGATGGTTACTCTTTTAAGTCTGAGAATAAAGGTTGTTCGATTTATATGAGTAATATCTTTTATGGTTATGCACTTGAGATGAATGGTTTATTCTTATTGAATCTCGATAGTAGTGATACACATGTTCACAACATAGATGCTAAACGAATAAAATTGAATGATAATTCTACATACATGTGGCACTGTCGTCTTGGTCACATTGGAGTGAAGCGTATGAAGAAACTCCATTCTGATGGACTTCTTGAATCACTTGATTTTGAATCACTTGAAAGATGCGAAGCATGTCTAATGGGAAAAATGACTAAGACTCCATTCTCTGGGATAATGGAGCGAGCTACAGACTTATTGGAAATAATACATACCGATGTGTGCGGTCCAATGAGTGTAGCATCGCGTGGTGGATATCGTTATGTTCTCACTTTCACGGATGACTTAAGTAGATATGGGTATGTCTATTTATGAAACATAAATCCGAAACTTTCGAGAAGTTTAAGGAATTTCAAAGTGAAGTGGAAAATCATCGTAACAAGAAGATTAAGTTTCTGCGTTCTGACCGCGGAGGTGAATATCTGAGTTATGAGTTTGGCATGCATTTAAAGAAATGTGGAATACTTTCGCAGTTGACACCGCCGGGAACACCATAGCGTAATGGAGTGTCCGAACGTCGTAATCGAACTCTCTTAGATATGGTTCGGTCTATGATGTCTCTTATAGATTTACCGTTATCGTTTTGGGGCTATGCATTAGAGACAGGTGCATTCGCTTTAAATAGGGCACCATCTAAATCCGTTGAAACGACACCGTATGAATTGTGGTTTGGCAAGAAACCTAAGTTGTCGTTCCTTAAAGTTTGGGGTTGCGAAGCATATGTAAAGAAGTTACAACCCGATAATCTTGAACCCAAAGTGGAGAAATGCGTCTTCATAGGATACCCTAAAGAAAAAATTGGGTATACCTTCTATCATAGATCCGAAGGCAAAGTTTTCGTTGCTAAGAATAGATCCTTTCTGGAGAAGGAATTTCTCTCGAAAGAAGTGACTGGAAGGAAAGTAGAACTCAACGAGGTTATTGAACCTTCTCTCGGAGTTGAGAGTAGCGCAGCATCGGAAGATGTTTTTGTGCCGCCTGCACCAACTGGAGAGGAAGCTAATGATCATGATCATGAAATTTCGAACGAAGTTACTACTGAACCTCGCAGGTCAACGAGGGTTCGTACCACTCCTGAGTGGTATGACTCTGCCTTGAACGTCATGTTAGTGGACAACACTGATGACCCTGCGACGTATGAAGAAGCTATGGTGAGCCAGTTCCGACAAATGGCTAGAAGCCATGAAATCGAAATGGGATCCATGTACGAAAACCAAGTATGGACTTTGGTGGACTTACGGATGTCCGTAAGGCTGTCGAGAACAAATGGATTTTCAAAGAAAAAGCAGATGTTGATGGTAATGTTCGTCTATAAAGCTCGACTTGTCGCGAAAGGGTTCCGACAAATTCAAGGAGTTGACTACGATGAGACTTTCTCACCAGTAGCGAAGCTCAAGTCTGTGAGGATTATGTTAGCAATCGCTGCATATTTTGATTATGAAATTTGGCAGATGGATGTCAAAACGGCGTTCCTTAATGGAGACATTGAGGAAGAGTTGTACATGGTACAACCCAAGGGTTTTGTCGATCCTGGTGATGCTGATAAGGTATGCAAACTTCAGCGCTCCATTTATGGTGAAGCAAGCATCCGGAGTTGGAATCAACGTTTTGATAAAGTAATCAAAAACTTTGGATTTATACAAACTTATGGAGAAGCTTGTATTTACAAGAAAGTGAGTGGGAGCTCTGTAGCATTCCTAGTACTATATGTAGATGACATATTGTTGATTGGGAATGATATAGAACTTCTTAATAGCGTCAAAACCTATTTGAATAATAGTTTTTCGATGAAGGATCTTGGCGAAGCGGCATATATTCTAGGCATCAAGATTTATAGAGATAGATCAAGACGCCTAATAGCGCTTTCACAAAGTACATACTTAGACAAAGTTCTAAAGAAGTTTAGAATGGAAGAGCAAGAAAGGGTTCGTGCCCATGTTGTCGGTAAGAACTTGAGTAAAACTCAAAGTCCGGCTGGCGGAAGATAGAAAAGATGAATAAAATTCCCCATGCCTCGGCCATAGGTTCTATCATGTATGCCATCTTTGTGTACAAGACCGGATATAGCACATGTTGTTAGTTTGACTAGCAGATATCAAAGTGATCCTGGAATGGAACCTTTGGACAGCGGTCAAGAATATCCTAAAGTACACGAATAGGACTAAGGATATGGTTCTTTCTTATGGAGGTGATAACAGCTTGTTGTAGCGGTTACAGATGCTAGTTGGAACACAGATCCGGATGACTCGAAGTCACGATCTGGATACGTATTTATTTTGAATGGTGCTGCGGTGAGTGGAGGTGCCAAGCAGAGCATTGTGGCGAAATCTTCAACTGAATCGGAATACAAAGCTGCTTCGGAGGCTGCACAAGAAGCCATATGGATGAAGGAGTTCATTACTGAACTTGGCATGGTTCCCAGTGCGTTGGACCCGATGGCCATCTACTGTGACAATACAGGTGCCATAGCTAATGCACAGGAGCCAAGGTCACATAGCAAGCTGAAGCACATCAAGCTACGGTTCCATGCTATTCGCGAGTATGTCCAAGATGGTGACATAAAGATTTGCAAAGTACACACTGATCTGAATGTAGCAGATCCATTGACTAAACCTCTCCCTAGAGCAAAGCATGACCAACACCAGAACGCCATGGGTGTTCGGTATATTACCATGTAATCTAGATTATTGACTCTAGTGCAAGTGGGAGACTGTTGGAGATATGCCCAAGATGCAATAATAATGGTGGTTATTATTATATCTTTGTGTTTATGATGAAAGTTTACATCCCATGCTATAATTGTATTATTAGGAAACACTAATACATGTGTGTTTTGTAAACATAAAAGAGTCCCTAGTGAGCCTCTTGTTGAACTAGCTTGTTGATTAATTGATGATCATGGTTTCCTGATCATGGACATTTGATGTGATTAATAACAAGGTTATATCATTAGGAGAATGATGTGATGGACACACACCCATAGTAAGCGTAGCATAAGATCAAGTCATTAAGTTCGTATTGCTGTAAGGTTTCAAATACATAGTAACCTAATCCTTCGACCATGAGGTTATGTTAATCACCATCACCGGATGGGTACTTTGATGACTTCAAACGCCGCTTCGTAACTGGGCGGTTATAAAGGTGTCATTGGGTATTCTAAAAGTATGTGTTGAAGCGCATAGACCAAGATTGGGATTTGTCCATCCATATGACGGATAGATATACTCTGGGCCCTCTCGGTGGAATGTCATCTAATTAGCTTGCAAGCATGTGACTAGGTCACAAGGGATGACATATCATGGAACAAGTAAAGAGTACTTATCAGTAACGAGGTAGAACTAGGTATGGAGATACCGACGATCAAACCTCGGATAAGTAGAATATCGCATGACAAAGGGAATTGGTTTCGTATGTTAAATGGTTCTATCGATCACGAAGTAAGCGTTGAGTATGTGGGAGCCGTTATGGATCTCCAGATCCTGCTGATGGTTATTGATCGGAGAGGTGTCTTCATCATGTCTACATATTCACGAACCGTAGGGTGACCCACTTAAGGTTCAAAGTTATTTTAAGTAGATATGGAATATGCGTTGGAGACCGAATGATGTTCAGAGTCTCGGAATGGATCCGGGACATCACGAGGAGATCCGGAATGGTCCGGAGAATAAGATTCATATATTGGGGATCATTTTCTAAGTTAGGAAATGTTCCGGAGTGTTTGTATGGAGATTCTAGAAGGTTTCAGAATGTTCTGGAAGGTTCTAGAGGATTTCTTGGAGTTTGCTTGACAACCAAGAAAGGATCAAGGGAGTCCAAGTAGGGCAAGACACGGATTCGTGGGGGAGGAGGACTCCTCCCCCCAACCCGCCGACCCAAGGAGGAGGGGAGTCCTACTAGGACTCCCCCTCCCTAGGCGCGCCTCCCTCCCTTAAATAGAAGGGAGGGGGCGCCCCCTCTTGGCCCTCGCTCATAACTCCCAATCTCTGCCGCCTCTCTCCTCCACCTTTCTTCTGCACAGGCATAGGCGAAGCCCTGCAGAATTCTCACCTCCACCACCACCACCACGCCGTCGTGCTGCTGGGATTCCGTGGAGAAGATCTACTACCTCCGCTGCTCGCTGGAACGGGGAGAGGAAGGTCTGCTTCGACTCCGCACGTGTGACCGTCTGTGAAAGCGCTGCCGGAACACGGCGCCGGAAGGATCATCCACACGATCTTGAGATCAGCAAGTGATCGACTACATCATCCACGAGATCTAATCTCGTAACGCTTTCGATTCTACGAGGGTTAGTACCGATCTATCTCGTTGCTCATGTCTAATAGATTAGATCTTGGCTTTTATCTAGATTAGATCTGAGTTTTGTTCGTTCTTGCGGTAGAATTTTTTTGTTTTCCATGCTACGAACCCATCATGAAGTTCAAGTGATGACTAGAAGTAAAGATATCAAGGATACAAGCATCAAAGTCATAACACAAATAATCAAGTATTGGAACAAACACAAACAATGACAACTATGCTCTCAAGAAGGTGCTCAAAGAATATATGGAGACTCAATAAGTAGAAGAAAAAGGTTTTGAATAATTTTGAAAGGCTTCCAAATGCTGAAAATATGGTACTCATTAGCTTTGAGCTCTCATTGCCCTATCATAAGCATCTTGAATGTGGTTAAGGTGAAAGTGACACAACTAAGAGGATATGCTTGACAAGTTATAAATCGAAGTCTCATGCCCCTTACTTACGAAGACCGATCCTCATGCTACTCAACTTCAGTCACAAGTAAGCTCTTGTCATTGTAGGTATATACGTATCATAGAGAACCGCCAATGGGGTACCCCTTGCACATGACACGGGAGCTATCCCATAATCAAAATACAAGGCAAGCAGACAATGAGCATCTCGGCGATCTTTTTATTTACTATGTGCATAGATTTTTATTGAGGATGCTTCATAGAATGCTCATTATGGTTATGCTGCAAGTTTCCACCATGATTAGGCATGGCTTAGGCTAGCGCCCGAGGCTTCTCTAACATACATACAAACTCCATGATCTTACAAGTTCCACTTTTATTTCACACCGCCGGGATCCATAAGCAAAAGAACATGATATCAACTAGGTACAGAGTACCTATGAAGCGTTGAAAGCGGTCACCATGATACATGGTTCTGCTAACTTCAACTCATAAATCACAAGCATATGCACAACAAAGAAGGATGCAATGGTTCAGGTTTATTAAGTGCAAGAAAATAAAGTGTGCCATCAAGTTAGTGAGAGCTTTACTAACTAACTTTCTCATAACAAGCAAACATTTTATTCGGAAGAAAACAAAGCATATTGAATATGCACGGAGGTAGCAAATGATGCTAATGGGTAGGTATGGTGGACACTTTGGAAATATTTGGTTTAGGGAGTTGGAAACTTGAGTAAAACACTCAGTGTAAGTGAAGGCTAGCAATAGTAAGGGAGCGACAAACGAGAGAGCAATAGCTGTCATTATCATGCTTGCAACAAAACAGGACTACTCATGGCATGAAAGTGATTCAAGATCCTCAAGGCAAAATAATTCATCGAGGCTTAACTGATTATTACAGTCATGTGCATGCGTGAGCACGTGCCAAGTCAATTCAAATGAAACATTGAGAGGAGGATACCACGGTGTCATACCAATTTATGAATAGAGTAATGCAAGCAAACATTCATGAGACATGCTACAAACTATTAGCGGGCTGGAGCTAATCACAAGAAAGCAAGAACTACTAAGCATCCAAAGATAACATACACCCTACATGAACGGACTAAGCAAGCTCACAATGATGAGTATATGTACAAAAATGAAGACAAATAGAGTTTGTTACCAGCCTCTTACCACGCCTCAAGTTGTCATTAATCCTCATTATTGCTCTTCACTTGTATGGCTTGAATAATAATATGAAACCAATAATCCACTGAGAACTGTCAAACCCTGCAGCAAACTCGCAAAAACCAAAGAAGAACGACAAATATTTTTGGTGTTTTCGAATTTTTAGACAAGAACCAAAAGAGAAAAACAAGCAAAGAAAAATATTTTGGGTTTTTTGAATAGTTCAAACAAAACAAAAAGGGAAAAGCAAACCAAGGCGAAAAGAAGAAGCAAACCAAAGAGAAACAACAAAAATATGTTTGGTCCTTTTGTGTTTTTAGAAAGCAAAAGCAAAGAAGAACGAAAACTAAAAAGAGAACGAAAACATGAATATACAAAGTACCGACGCAACATGATATGGAGATGAGTGCAGTGTCCGCGTACCTCCCCCCAAGCTTAGGCTTTTGGCCTAAGTGGGTATCAATCCCAAGCTGGCCAGGATGAAGTGTCACCGTGGTACGACGAGGAGGTACCCTCGTCCTGGTGCAAGCTCGAGTACGTCCCTCCGTAATGTGCAGAGTAATCATAGGAGGGCACATCCTCCTGGTGCTGCTCGTGGAAACCCAGCAAGCGCAGCTGCTCGTCCACCTCCTCCTTGAAGCGCGACCACGGTCTCCTATCAACACTAAACAAAGCAGGTTGTGGCAAAAGGATCTCCCTTTCATCCCCATCAGTGAAAAGCATCCTATATACTAGATTGTTCAAATCAGAGGTGGAAGTGACAAAGTGATGAATTTTCATGGCAACAAGGTCGAGCCTCTATGGTGCTAGCATAGCATCATCGGGATCCACTGAAAGACCTAATGCATTGACTACACGCGAGGCAATGATGCCCCCATAGATAGGCCCCCTAGCAGCTAGGCGGTAAGCAATAAGAGAGCCAAGATTGTACCGAGTATCATTGTTGAGCGCAGCAGCAAGGAAAGCTAAGTGATAGTTGGAGATATTACTAGTGTTCTCCCTACCCAATACACTAGTGGCAAGATAGTATGCAAAGTATCTAAGAGCAGGGAGTTGGATATTTCTTATCTTTCCGCGCTGCGCCACGCGGTCATCATCATTGGTCACACCTCAGTAAAGCTCCAACAAATTAGCGGGTCTCCCTTGAATTTTCTTCACGGTCCCCGTCATACGCACACCTACAATACTGCAAAATCTGTCCAAAGGCATGGTGAAGGGCATATCATAGATTTTAAAAGAGACAGTAGATTGATAAGGTGTGTTAGTAAATGAGAAGCTCTCAACAAAAGTTTTGGTGAGCATAGCATATTGTGCACTCTCATCTTGCATATAAGAGGTCAAGCCAACCCTCTCAATCAGTACCAAGAAATCATCAAGAATTCCTGCAGCTTGCAAGAAAGTAAAACAAGGAAAAGACGATGGGTGAGCGTATCCATCATCCCTTTCACTGCCAATACGTGTTGCAATGAGGTCTTCATTGTATGAAGACCTATCTTGAGAGGCTGTTCTTGAGGGCCTCGACCTCCTAGGTGCATCACTCTCAAATATCTCTCCAAAAGTATGGTTGTTCATGCTTGGTATTCTGAAATTTAAACACCTATTAAACAAGTGATTGCAAAGTAAATATAATGAAGGATTCTACTCATAGGGACTTGCAAGAGGCCTAAACATGCATCAAAACTATATCTCTAAGCATCAAACAAGCTTACAAGCTCTCATAACCAGTCACCTACAGCAGCAAAATACTCAACATATAATCCACTAAACACAAATCTACTTAGACAAGGGGAGGAGTCACATACCAAGGAACAAATGCTCCAAATTTCAGCAAGAAAGATGGGCTAAGCAAGGAGATCAAAGAAATCGAGAGCAAGCACAGAAAGAACGCGATTTTGAGCTATGAACTGGAGCTTACTCGGGAGAGAGAAGAAAGTGGCAGGTGAGAGAGGTAGTGGGGGGCCAGGGGTGGCCCACACCAGGGCATGGCGCCACCTAGGGCTGGCCGTGCCACCACATGGTGTGCCTGCCTAGTGGGGCCCCTGGTACCTACCAGGTACTCCTCTGCCCCTTTTTCATGTAAAAATTTAATATGAATTTTCTGGAATTTTTCGAGACACTTTATTTTTGGGCATTTTTCAGAAATAGAAGAATGATTTTTCTGACAGACAGATTTTTCTTTTCTTTTGGAAACATGATGCAAGGACAAAACAAGGCTAGAACTACAGAAGTTCTAACATGCAAGCAATCTAACAACACAAAGAAAACTAAACGAGAGCAAAAGCTAAAATGCAAAGGATAGAAATAAACAGAGATAATCATAATGAAAACATTGTTTTGTTCAATGGAATCCTTTTGTTAGCAAGGTTGATCAAGTCTTGCTACCAAAACAAATGCATATGAGACAAAACTTTGTACTCCACTAATGATTATGTTACCTCAACCTTGATAGCAATGGTCCCAATCATAATAGTTTCAAATTTTTCTTTTGGTATGGGACAATATATTTCTCCAACTTGAATGCCTTCAACATGTTCAATTGAATTCAAGCCATAAGTCCTTTCAATCTTCTTGGGGAAATAGACAGTATGTTCCTTGTCATTAACATTGAAGGTCACCTTTCCTTGATTACAATTAATAACAGCTCCTGCAGTATTAAGAAAAGGTCTCCCAAGAATAATAGACATATTATCTTCTTTAGGCATTTCAAGCACAACAAAATCAGTTAATATCAAGCAATTGTGAGCCACCTGAACAGGTACATCCTCACATATACCCACATGAATAGTGGTAGATTTATTAGCCATTTGCAAAGATATATCAGTTGGAATCAATTTTTCAAGCTGAAGCCTCTTATATAGAGAGAAAGGCATAACACTAACTCCAGCTCCCAAATCACACAAAGCAGTTCTAACATAACTGTTCTTAATAGAGCAAGGGATAGTTGGAATTCCTGGGTCTCCAAGTTTCTTAGGAACCTTACCATTGAAGGAATAATTAGCAAGAAAAGTAGAAATTTATTCATTAGGGATCTTCCTTTTATTCGAGACAATGTCCTTCATATACTTTGAGTAAGGAGGCAATTTAATAGCATCAGTCAAAGGAATTTGCAAGAATAAAGGCTTCATCCACTCACAAAACTTATTATAGTGTTCATCTTCCTTTGACTTGTGTTTCTTATCAGGGAAAGGCATAGGTTTTTGGACCCAAGGTTCTCTTTCACTACCATGTTTCTTAGCAATAAAATCTTCTTTGGTGTATTTAGTATTCTTAGTGTGGTTTTCAGGTTCTTCTTCAACTTTTTCTTCATTAGGAACTTCATTTTCTTCATTACCACTTTCAGTCTCAGCATCAGAGATAGATATACTATTAGGATCTATAGCAGGTTCAGAGGGTTCTACAACAGTTTTATGTTTCTTTTTCCTTTTCTTATGAGTAGAACCACTATTTTTAGCTTGTTGAGAATCCTGCTCAATTCTTTTGGGATGCCCCTCAGGATATAGAGGATCCTGGGTAGCAGCACCACTTCTAGTTCTAATTTCATAAGCATGCTTTTCTTTAGCAGCATTAACTAGCAAGTCGTTTTGCACTTTAACAAGTTGATCTATTTGAGTTTGAACCATTTGAAAGTGTTTAACAATCATTTTAACATCATTGGAGGTTCTTTCCACAATATCTTTCAACTCAACAATAGCTCTAGTGTTTTCCATTAGATGATTTTGCACCCTTTTATTAAAGTTATCTTTCTTAACAATAAAGATATCAAATTCTTCTAAGCATTGATTAGGAGGTTTAGAGTAAGGGATATCACCTTCATCAAAGTGTTGGAGAGAGTGTACCTCAATAGTGGGTGAGTAGGGAATGGGCTTACATAATTCTTCTATAGGAGGTAAATTCTTGACATCTGCAGCTTTAATTCCCTTCTCCTTAAGACATTTCTTAGCTTCCTTCATCACTTCATCATTTAATTCAATAACTCCCCTCTTCTTTGATGTTGGAATAGGCACATGAATAGATGGTTCAGGTACAATTACTTCAGGTATAGCTTGTTTAGGAGGAGTCCAATCTTCATAATTCTTGCTTATTTTAGCCATTAATTCCTCACTTCCTTGAGTCCTATTCCTGAAAACACAATCAGCACAACTATCGGTATGTCCTAGATTCTTGGTTAGTCCATTATAAAATATATCAAGAAGCTCATTCTTAGGTAATGGACTTCCAGCGTGCATGAATCGAGCACAAAACCTTGCCCAAGATTCGGGCAATACCTCTTTTCTCCCTGTTTGAAATCAAAAGTTCTGCAAAATAGCATGTCTAGCACTGGAGGAAAATATTTACTGGAAAGTACTAATCAAGCACTCAGGGCTATCAATAGATCCGGAGGTAGATTACTAAACCAAGTTTTAGCTTCTCTTTGCGGTGAAAAGGGAAAATCTTAGCAACAAAGTAAATCGCATCTTAATATCATCGGAAAACAAGCCACTCATGGTAGAAAGTTCATTCATATGTGCTACCGCACTTTCATTCTTAGTCCCACAAAAGGTTCTTTCTCGACAATAGCTATGTAAGATAGATCAGAGAGAAATCATAATCTTCATCTATAATGTTTATGGGAGAAGCGACAAACTTAGCATCAAGAGACAATTTGGGTCTAATAGTACGCCTCTCAAGGAGACTCTTAGCAGCGCTCCTATCATGGGTGTTCTTACATTCTTTAATAAACTCATTGGTCATCTCAACATAATCTTCTTCAATATCATAACTCTCACTAGACTCAGGTGAGCTAACAGGTGTGGTAGTGTCTTCATTAGGAGTTTCAGTATTTCTAGCTATAGTTCTAGCAATCGTAGCATCTAGGAAAGGACCTAATGAACCACTCTTATCAAGCACATTAGAAGCAACATCATAAGCATCAAGTTTGATTCAGCGGTAGTAGCGATTGTGTAGCATGTGTATTTGGTGGTGTAACGAGCTTACTTATAGCAGATGGTGAATCAAGAAGCGGAGAGGTGTTTAGAACCGTACCTCTTCTTGTAGTGGATGGTAAAATAGGAACCTTGCCATCACGAGACTTACCCATGATGGATGGATAGCAGCGAACAATAGAGAATCCAAGTGAACTTGATAAATAAAGCTATGCTCCCCGGCAACAGCGCCAGAAAATATTCTTGATGACCCACAAGTATAGGGGGTGTATCGCAGTATTTTCGAGGGAAGTGAAACCCAATTTATTGATTCGACACAAGGGGAGCCAAAGAATATTTATCAGCCTTAACAACTGAGTTGTCAATTGAGCTGCACCTGGAAACGATCTTGCTCACAATGATTTATCGATAACAACAGTTTTGTAGTAGGAATAGTAAAGTAACGGTAGTAAAGCAAAGCGGTAGTAACAAAAGCGAAGCGATTGGGATTGAGTCACGATAGGCATAGGGATGGATGGACGGGTGTTGCATGGACAAGACAATCCACATAGCAATCAGAACATAGGACAATTGCAGATAAATAAGATAAAGCATCCAAGTACTAGACAATCCTAGGCATGTGTCCCATATATAGTCATACGTGCTTGCAATGAGAACTTGCACAACATCTTTTGTCCTGCCAGCCCATTTGTAGCGGGCCCTCTAGGGAACTACTGGCAATTAAGGTGCTCCTTTTAATAGAGCACCGGAGCAAAGCATTAACACTCTGTGAACACATGTGATCCTCACATCAAAGCCTTTCCCTTAGGTTATCCTGATTTACATCGCTTGGGGCCATAGGTTCCGGACAACAACGTGTCTATACAACATGTAGATAAGACCAAGAACAATACTATCATAATGAATCAATAATACGTTCAGATCTGAAATCATGGCACTCGGGCCCTAGTGACAAGCATTAAGCACAACAAGTCGCAACAAAGTCATAAAGCACTAATAAAAGATACTAGGCACCATGCCCTAACAATCTGATGCCATTACATGAACAATCTCATCCAATCCCTACCATCCCCATAGCCTACAGCGGGAGATTACTCACTCATAGATGGGGGAAACATGGATGGTCGATGGAGAAGCGATGGTGATGATGATGGCGATGATCTCCTCCAATTCCCGTCCGTGAGTGCGGAACGGAGTTTACAGTGCTTTGTTCGTGGAATCTGGTGGTGGCGGCGGAGCGGAACTCCTTCTGGAAAAACGTCGAACCCCCGAAGTATTTAGGTCAGAAGGCTCCTTATAGGCGAAGAGAGAGGTCGAGGGGGTGCCTGGGGGCCCACACCACCCCCTGGCGCGGCCTGGCCTGGCCCGCGCCACCAGGTGGTGTGGCCACCCCAGGGCTCTTCTCCGTCTCGTATTCTGGCTCCTAGAGTCTTCAGGTGAAATAGGATTTTTGGCATATTTTCCGGGAGTTTTCCTAATAGTTGATTTTCTGCACAAAAAGTAGACACCAAGGCAATTCTGCTGAAAACAGTGTCAGTTTGCATTAGTTGCATTCAAATCACACAAGTATAGAGGAGAAACAATAGCAAAAGTGTTCGGGAAAGTAGATACGTTTTGGACGTATCAAACACACATGCAATGACTCTAGTGGATCCATGTGGTTTATGAAAAGAACAAACATGCAATAACTCTGGAGGATCCATATGTGGTTTGTGAAAAGAACACACATTCAATGACACTAGTGGATCCATGTGTGGTTTGTGAAAAGAACACACATGCAATGACTCTAGTGGATCCATGTGGTTTATGAAAAGAACAAACATGCAATGACTCTGGAGGATCCATATGTGGTTTGTGAAAAGAACACACATTCAATGACACTAGTGGATCCATGTGTGGTTTGTGAAAAGAACACACATGCAATGACTCTAGTGGATCCATGTGGTTTATGAAAAGAACAAACATGCAATGACTCTGGTGGATCCATATGTGGTTTGTGAAAAGAACACACATTTAATGACTCTAGTGGTTCCATATGTGGTTTATGAAAAGAACACACATCCCATGACACTAGTGGATCAATATGTGGTTTGTGAAAAGAACACACATGAAATGACACTAGTGGATCCATATGTGGTTTGTGAAAAGAACACAAATTCAATGACACTAATGGATCCATATGTGGTTTGTGAAAAGAACACACATGCACTGACTCTAGTTGTGGCTCATGAAAAGAACACACATTCAATGACACTGGTGGATCTATATATGGTTTGTGAAAAGAACACACATTCAATGACACTGGTGGATCCATATGTGGTTTGTGAAAAGAACACACATATGCATGTGGTTTATGAATAGAACAAACATGCAATGACTCTAGTGGATCCATATGTGGTTTGTGAAAAGAACACACATGAAATGACTCTAGTGGATCCTTATGTGGTTTGTGAAAAGAACAAACATACAATGACTCTGGTGGATCCATATGTGGTTTGTGAAAAGAACACACATTCAATGACACTGGTGGATCCATGTGTGGTTTGTGAAAAGAACACACATGCAATGACTCTAGTGGATCCATGTGGTTTATGAATAGAACAAACATGCACTGAGTCTAGTGGATCCATATGTGGTTTGTGAAAAGAACACACATTTAATGACTCTAGTGGATCCATATGTGGTTTATGAAAAGAACACACATCCCAAGACACTGGTGGATCCATATGTGGTTTGTGAAAAGAACACACATGCAATGACACTGGTGGATCCATATGTGGTTTGTGAAAAGAACACACATTCAATGACACTTGTGGATCCATATGTGGTTTGTGAAAAGAACACACATGCACTGACTCTAGTTGTGGTTCATGAAAAGATCGCACATTCAATGACACTGGTGGATCCATATGTGGTTTGTGAAAATAACACACATTCAATGACTCTAGTTGTGGCTAATGAAAAAAACACACATGCAATGACACTGGGGGATACATATGTGGTTTGTGAAAGGAACACACATGCAATGACACTAGTGGATCCATATGTGGTTTATGAAAAGAACACACATGCTCATGTGGTTTATGAAAAGAACACACATGCAATGACTCTAGTGGATCCATATGGGGTTTATGAAAAGAACACACATTCACTGACTCTAGTTGTGGTTCATGAAAAGAACACACATGCAATGACACTGGTGGATCCATATGTGGTTTGTGAAAACAACACACATTCAATGACATTGGTGGATCCATATGTGGTCTATGAAAAGAACACACATGCACTTACTCTAGTTGTGGTTCATGAAAAGAACACACATTCAATGACACTGGTGGATCCATATGTGGTTCATGAAAAGAACACACATTCAATGACACTGGTGGATCCATATGTGGTTTGTGAAAAGAACACGCATTCAATGACACCGGTGGATCCATATGTGGTTTGTGAAAAGAACACACATGCTCATGTGGTTTATGAATAGAACAGACATGTGATACATCCATTTTGCATCACTATTCTATGTCAAAATTCGCTGTTATTCATTGATATATTTCGTATTGAGAGGTGATACTTATGTTATTTCATCTGTTTTTGCATGGTTGATGACTTTTGGAGCATGGACCGCTGCAATCAGGATTCTGATGGAAAAGGTGCTGTTTGGAGGCAAAATTCGCGAAGATCAGAAAATCCGGGAAAATATATGGAAAATCCTATTTTTCCAGAAGACGAAGGAAGCCAGAAGGGAGGCTGGAGATGGGCCATAGGGGGACCACACCACCCCCTGGCGCGCCAGCCTAGGCCGCTCCACCAGGTGGTGTGGCCACCCTGGTCCAGCCCTGGCACTCCCCTCTGGCGTATATTATCCTCCCGAAACCCTAAGACTCGGGGAGCGACCACAGAAAGATTCCGCCGCCTCTGCGGGGCGAAAAACACCGAGAGAAAGATCTCTGTGGCAGACAGATTTCTGCCAGGGCAATTCCTTCCCGGAGAGGGGAGATCGTCGCCATCAACACCACCATCAAGCTAGACTTCATCAGGATCATCATCATCACCACCATCATCACCATCAACACCCTCATCACCATCTCCATATTGTTGTAACAATTGTGTTGAATCTTGCATAGTTCATAGGGGAAACTTTCTCGGTGTTAATTACTCTTTGTAGTTGATGCTATTGAGTGAACCATTGAATTATTGTTTATCTTCAGATTGTTATACATCATTATTCCATCTCTGATCATGATCCATATGATGTCTTGTGAGTAGTTCGTTTTGTTCTTGAGGACATGGGAGAAGTCATGTTGTTAGTAGTGGAGTTGTGTTGAGAAATATTCAATAGTTTGATATTTAAGTTGTGGTGTACTTATTCTAGTGGTGTCGTGTGAATGTTGACTACATGACACTTCACCTATATGGGCCTAGGGGAATGCATTGTGTATTTGGCTACTAATCGTAGGGGTTCTTGGAGTAATGACGTGAACCCCCGTTAGGAAACCATTGCACAAGGGACGTAAGGGTCTTAGAGTTTAAAGCTGTGGTTAGGTTTCTACCTTAATTACTTTCTTGTACTTACGGATGTTTGCAAGGTGTATAATCACAAGTATATATTAGTCCTAGGAAGGTCGGTACATTAGCACAGGTTCACCCACAGAACACTTAGCAAGCTAAAGAAGATAAATCAACTATATGAAGCGAAAGCACTTGACAGTCTTCCCATGTGTCCTCGAGAACGTTTGGTCATCTTAAGTAATACAACCGGCTTGTCCTTTGCTGCATAAAGGATTGGGCCACTTGCTGCATTTAGCCCTACTGTCTTTTATTTACTTGTACTTTGTTTACTTGCCTTATCAAAAACCCCTTTGTAGAGAATTCCTGATCCATACCACTAGCCAGCACCTTCTGCTCCTTGTTGGGTTCGACACTCTTACTTATCGAAAATACGGCGATACACCCCCTATACTTGTGGGTCATCAAGACTATTTTAAGCACCGCTTAGGGAGTGAAGCACTATTGGAGAGTGGAACTGGTAAAGGAAACTTCTCTTGTGAGTATTGTTTATACATTGGTTGCTTTATTTTCGTTATGGATAATTCGCTAAGTTTCTTATTTGGTAATGCTACTACCACTGCTAAGGTAGTAGATAAGCCACCATCTGCTGAGAATGATGTTTTTTAAATACCTACAAGAATTATTGATCGTGTTATGGATAACTACTATGTTGGGGATGGAACTGTCCATCCCTGTGATGATTTACTCTTTATACACGAATTATGCGGGTTGTTCAAGTGTGTAGGTATTACTACAGATCAAGTTAAGAAGAAGTTATTATCATTATCACTAAAAGGAAGAGCTGAGGAATGGTATAAGCTGCTGAAGAATGGTCAAGCTCTAGAATGGGAGGAAATAGTGCCTCTCTTTTATTCAAAGTTTTATCCTCCTAGTGAGATTCATAAAGATCGGAATCAAATTTACAACTTTTGGCCTCTTGATGGAGAGAGTACAGCTCAAGCTTGGGGGAGATTGAAGTTACTAATGCTCAAATGTCCCATTCATGAGCTCCCCAACAATATTATTATCAATAACTTTTATGCAAGGCTCCCTCTACATGACAAGGATTTATTGGATGCTTCTTGTGCTGGATCATTCACTCGCATGGGAGAAGAAGATAAATGGGATCTTCTGGACCGTATTCAAGACAATGCTGAAGCTTGGGAGAATGACAAAGGTAGAAAGTCATGTATAAATTATGATTATGAATGCATTGAATCTTTTATGGGAACTGATGACTTTCAAAATATTAAAAATGCTTATGGTCTAGACTCTCAAGCTATTGCTTCTTATTTTAAGGATTTTGCTTCCTACATTGAAGTGCCTAAAAAGAAGTGGAATAAGTATCATGAACCTTATAAAGATATTGCTAAGTGTGTTCCTATAAGAAATACTGAAGTTTATACTGCTAATCATGTTTTACCTAAACCTTACATTGAGAAAATGCCTTTCCCAGTTAAGATAAAGGAACATTCTATGATAGCTAGTATGGTTAATGAAAGTACAAGTAAAGCTGCTGAACCTGATAAACAAATGGTTGATGAACCCACAATAGCAAATGTGAAAGACTTTGTTACTAAATATGAAGACGAGAGACACACTATCCTTTGTAAGGATACCTCTAATATTGTTTCACAAAGTAGTGTTATGAGAGCTAGTATTCCTGTGTTTTCTGTTAGAATAAGTGATCATTGTTACGATGGCCCTTGTGATAGTTATATTGTTAAGTTTATGCATGATACTGAAAGTTACTATGAGAGAGGGAAAAGTGTTCTTATGCATCTCAATAATATCAAGTTTCCTCGTTTTATGCTGAAAGTTTTTATGTTGCACTTCTTTTGCCTTCCTATGCTAGTAGCCTCTGGTTTCAACAACTTGTTTGTTTACAAAATTCCCTTGCATAGGAAGTGGGTTAGACTTAAATGCGTGTATTTTTGCTTCTTAATGCTCCCTTTCACTTCAATTCATATTCCTATGTGAGCATCTTCAAAATTATCATGCCCATCTTAATGGCTATAAAGAAAGAGCTTTTTGGGAGACAACCCAATTTGTTTTTGCTTTCAGTTTGTTTTTGTTTCTTTTGAGTCTTGGAAGTTATTACTTCTGTAATAACCGCTCCTTATCCGTTTTGTTTGGTTTTTGTGTCAAGATCAACCTCTAATGAGAGAGGAGTAATATTTGGGGAAGTTGTTGTCCCGAAACAGATTTTTGTGCTGCACCGTAAAAATTCGTGAGAGATCTCTGTATGTTGGTTTGAGCTGTAATGTTTTGTGCTTCTTCCCCAGGTTGTTATTTAACTTTCGTTAGTTGTGCACTTTTTGATTTGAGCAATAGAAGATTTTCAAAAAAAATGATCTTTACCTGCTGGTCTGTTTTGACAGATTTAGCCACTCTTGCATTTGCTTCTTAATTCGATTTCCTTTTTGAATTCTTTTTGGGTTTTCGGAAGGAGTTGCTACAGTAGCTTTTGTTTTGATGGTTTTCAGTTGAAGTTAGACTCAAAAGGTTTTATCACTTCACTTATACTAATGTTGCTAATGAGAATTATGTGAAGTTTTGTGTGAAAGAAATTTCCAGGAAGTGGAGATAATGGTGTAGTAAGGAAGAGAAAGGTTTTCACGACTCAAGTAGTAGGTGTATGAATATGAAGATATTGATGTTATTCAAGTGATGACTCCAGAAGAATCTACTAAATACCAAATTTCAGAGACCTGCAGAGTCCGCTTCCAAATAGGTAACAGTTCTTGTAAGAAAAGTCCGCGAAAATACAATCCAACTATATTTTTGCAGTTTTTAGTCAATAAGGAAAGCTATGAAGCGAAAGAGGGATGGAAACGGAGCCAGGGTGGCCCACCCCTGGCCGCGCCACCAGGTGGTGAGTCCACCTCGGACTCCGCCTCCGACTCGTTTTCTCCCAGTACTTTCCTTTTGATATGAAACTTCATAATATATAATCCCCCGAGGCTCATATATCGTGTTTTTGTTTCGATCTGTTTCTGTGAGGAACTATCTTTGAAAGCTTAGAAGCCCCATGGTGTCCGCCAAGGATAAAGGGAAGGAGCCTATGGAGGAAAACCTCCAAGACCCCAGGCAGGAGAATGAGATCAAGAGTGAAGGTGAAGAGGAGGCAAAGCACACCGACACTACCATTGCGAGCATTGGAGTGGTGGTAAACCCTGCCAGGATTGGAGGAAAGCCTCCTCATCACCATTCAGATCCCTGGTCACTTCCTCCACGCACCAAGAATCCTTTCCATACTCTTAGCCATGAGCATCAATACTAGAATATGCCCAAGGGGAAATTACCCTCCAATTGGGATTTGCCTCGTTCTAGCCATGCAGGAAAAGAATACTTCAAGGAGGTAGAGTGGGGAAAGAATCGCAAGAGCTGGGATTCTCAACCCGACATGATCATGAGTCGCATTGAGCAAAACTCGCAGCTTATTCATAATCTCACCTTCGAGATTGAGGACTTGGGGAAACTGATCAAAGAGCTCATCAAGAGGATACCACCACCACCAAAGGAGTAATTCGTCATCAGGTTTGGCATCCCCTTGGTTTGTTCCAAGCTTGGGGGAGTGCCGCGGTATCACATCACTATCTTCTATTGTTTTACCTTATTAGTAGAGTCATATCATGAATAGAGAAGTTATTATGTAGGATGGTTTGCATTACGGAAGTGTCCCCTCTCTCGTTAGATATGTATCCCTTGGTGTGAGTTGCCGTTATGGATTATTAATGAGAAGTTATATCATTTACTCTTTTTGCATAGCTTATATTAGTTTTCAATTCGTGGTTATATGATTGATCTTGTTGTTAGTATTGGTATCACTTTGGGATCATTGAGTTAATCTAGATGGTTTTGGCAAACCTGGCTCGGTCAGTAGCAACACTATTTTTGAGAGTTGAATGAAAAAGATAGAAGTACTCTAAAGAAATATAATTTCATCATCTTTCTTTCTTGATTTGCTCATAAGTTTAGTATTCTCTAGTTAAGATCTTTTGTGCTTCCAGGGAAGATTGCATGTTTGTCTTCATCATTGTATGTTTGTTTGTTTCCTTCAACTCTTATACTTACTACCCATCCTTGCTAGCTAAAAACCTGTACTGAGAGGAAATTCTTCTCGTGCATCCATTCCTTAAACCAAAAACCATGCCATTTGTGTCCACCATACCTACCTAGTAGCATTATTGCTATTCCAAGTAAATTCTTGTTTTGTCTACCTCCCAAATTAAACTTGTTATGTGAAAATTAGTGATTAAAGCTCTCATGAAATTGATGGCACACTTTACTTTCTTGCACTTAATAAACTTGAACCATTGTGCTCGCCTATGTTGCTTATGTGCTTGCGCTTTGTAAGTTGTGAATTAGCAGAACCATGCTGTCATGGGGAATGCTTTCAACATTGCATTGGTACTTTGTACCTAGTTGATATCATGTTCTTCTGTCTATGGATGTCATCGGTGTGAAATGAAAGGGGAGCTTGTAAGTCCATGGAGTTATGCATGTGTGTTAGAGAAACGCCTGGGCCGCTGGTCTAATCCATGCTGAAATGGTGGAAACCTGCAGCGTCACCATAACGAGTATCTATGAAGCATTCTTCTTATAAAAAAAAGAGTCCGATATTGAGAAAAAAAGAGAAAAAGAAAAAAAGATATTATGAAAAGAGGAAAGAGAGAAAAAGGCACCATATTCCCATGGTAAATAAGAAGATTGCTGAGATGCTTGTTGTCTGCTTGCCTTGTCATTTTGATATGGGGATTCTTCCGTATCATCGGGCAAGGGGTACCCCGTTGGCGGTTCTCTATGATACACATATGCTTACGATGACAAGAACTTACCGGTGACTAAACTTGAGTAGCATGAGGAGCGACCCTCGTATTCAAGGGACATGAGATTCTCAACTTACAACTTGTCAATGCATATCCTCATATTTGATCACTTTAACCTTAATCACCTAAAGATGCCTATGATAGGGGCAATCAGAGCTGAAAGCTAGTAAGTATCATAATTTTTGGGAGCTCTTTATGAGACTTGCAATCCCTGCTTCCCTCTTCGAAGGGCCTTTCTTTTACTTTTTAGTTGAGTTAGTAAACCTATTCCCTTCTATCTCAGCAAGTATTTTGAGTTGTTGTGTTTCATTCATTCATATGATGATTTATTCAATCATGTTTCTTATGTTCCTTGTTTTGCACATTGCTCTTATCTTGATGTTTACTACTTTGAAAGCTATCATTGAAAACTAGTTATTTGTGAACTCCAGCAAATTATCATCTATTCTTCGACCAAGAGCTAAGTTTGCCATTACCAAGTATGATTTACTTTATGTATCTTTATTGTGTTTCCTTTACCAATTGCAAGTTAAGTTATATAATACTGAGTTGTCCTCTATTATGATCTATGTATTTGATGAATGGGATGCTTCTTGTCTGTATTCTTTTATCAACTCTTCACTCCATAAACTTGAGGCCATGTTTATTGAGCTCAGATTCGCTTGGGGACAAGCGAAGTCTAAGCTTGGGGGGAGTTGATACGTCCATTTTGCATCACTATTCTATGTCATAATTCGTTGTTATTCATTGATATATTTCGTATTGAGAGGTGATACTTATGTTATTTCATCTGTTTTTGCATGGTTGATGACTTTTGGAGCATGGACCGATGCAGTCAAGATTCTGATGGAAAAGGTGATGTTTGGAGGCAAAATTCGCGAAGATCAGAAAATCCGGGAAAATATATGGAAAATCCTATTTTTCCAGAAGACGAAGGAAGCCAGAAGGGGGGCTGGAGATGGGCCACAGGGGGCCCACACTACCCCCTGGCACGGGCCAGCCTAGGCCATGCCACCAGGTGGTGTGGCCGCCCTTGTCCACACCTGGCACTCCCCTCTGGCGTATATTATCCTCCCGAAACCCTAAGACTCAGGGAGCGACAACAGAAAGATTCCGCCGCCTCTGCGGGGCGGAAAACACCGAGAGAGAAAGATCTCTGCGGCAGACAGATTTCTGCTGGGGGAATTCCTTCCCGGAGAGGGGAGATCGTCGCCATCAACACCACCATCAAGTTGTACTTCATCGGTATCATCATAATCATCATCATCACCACCACCATCGTCACCATCATCACCCTCATCACCATCTCCATATTGATGTAACAATTGTGTTGAATCTTGCGTAGTTCATAGGGGAAACTTTCCCGATGTTGATTACTCTTTGTAGTTGATGCTATTGAGTGAACCATTGAATTATTGTTTATGTTCAGATTGGTATACATCATTATTCCATCTCTGATCATGATCCATATGATGTCTTGTGAGTAGTTCGTTTTTTTCTTGAGGACATGGGAGAAGTCATGTTGTTAGTAGTGGAGTTGTGTTGAGAAAGATTCAATAGTTTGATATTTAAGTTGTGGTGTACTTATTCTAGTGGTGTTGTGTGAAAATCGACTACATGACACTTCACCTATATGGGCCTGGGGGAATGCATTGTGTATTTGGCTACTAATCGTAGGGGTTGCCGGAGTGACAAAAACCTGAACCCCCTTTAGGAAACCATTGCACAAGGGACGTAAGGGTCTTAGAGTTTAAAGCTGTGGTTAGGTTTCTACCTTAATTACTTTCTTGTACTTACGGATGTTTGCAAGGTGTATAATCACAAGTATGTATTAGTCCTAGGAAGGTCGGTACATTAGCACAGGTTCACCCACACAACACTTAGCAAGCTAAAGAAGATTAATCAACTATATGAAGTGAAAGCACTTGACAGTCTTCCCATGTGTCCTCGAGAACGTTTGGTCATCTTAAGTAATACATCCGGCTTGTCCTTTGCTGCATAAAGGATTGGGCCACTTGCTGCATTTATCCCTACTGTCTTTTATTTACTCGTACTTTGTTTACTTGCCTTATCAAAAAACCCTAAAAATTCGTTTGCTAAGTATTTGCAGAGAATTCCTGATCCATACCACTAGCCAGCACCTTATGCTCCTCGTTGGGTTCGACACTCTTACTTATCGAAAATACTGCGATACACCCCCTATACTTGTGGGTCATCAACATGCAATGACTCTAGTGGATCCATGTGGTTTATGACAATAACACACATCCAATGAACTCTAGTGGATCCATGTGGTTTATGAGAATAACACACATGCAATGAACTCTAGTGGATCCATGTGGTTTATGAGAATAACACACATGCAATGAACTCTAGTGGATCCATGTGGTTTATGAGAAGAACACACATCCAATGAACTCTAGTGGATCCATCTTGGTATAATTTGATGTATGTCATGATGTATTTCATTGTGCAAGACACTCACTTTCCATTTTTTTATACTACTCGGTTTTGCCCTTGGCTTTTTTAGACTACTCAGTTTTGCCCTCTATCTCTCTTTCATAGAAGCCCAAACATGTGATCACTCTGTTTGCTACGCCCTGATTGGTTGTCACTATTGTCATGCGGATCATGCGCACCAATCGTTGATCCTATGTGATACAACAAGGATCGTTGCACACGTTGTGCCCTTCACAGTACAAGAAGGAACACGAAGCCGTCAATGGAAAAAATCATCAACTAGTCATGTTATGTTTAATCAAGTCTGAAAAGCCTACACCTGCTACTACTACGCCACACCACATGCGTCATCGAGTGCACGGTCTTCGACGGGCAGCTGCAATTTATTGCCACTTGATTTTAATAAGACATATCCCATTTTTACGCAGCGGCTCTCAATCTCACTTCCAACTTGGCCCCACCATAAGAAACTTCCACGCGTTAGCCGGAGGCCGAAGAGCTGAGAAATGGGTCGGGGGGCCCTCGACAAGACCTAACGTCTCTGCCTTCATCGAGTCCCTCGCAGTCATCCACACATCCCTCTACCCGATCTTGCACAACCCCACAAATCTCGTCGTACAGCCACCTACCTTCTCCTCTACATCTCCCCTTTTAATTATCACCAATTTTATGGTCGTGTAAAACTTCGTATATAGAAATTGTCTTTGCGCCCTTTGCATGCGGCTCAATACAGATCTGCCATGCATGGCCCAGGAAAAAAGTAATGTACCGTGCACGTGTCGCGGTGCACGGTGCAGTATCCTACGCAGCGTGTTGCACCGTGGTGCAACGAAACGTGTTTTGCTTCCATTTACCTTAACTATAGACCCTCTCTCCACATACCCACTCTCACTCTCGCTCACTCTCCTCATGCAACCCTCTCCACTGTCCCACCAGTTTCTGCAAACTCCCGAGAAAACCCCATCCGCGTCGGCGATGGCGGAGGAGGATGCGGTGGCCATCGTCGCCTCCAAGGTCTCCGGCGAGGAGGCCCCCATCTCCGTCCCGGTCCCCCTCGACGCATTAAAAGCAACCGCCGTCCCCGTTCAGGCTCCCGTCGAGGCATCGATGGCTGTCGTCGTTCCCGTCTAGGCCCCCACCCTGCTACCAATGTAGCCGCTAGCGAGGAGGCCCCTGCCGGTCACGAGAAGATCTAGCTCTTTTGGGACCCCTACGATCCAGAGGAGTACATCGCTCCGGTGAACCCCTACGACACCGGCATCGACACCCATGGTCGGAGGTAACTAGGGTTTGCTCCCCTTCCATGGATCTGCTTCTGTTCCCATCGTTGGATGCGAGATCTTGGTTTATTAGGGTTCGCTTGTTCACGTTTAGATTGCTCGATCTTCTTACATCATCTAATCCTCCCTTTTTCTTTTCTTCTAATAGGTTTATGGGAGCGACGTCTACAGCGATGACGAATCCAGGCACACCAAGACTCATCAGGTGCGAGGAGGCTGCAGGCCAGCCAGTACGACGCCTTCCTTGTTGGCGGCATCTACAGTTGCCCCTTCTGCAGGACGAGACTCACCGGCACCGACTTCAACTGCGTCGTGATGCATGCAGAGGGCTCGAGCTCCAGCACCCCCAAAGTCTGCCAGACCGTGAACATCATTGCCTACATCGCTGAACACCAGGCTCTCGGCATTCACCTCCAAAACCTCCAGCAGCTGGCCATCGAAGAGGGTCGCAAGCCTCCGATCAAGCCCAAGGCCCCCAAGATCAAGGGACTGGGCAGCAAGAAGTGGAGAAAGCGCCAGAGGAAGGAGGCGGAGGCGCAGGCGCATGCAAGGAGGGGTTGAACGTGTCTGCTACTATTGTTAAGCAGCTTCTTTTGATTTTGTATATTTTGCGTGTATCCTATTTCTACACGCAAGGAGGGGTTGAATGTATCGAACCTCGTTAAGCAACCTACTTTCTATCGCTATATCCTATTTAGCTGCGCACAGCTATATCTATATTTGTTTTGTTTTCTGAATGAATGTATTCTACCTGGTGTGATTTGTTGCTCTAGATTTGCTACCAGATCGGAGGCAAAAAGTGGTCTGAAATGGAACGAATGATCGAACAGAGAAGCTGCTCTAGATTTGCTACCAATTTGGGCAAAATGAAACATATCTGTTTAGCGAGAGAGGAAAAAGTACTCTTTCAAACTGCCAGTTAACAAGCTTCCATCTTGACAAGCTACCAGACACATACAGAAACATAACACAAAGAAGTAAAATTTATTTTACTACTCTCACTTGAGGCGCTAGCCATCTTGACAAGCTAACTGAGTTCCACAAAATAGAAACATAACACAAAGGAAGTAAAATTTAATTCAATTCTCATCAGAACACTTGAGGCGCTTGCCATCGTTCCTAGGCGACCAACTGCCATCATTCCAGGTGGATCTTACATTTTTGGTGCTCCACAGCTTACAAAGTTCGTCCCACCTGGAATCTGACTTGGCTTCCCTATCTTTACCATCCTGCGGCACAATTAGCAGTGCATCACAGGCCTGATTGTTACCGCTAGAAGATGCTGCCTCTCTGTTTGCTGCTTCAGCTGCAGTCTCTCTGTCAGCTGCTTTTGCAGCCGCTCTGTCAGTTGCGTCAGATGCAGCCATTTTCTTTGCATATGCAGCGTCAAACTCAGCTATTCTGCATTTTCTACAAAGGGCTCCCCTAAGCTCGTCTTCCCTCTTGCAACTGGGGCAAAACACGAGGTAATGTAGAAAGAAATGGATCTTCTTGTACAACTGGTAGGTCACGTAAGCATCTATGGCTGCATACTTCAGGTTTATATCAGACAATAGCCACTCCTCCCAGAAATCGTGCCTATTCGTAGGGAAATCTACCTTCATTCTGTCGTATGACTCATCGAGGATTCTAGTTACGAGTGTAGCCATTCCATCCTTCCTGGAGCCTCCTATGATCTTGACAAGACTCTGAATATCGATCCAGTTGTGCGCAGGAATTGTAATTCCCTCTTGACGAAATTTCCAAAAATCAGTTGTATTGTCGACAGTGCAGAAAACAATTCCGTTTTCTATAAGGAACTGGCGTAGCGCCAGACAATTCTTGTCAGTCCTGAAAGTATGTAGTTTATCATCACCAAAATTTGTAACTACAAATATTTTGTCAATGCAAGATCATCATCTAAATATAATTTTAAAAAGTTTAGTAAATGCAAGATCAAGACTCTCAACATTGGCTTGTCATAATTTTTTTGGTCCTAAATAAAATTCAGTAGTTGCAAGATGAGCAAATGGATAAAGAACAAGAGGAGAAAACCCTAAAAGCGGTTAACTACAAAGAGAAGATCTACAAACCGGGAGAAGTGGTAGACGAGGACGTGTTTCCTCATGGCCAGTTGAATGACGGCGACTTCATTCTCTTCATATGGGTTCTCCCGGGGTGTACTCGAGGTCCAATCCCACAAACTTGTCCTCGTCTTTCTCAAGCCAACCCTCGTACATCCTCAGGACTCGCACCACTGTCTCCTCCGCATTGGTGTAGACGACATCTATCTTCTTATTGTCATGGGCAGTGAAGCTTGTCTCTAGAGTGCGACGACCTTCCATGACAGGAAAAAGAAGAGTGGTTTCTGCGAGACAGGTGAACGGTAGAACCGTCAATGCGTTTCTAAGGTAGTGGTTAACGACGAGGACGGAAGTCCAATGGAGAGATGTGTGGTGGTGGTTGTTCCAGCTTCTGAGTAAACAAAAAATAATAATAACAAGGATATATGTGCCTTGTTTTGTCACATCAATACACTGGGCCGGTCGTGTTGTCCTATCCACTGCGCCAGCGCTGCAAGCCTACGTGATAACCACCACGCCTAAGCGACGGGAGCGACATAACAGCGAAAACTGACAGGAGGGCAAACTTGACAGGCGTTATCCTGATATTTTGTATTGAAACGTAAAGTTGAATTCGCGCCAAAAAATACCCTCTGAGTATTTGGCATGTGAACTGTGGTCATCGCGGATGATTACAGGCAACTTGGGTACCGCGTTGCCTGGGCACCTCAACTTTCGGGCCGCAAAATGATATTCTCCATGGTTTGGGCCGTTCTTTTCAATGGTAGTAAGCTGGAGGGTTTCAAACCAACGAGAGGTATTCGGCAAGGTGATCCTATTTCACCCTATCTTTTCTTGTTATCAGTAGATGGCCTTTCGTGCATTTTAAAAACTCGTGATCAGTCATCGCATTTGGGAGGAATCAAGGTGGCACCATCGGCTCCACCGGTAAACCACCTGTTATTCACGGGTGACAACATGTTGTTTTACAAGGGTAGTAGAGTGGGAGCGGAAGAGCTGTCGGACTTGTTGGAGATATATTGCAGAGCTTTGGGCTAGAGGATTAACAAGGAAAAATCATCTATTTTCTTCACAAAAGGATGTCACAAGAAGTACCGGATTCTTAAAAATACTCTTCATGTGAGTTATGAGGCTTTAAGTGAAAGATATCTAGGCATGCCAACTGATGTTGGAACTACCAGGTATTGGAACGTTCAAATTCTTACTGAGATAGAGTGTGGAACAAGGTGAAAGGCTGGCTAGAGAAAATTCTTTCATCTGGCGGAAAAGAGGTGTTGATCAAATCGGTTGCTCAAGCTATTCATGTCTATTCTATGGCATGCTTTCGTTTGCCACGAGGCTTGTGTGAGCACTTGAACTCCTTGATACTGCAATTTTGGTAGGGAAGCAAGGAAGGAAAACGCAAGCCATGTTGGGTATCTTGGGACACAACGACTTTGCCAAAACATTTGGGAGGGCTCGGTTTCGGAGATCTTGAGTTGTTTAATCTCTGCCTCCTTGCACACCAGTCTTGGAGAATGCTACAGGTGCCGAGCTCGTTGAGTGCCCGTCTACTCATGTCTATTTATTTCGCAGAATCTTTGATCCTTAATGCTGAACTTGGACCACATCCCTCACAGATATGGAGATCTATCCTAGATGGACAAGATATATTGGTTCAGGGTATGATTAAGAGGATCGAAGATGGGAGAATTACAAGGTTATGGGAGGATAATTGGTTGCCTGGTGATGATTTAATGAGGCTGATTATGGCCACAAAGGTGAACCCACCTCATATGGTTTTAGAATTGATTGATGAAACAACGACGACTTGGAAGGAGTTGATTCGTCAATACTTCCTCCCCATGGATGTCACGACAATTCTTAACATCCCTTTATGTACAAGGAGGCAAGCTGATTTTTGGGCGTGGCACTATGACCAGAAAAATCTTTTTTGGGTAAGATAAGCCTACAGGATGATAGTCAATACTAGATTCACTAGAGGAAATTATTTTGATGGTGTGGTTGGATCATCTAATGCTAAATCTGAGTAGAAAGGGTGGTGCAGACTTTGGAAAACCGCGGTTCCCTCTAAACTCCGAGTATTCTTATGGCGGCTTGCCCAGCAATCGTTACCAACGAGTGATATACTACAGCGTCGCAACATGTCTACTGCCAGCACTTGTTTACTTTGCGGAGCTGGTGATTTATGGAAGCACTCTCTACTTCAGTTTAATCTGGCCAACAACGTATGGGCACTCGCGGATGAACTAATGGTTGAGCACATGATTTCATGTGGAGAAACTAATGCCAAGCATTGGCTGTTTCATATGATTGACACTCTACTGCATGATCAATTCACCAGGTTGGCTGTCACATTGTGTGCTATTTGGACATGGAGAAGAAAGGCATGAGGATATTTTCTAGAGTCCCCTATCCACCCATGCCTTTGTCAATTCATTCTTGGAGGAACTGAAGGGTTTATCGAAACCGCATGGGGATCATCCAGTACTGCAGCCAACCTCCACGGCACAACATATGTGGATCCCTCCATCGGATGCTCCAAAGATTAATGTCGATGTTATTGTATCGAAGACGGGAGATAGGGGCTCTGCGGCTGTTGTCTGCCGTGACAGTAATGGGAATTATCTTTGAGCTTCTACAATTGTCTTTGAGGGCATCACCGATCCAGCCATTCTAGAATCTCTTGCTTGCAGAGAATCACTTGCCCTCGCTGACAACCTTGGCATTGCCCGAATCTTTGTGGCTTCTAATTGTAAATCAGTAGTCTCTGATGTAGCCAATGGTAGCAAGGGAAGGTATGGGATGGTGATTGAAAAGGTCAAGGCTCGCGCAAAATATTTTCATGAATTCAGACTCGTATTTGAGGGAAGAGCGTCGAATTTTGAAGCTCACAACCTAGCTAGATTTGTTTTATCTTTAGGTGCTGGCCGTCATATGTGGCTAGGCACCCCTTTTTCAGAAAATACTCCTGTAAACATTCTAAGCAATTAATTAAGTCTAGCTGGTTGTCTAAAAAAAATAAACATGGGGATGCTCCCCCGGTCGCAGCCTACTAGGTCTGGGCATAGCTTTTAATCGTGCTTCTACAATTACCTGTTCACCTGATGAGCTAAGGTCGTCAAGACCGTGCTGCTATTTGAATCTGTCGTTTGAAATGTTTTGCAATTTGAATCTTTCGTTCGAAATTTTCACACGAATGTCACCAGAAACCAAGTAGAAAGCGACCAACAAACTGTAACACCACAAAAAACAGTGGAATTTTCAGAACAAGATAACTAAATCCAGATCGCAAGGTTCATTCAGACAACAAAGGAAACTCCGTCACAAAATGGCCTCAAGTAGTAGGGGATTTCAACCATGTGATTCAGTCAGGTAGCATTAAGAGGTGCTCTAAGATGTGCTCAATAACCTCAACTTGTGCAAACAGATGATACAATCAGGGAAGAAAAGGCATACATGGACGACTAACTAGACTTACAACACAGACAAATTTGTTAGGTAGGTGTGTAACTTAGGGGCAAGAACTCTGCAAGACATCTTTTGGCACATCACAGTGAGTTATCAGGCCCATCTAAATCTTACAACTATTGCCAAAAGTAAACCTTCGAGACAACAATACATGCCATAAAGAATCAGTCCAATGGCACATTCTCTTTAATCGCTGCCGATAACTGTGTAGCCGTCTCTTCGTTTTTCAAACGGAACAAGTATGGTCGAGCTACAACCTTGCCACCATCAGACTCGCTTGACTGCGCATCCTGTGAAAATATAGCACGAGTCAGGGTCATACTGGGAAAGATATGCGCTGCACATATCCGAGGGTCTGTGGGGGAGGAGATAAGCCATAGTACTTACTGAAGTATGAAATATGGAAGCAACTGTGTTCTTCTGAACATTTGTTTTAATCCCCTTGTAGATCAGAGCATTCAGAAGAATTTTGCCAACCTACGACCAGAAATCAGCCATTAATATCCTGTTCGTGGCCAGAAAAAATCTTACAACAGCGCAATAGATCATACGAAAGGGTGAGAGGGCGATTTCACAGAACCTGGCAGCCAAAGTGATAGAAATATTCAAACATAATTTGTATATGCTGCTAAATACTGTATGAAACGTAAGTCAAATGAATCTGATCTACTTTAACAGAGAAAATCATCAAGCATACAGGAGTAGAATATTTTGCAGAACTATATGAGATATAGGCATTTCACGTCTGACACAATGGAACAAAAAGAATACCACCACTGAGCTGAAGCCAAATGAACTTGGATTACTACATATCAGCAGAAAGGGGAGAGAACATACATCATTTCTAATAACCACTGTTGGGGTGGATTCTTTCGTAGCTTTGTCTGCACCCTCTTTACATCTGATAGAGAGCTGACCCACACCAATATCTTTCCAACCCTTGGTAACATCATCATGCTACATGGAGAAAAAGTCTGAAATCACATGCTAAGCATATTTCTCGAAACACTTGGATAGTATCACCAAGGAAGTAGGAACACAAGTTATAAATCTAAGGCAAAAGTATAATGCTAAACAGAGATGAATGGAAAGGATACCTTCACATACACCTTGCATTTGGCTTCATGAACAACAACTATTCCTTTCTCTTCTGCTTTTTTTACAGAAGGGCTGCTAGGTTGCTCAGCTTCAGCATCTGAACATTCAAACAGGAGTAGAATTAAGTATTGAAGTGGACAAGGCATTGAAAGCGATTGAGTACAGTGGTGGGGACTGGTACCAAAAGAACCTACACCATCCGTTCCGAATTATAAGTTCTGGCATTTTTCTGACTCATATGTATATAGACGTGTTTTAGTGTGTCTGTTCACTCATTTCAGTCTTATGTAGTCCAATATTGAAGTATCCAAAACATCTTATAATTCAGAATGGATGTAATAACACCAAATATTCTAGAGATGGGAGAGACAAGAAAAGTCCACAAAACCACCCCTGTCCCTGTGTGCGCTCGAGTATTAAAACCGCTACCCCCTCATGGTACACCACGCTGATATTTTGCTGACTTCGAATCCTACCAGGGAATACACAAAGATGTGGCATCTAAATTAGCCGTCAATGGTCAAGTTTGCAACTTGACTGGCTCGAACTCACTTGTTTGACGCCTTCAACCGCTGCCCACGTCACTCCTGCTCCAGCCCATGCCATGCCAAACCACTGCATTACATATTATGCCACACTGCCTTATCAGCTCATACTCCCCAACAAAAAACGAGAAGAGCAATCGAACATGTCGTCCTCAACAACTCACAAGCCAATCTTGGAAGAGAAATAATGCAGTGTGAAAAAAAGTGCCTCACTGGCAGCTTTAGACATATGAAGTAGACTACAATTTTAGTTTTAGGATGGACTCAATTTTCAATATTAGCCTTGATCTCCGCCTTCTTGCATGATGAAGTGCATCTTGTACTGAAATCTTGATAATTCCTTTAGAGTCAGGGGTGGGGGAGATTATATGATCCCATGATGTGGTGCAGTTAGTTGATGTGGGAAATGCTTTTTACACTGTCATAATGTTAGATGATGACTGCTGCCAGCAGACCAAACCCACTTAAAACACCATTGAGGGTTGACTTGAACTAATTTTAAGAGATGAGGGTGTTCCTTAGAGCGTTTTATAGCTGAGGGTGTAAACAGAATTGGCATGACAGGGGTGGGCTGGCAAATTGGACTTTGCCCATAACTTAACAAACAGGTAGATACTCACCTTCATCCGCATCACCTGAAGCTTCAGTAGCATTTTTGTTTCCTGATAGAGCAACAGTAAGAAAACACATCATTCTATTGACAGAGGGCTCGTAATACAAAATGTAATCATTTACTATATCCCTGTCAAAAGAATGACCAAATTGCCTTAATCATCAGAGTTTCACATGTAAGTTTATGGGATGGGGAGAAGCTGTGTGTTCAGCAAACCAAGGAATGCCTAAAGCCAATATTAAAAAACAATATTCTGAATTGCATAGAAAATGGTACTACCTCCATCCCAAAGCTTAAGGATTATATTTTTTTTGAAAAGTCAAGCTACGGAAAGTTAGACCAAACTTTTAGAAAAAACTGTCAAGAACTATGATATTATATAGATACCATGTGAAAATATGTTTCATGATGTATCAAAGGGTATGGATTTCATATTATAAATATTAATATTTTTTTCTAAAAACTTGGTCAAACTTTACATAGTTTGACTTCTTTTTTAATATAAGCCTTAAGCTTTGGGACGGAGGGAGTACTTTGTTTTTTCAGTCAAATGTAAACAGAAACATGAATAACTCTGGGGCAATTGATATATATATATATATATACACGTAAGCAGAGTACGTATACCTTATGTATATATACCTGAAGGTATATGTAACTCTAGTATGCATATCTTAGGTATGCGTACATTAGGTACGTGTAACTTAGGTATAAATACCTTCAGGTATGTACAGTTCATGGTAAAAAAATGCGCGTATCACGTATGGTGCCTGGGCACCATGTTGCCCCAGCCCCAGTTAATTTATATATAGATTAATATTAGATCTTACATGTATTGGTTTGTAATTACTCATAAAAGTATTAGATTATGGAGTCCTTTGGCAGAACATAAATGTTTGGCGAGAGTATGACTGGTCGACTACGAAATAAAATAGTGAAACACAAACAACCATGGCCAAGTAGATTTGACTAGGTTGACGATATATCAATCATACAACCTTAGTGCTAAAATGACAATAAGTCATGCCAGTTCTAAGCATTATCAATCCATTCAAATATTCCAAATAAATGCCATAAATACATATATATCTGAATGCCATAAATACACATATTTGAAATATCGTGTGTTAGCTCCTTATATGGTGACATGGCCAATTATAAGAAAAGCACTAATACCAAGCAAAAGGAAAGTAAAATACCAGTGAGAATTGGCTGCGGGTTCACTGAAAACAGTGTTGGGGTTGGCATGCTAAAACTCTGAGAACCTGGAGACGAAAAAATGGAAGGAGTAGTTGGTGTTGAAAACCCATTATTCCCACCAAACTGGAAAGTTGATTTGCTGCTGTCACCAGGCGTGTCCTTGTTATCAAATATGCCTGCACATCATTATGACACTTCTAAGTCTGGAAAAAATATTCAACACGTGTAAATGCAATATGGCATATCAAAGGTATAAACTGGAGAACAGTCGTACCGCCCAAAGCTGATGTTTTCTTCTGAGAAGAGAATGAGAACAGATTTGGTGAACTTGAGTTCTGAAAAGCCAGGGAGCTGGCTCCTGTAGTTGGACTCTTCTGTCCATTGTCTGATCCTGTCTGTACCATAAACTTGCTATTGACAGTTGCCCGGGAAGCAGTCTTCTCATCAGTGGCTGGACTTGGGGATGAAATAGCTGTTGCACCTGCTTTATTTTGCTTAAGCCAATTGACAACATCCTTGAATTTTTCCTAATGAGAGAGAATAATATGAGATCAAGACATTACGACTTTATGAGAAATCTGACTAACAGACTATTCACATAATATTTAAAGTGCCAAAAGCCAAACTAAGTAGTACCCAACAGGTGATGTGTTCGATATAGTATGTGCTGACTAACAATAATAACTCCAATACAAGGAAAAAGTGACGTTTTGCACACCAACACATTCTTTACAATCTAACTTTGACCTTTATTTTCTTCACAGCACATGTGTTCGAATAAAGTATGTTCAAATTAGTCAGACAAAGTATATTCAAATACATATTGTGAAGAAAATAAAGGTCGAAGTTAGATTGTATTGGAAGGAAACTCTATGTATATGATTTTATGTGTTCAATCCAAATATTTAAAAAAGTATATGTTCAAAGTGTGACTTAAGACATATCCAAAACACTACCATTTTGTAAACTAGAGGGGGTAATCAAATACAGATAATTTTACATACTTGAGAAGATGACAACTGATTAATTAGTTACAGACTTGAGGAGCTGTAACCTGGCTCGGAGGGTGTAGTCATGCCCAGCAGGACCTTGAGGGGCAAATACCACTCGATAGGTAGGCGCTGTTGAGAGTGCAACAAGTAGAAGATGGGAAGGAACTTGAGATTTAAGTACATCCTATAGCTCCTAATGTTTTGGAGACTGAAACACAAAGCAATGGAAAGGAAACCTACAGAATTCTAAGCCTAGTCTGATATAAACCTATCAGTCTGGTATCAATCAAGACTTGACACACCTCCAGGATCCAAAAGGAGCTCTCCTGTTCCGATCATAACTGCTGCTGACATGGGCTTGGGCTTGCAATAGTGTATTCCTCACGTGACGTGATTAAATATTCGTAAAGTTTCACAGTCAACCTTAAAACTTAGCAGATCCTACAAATCTAAATGAAAATAAGGGCATGTGGAAGTTTGAAATCCCTACTTCAACACGGTTCATATTTATGTTGTGAACACCAATGATATCTGTTTGATCGAAAATTCTCAATAATGTTCAACTAATCCTAACAACTCAGGGAGTAAGTTAAATTCTGCATACTGGAATCATAACGTCCACAAATCCACTACACATGCATGTCATGCACAAAAAATGCTGATTGTGATAGTGATACATTTTATCAGCGATGACAGGGAGATATCAGATCTCTAGTTATGCAATATTAAAAACAGAAAATACCCTGGTGAAGCTTTACCATGATTTCAGAAGCATGGGATATGTAATCTTTCATGCCGTCCTCCCAAAGTTCAGCTGGATGATTTTGCAACTGTAATTGTACCCAGCTGCTCAATATAAACATGTAGATGAGTTTTTCACACGTCAGAGGGAATACGCAGCATGAAGCTGAAAAAGTAACTTCAAATACTTGTATTGACACAAGGGTTTAAAAATATTGACAGCGACTAAATATTCGAAGCCTTTATGGGATGACTAAGGACTAGATTATTCAGAAAATAGGGCGGAAACTATAAATATGACAGGAAAATTGTTATTCAACAGCACCCAAAGATGGTGTGACTGATATGAGACAAGACAAGACAAGCTCTAGCAGATGAAGAAGTGCCCAACCTTGCAAACTGGGTATTGAGTGCTCTGACGTGCTTGCTGGCGGCCTCTGCCCGCCGAGGGTCCAGAGCAGCAGCTCCTGCCATCAAATGCTGCTGGGGAGACTCTGCCCTGCGAACTTCCATTACTCACTGGATTACTTGATATCTGCAGCATCACATTAGTAAAATGAATAGTGAGTGATTCTACAACAAGATGAACCAACATAACTATCTAACCTACAATCATATTAGAGGCTCACACGGAAGCCACAATCAGAAAAAGAGAACTTGCATGGTGCAGTAGCAGCAGCACTGAAATGTGGCTGTTTATCAATGAACAGTACAGCTTTTCTTTCACCACCACCCATAGATGATGCGTGTTTAGCTGCCAACATTTGAAGCTCATAGGTAACCTGGGCTACGTCTTATTAGGGACGGATCTAGTCCCCTAGTGGGATTTAACTAAAAGAGATGCTCCTGGCTAGAAACAAACACGTACCTCAAAACCAGTTACCAAAAAGTGCGGGCGGGGCGGGGGCGGAGACAGCAGGAAGGCGACGTCCCGGAGAGGAAGAACAGGGAACGGCGATCGTGGCGAGGCGTGAGAGGCGGGAGCGTCGGGAACCGCAGGGGATGGCGGTGAGAGGCGGGGGAGGGGGAGGGGGTAGGAGCGGGAACGAGGAGGAACGGGAACGGCGGCGGCGGCGGGGGTTGGGAGCCGGAGGGGAGAGACGTCGGCGGTGAGGCTGAGAAGTAGGGCACGGCAACGGGTGTATGTTGGGCCGCCGCGTTGGTGGGTCCGGACCAATCCTGGCCAACGGGCCGGCCCTGCAGCCAGGCCGGCACCTCGCTAACGGGCCCTAGCCAGCCGGCCCGTCGCAGCCCGCTTAGCTCACGTGTCGTGCCGAGCCGGCACAGGGGCCTGCCTTTGAGGCCCGGGCACGGCACTAGAGCTAGACGGGCCGGCCCGCGGCACGCCAGGCATGCGGGCCTCTCCTTCTTTTTTGCTGGCCCGTCCAATGAATATACAAAAAGGACCGAGTTAGACTAATAACAGCAAAGTTTCCTTGTCCTGGTGGTTCGGGTGGTTGGTTCTCAAGGCGAGGTTGAGGGTTCTACTCCCGGTGGTAGACTTTTTTTCCACTATATTTCAGAAAAATCGACGCATGCGAGTTTGACGTCTTAGGGCCAGCGGCACGAGCATGGCCAGACCACGGGCGGCACCGGCCCGTCACACGTCTGCCGTCAGCGGGCTTAAGCCAGCGTGCCGCAAGACGCTAGCCACGGCCCATTGGCCAGGATTGGTCAGGACAACTAACTGCCCCCGTTCCGTTATCTGCTTTTTTACGACGAAAACTAGCCGAGTGGTGCGAGGGCCATCTCTAGTGTTTTTTTTCCAATCATAAAGAGCCCGAAGGCCCCGGAAGCTGCTCAATTAAAGGTGGGTACAGTTACAAAGAAACCCCTGCACAAAGGGGCCATACAGAAAAGGGACAGCACTCTTGCAAAAAGGACCCTAACAAAAAGATAGGAAACGCGATCCGGTCCTTGCCCTTCTCCACCGCAATAGGTCGACGTTGAAGCCCTGGAGCCCGCATCGTCGCCGGGGAACTTGCCACTTGGGGCGATGCCGGCTTTGGACCACATGCACAGGGCGACGAAGAGATTCCGCCATTCGCGAAAGATCAAGCTCGGCTTCATCCGAGCGGAGGTGTGGCCCTTCTGGCCACAGATAACGACAACGCGACTTCACTGATGTTGATGAAGAGTTGAGGTCGCAGCTTCATGGACTGCAGCGTCTTGATGCTGCAAGCTCGGCAGAGCAACAGATCCACTCCAGGCCGCGCCACCCCATTGCTCCTCACCACCACGGCCGGCCGGCGAGGAGCAGCGAACACCTGAAGTAGGCTTGCGCAGGCCAAGACAACTGACCTTATGGTTGGGGGCTCCGAAGACGAGCCACTTGCCGGATCTGACTCCGACCGAAGGAGCACTGCAGCAGAGCAGATCAGCTTCAGTTGATGGCGGCTCTGGCTAGAAGAACTGCACATCAAGCACCCCGGCCACCTCACGACTCCCACAGCCACCAGCACGACCTCCTCTCCCCCCTCGCCGCCGTGGCCGGCCAGGAAGAGAAGGAGCACCCTCAGCTGTCAGATCTAGAGGCAGCAGCACTTTATTCAGAAGTCCTCCATCCGCGAAAGCAACGTCAGCAAGCCCCAACCATTGGAGGTTTCCAATCCGCCGCGAGGACGGCCGGCCGACGCCATGCGGGAGCGCCGGTGGGGACAGGACCGACGACATCTCGCCAAACGCCACTAGGGCAGACACAAGACCTAAACCTAATCCTACAGCTCCTACGGCGAGAGGGCCATCTCTAGTGTGAAGCATTCTTTTGATAATGTATGTGTGGATATCTTTTCTCTATTTAACACATTCTTCATTTCATAATACATAGTGCTTTGACGTGCACACATTCCTCAAGTTCTAACTCTGACATTTATTTAGTAAATGATTATAATTGCGAAGAATAACAATAAAATATTTTCTAGAAACGAGTAATGATACCGGCACTTGTTTCCTCGGTGTCTATTTTTGTATTTTTTTTGAGACCCTATTTTTGTAGTTAGATGTGACGATATGATGCACCAACATAACTATGTAGGAATGTGGACATTTTTTTTATAAAGAGCAATGTGTACATAAGTTAGACCAATTGTCGTATTGCCGATAATAGAGACCAGAAACTCTATTCTCCCTGCCATTTGGTGCCATTTGGTCATGGGCGGACCCGACGGGTGGCCGGGCCACGGCCCACCCGGAAATTTTGAAGTTTTTTTACCTATTACTAATTAGTCTATGGAACCGACCCAATAGACCAAAAACGAGTCAGGGAAGGGGTGAAAGGGTGAGCGAGGAGTTGTCGAGCGATCGAACTGCTGGCCGCTGCTCATTTAATCGATCCCCCAACTGTTGGCCGCTACTCAGCCTCCAGCCGCGCGCACTGGCTGGCTCCTTTCTCCCCATATGCCTACTTCCTCGAGTCGGCCTCTCCTGCCTCCTCGCTTGGCCGCTGGCTGTCAGCCGCTCGTCTCTCTCCCGTCGCACAGCTCTCCCCTCGTCGCTCGCAGCTCGGGAGGATCAGCAGATCGAGGGTCAGAGGCCGTAGCAGGTATAATTTCCCATTCCCCAACCTATTTCTATGGTTTATTTTCCACGACTTTGAGCTAGATCAGGAGAATTTGAGCAGAGCGATAGAATTTGAGTTGATGTAGGAGCATCCTACCCACGAATTTGGGTTGTAGCCTTCCTGTATATTTGTGAAATCCCCTTTAACTTATTTCCTATGTTTAATGTAACTGTAGGATTGATTATGAAGATAAAGGGTGATAGTTACATTACGTCTCTTTTCCGAAATCATGAAGCAAAGATTACATCTTCTTCACCCTTGGTTGGAGTCGATGAGCAAACCGAAGATGGTGGAGTTTTGTTGAATTGCCTTCATTCCGCCCCTCCCGTCCAATCTGATACCGAGTGTGAGACTAGAAGATACAACACCAGATCCACCATCACCCCGATGGCCGTGTGCAATATCATATGATGCTCACTTTGTTCCATATGATCCAGAGGAAAGGATTCCTCTTTCAACATATGATGTAAACGATCAAGATGTTGTTCGGAGAGGATATATCGGAAAAGGGCCATGTCAACCATATGCACATGCCTTCCCAACCAGAAAAATACATGGTAAAAACCGACACTTCAACTTTGTTTGGTTTGAGTAATACAAATGGCTAGAATATAGCATTGCAAAGGATGTTGCTGATGAGTCCAAAATTGAAGCATATTTAGCTTCTGTTTTTGCATAAGTAGAATAGGGTTATTAGTATTTTACTGTGTTTGTGCGCACCTTTTGTCCTTATTTCAACATGATCGCGAATTACTAAGTCTCTTATGAATATATCAATTGAGACTATCATATTATGTTATAATATGATATTTTTAAGTGATAAAAGTCATTTACTTGATTTATCTTCGCACCTAGGAGCATAGCAAACATGAAGGAAGGCTACTGCAGTGTTAACGACCAGTGAACAGGCAGCGTCCACTCATACTACGCGGCAGTGCGACCGTCTCATCAAATACTTTCTCCTAACGAAGACGGATAACAGAACCGACATTCACAACAACCTTGAGCCACGAAAAACTACACCAAAAAGGATATGAAGGAGGAACTTGAAGAATGGAAAATCTCTGCTGCTTCACGTATCATTGGAGGATATCGCATCATCCCCTTCATCATCAACCACCGCATCACCATCACTACTACTACCTCCATCTTTCATTCATTAGATCTTGTTGTAATTTCAGATTTAATTGTGGTTTGCACTAGATTTATCCCCGTACTTTTATCCATCCATTTGATTATGATGATGTCGTTGATTGATTCCATGTGTGAGTAGTTTCCCTCATTCTTGGGAAGATGGAGAAACCCTAAAACTATTGTGCATTGGAATGAAGATGATATATACTTGTGTCCATTGACTTATTGGTCTATGATGTTTGTATGATGTGTGTTTGATCTCTCTCCTTAGATGGTATGTGTAGTCGTCCACATATCATTGTCTTCGGGTCTAAAGAAGAGGATGAAATCCTTTAGACGTGTTTGAAAGTGTGCCCGGAGCTATTGTGACTATAAGCACCAGCTAGCAACCTACACGGTCAAAGGAGGATTAGAGAGAGATTCTCTAAGCTAATTACGATATCCACGGGGTGACCCTTAATTGTGATGGTCTGTATGGGTGACTGCTCTTAAACATCGTGGTGGTTATTTAGAGATGACCTTATTCTTGTCTCAACAAAGTGACTGCCTACGACCCTTGTAGTGAACATCTTATTATGGAGTTCTCTCCACATATATCATGACACAAGAAATAGGTTATCCTAATTATGATTAATTATAACATGCTAGTGGTGTATCCTACATCCCTGAGAGCGCTTTAGCCCTACCAAGTTCAACCACTTTGCTAAACACTTTTGTTACTCGCTTTCTTTTACTTGTTTTAATTACATTTCTGCATTCAACCAAAAACCTTTCAAACACCCTTTACTTAAAACCAAAGGCTGCTTACAAGTATCCTTTGGTAGACAGTAACGAGGGGCATAAAGGCCTTAACCAAATAGCTCTTTGTAGGTTCGATACTCTTATTTTGTAACTAGCTACAATCGATATATGCACTTGTAGTCATCAAGCTATTTTCTAGCGCCCTTGCCGGGGGCTAAGCGCTTTTGGTCTTTGTTATTACTTGCTTATTCTACTAATTGTTTTACTAAAGTTTTTTAATAGTTTCAGGTAAGCACCATAACTGCACTCGGACTAATGAATCAGCTCGATGCAGCTAAACACCACGGGAAGTTCAATAGAGGACTTGTCAAAGAATTCCCGAGTAGGAGCGAATCAGAATACAAGGTTAACCCTCGCTTTATTGCTATTATTAAAGAGAAAAAAATTGCAGGAGATGATCCCTAGGATACTTACACTCATTTAATGCATTTTACTGAGTTATGTTGGACACTTAAATTGAGAGGAGAAATTTTATCAGGATTTGGCCTGCTTTTTTTCGAAATATGTTGGACACATATTGGCGATATGCGCCACATAAATTTGAGATTTCTATGGCGCATATCAATATGCGCCACAGAATTATAATTTAGTGGCGAGGTAACAGTGGCGCATCCTATATGCGCCACATAATGCCAAAATCCACGCGCCAGAGATAAGCCTTTTCCTAGTAGTGCCGCCGTCGCCACGCCACCAGGATGGCGGCGACGGGCGGGGAGGCCGAGGAAGGGGAGTGATGTCTACGCACTTCTATTCTTGTAGACAGTTGTTGGTCCTCCAAGTGCAGAGGTTTGTAGAACAACATCAAGTTTTCCCTTAAGTGGATCACCCAAGGTTTATCGAACTCAGGGAGGAAGTGGTCAAAGGTATCCCTCTCAAGCAATCATGCAATCAAGATACAAGAAGTATCTTGTGTCCCCAACACACCCAATACACTTGTCAGGTGTATAGGTGTACTAGTTCGGCGAAGAGATAGTGAAATACAAGTGGTATGGATAATTATAAGTGGTAACGGTGCTAGAAAATAGCTTGCTGGCGTGTGGTTGACGTGGGAAAAGACTAAAGGCAAACTGAAATAAAGAAGGAAACAAGCAAACATGTAACATATCTAATTGCAAACGGTGTATCAATGCTTAGAAACAAGGCCTAGGGATCATACTTTCGCTAGTGAACACTCTCATATAAATATCTTCTCTTTATGATACTACTCTTAACTACCCTCCGGTTGGACACTCTAATCCATGGTAGGGCTATAACAGCACTCCTCAAAGTTCGCTTTCCACATCTAGATAACCCCACATTGTCACCTTGAGCACTAGATGGTTCAAACAAACACCACAATTTCATAAAGACATCTAACTCCAGATATAACTCATAACAAGTATTTGAAATCTCTAGCCTAAGTGCCACCATGGTGTACACACTGTCAACTTCACACACATGGGGAGAGCAGAGATCTATTAAAGCACTTGAGTAACAAGGTAGATCTATAGATTACAAGCTCATGATCTCAATAAGATCATGCATAGAGAGAGAGATGAACACATAGCTATCGGTAGAACCCTTAGCCTCGAGGAAGAACTACTCCCTCATCATCATGGGAATCAGCAATGGCGATGGAGATGGTGGTGGAGATCGATGGAGATGGATCTCGGGGGACTTCCCCGTCCCGACAGGGTGCCAGGACAGAGACTTTCTATCCCCCGAATCTCCCCTTCGGTGGCAGCGGCGCTGCGGAACTTTTCGTGGCTGGAGGCTGGACGATTTAGGGTTTTTGCATCGGGAGGCATCTTATAGGCGAAGAGGCAAGGTCGGTGGGCGGCCAGGGGCCCACACCACCTGGTGGCGCGGCCAGGGCTAGCCCGCGCCACCATATGGTGTGGCCCCTCTCCGTCTTGTCTTCTGGCTCCGTGAGTCTTCCGGTAAAATATCGACTTTGGCTTTTGTCCGGTACAATTCCGAGAATATTGATTTTCTGACTTTCCTAGAACCAAAAATAGCAGAAAACAGGCAACTGGCACTGTGGCATCTTGTTAATAGGTTAGTCCAGGAAAGTGTATAAAAAGTACTCCAAAGTTGGAACAAAACATAAGAAAGTAGATAAAACCAAGCGTGGAACATCAAAAATTATGGATACGTTAGCAACGTATCAATATCCCCAAGCTTAACTCCTGCTCATCCTTGAGTAGGTAAGTGATAAAAAAAGAATAATTTTTGAGGTGACATGCACCATCATAAACTTGATCAAAGTATTTGTAAAACATTCAAAGCTGGGATCATAGTACTTCAATCAAAATCATGAAAGACAAAGTTCTAACAATAAGGCAAAGCAACTATGTTGCAATATGAAAAGACACAAACAAAAGATTCATGAATAACAATGCTTTGCAAGACGTTTGTTTGTTTCACATAAAGAAAACATAGCATAGTGGCATTCAGCTTGTCCCTCATAGAGTAGCAAACATAAATGCATAGGGCACCTTCAAAGTTCATAAGTATGACTAGATACAAATAGTTTAAAACAAGCAATATCAAAGTTATGCATCAATCAACAAGTCTTGGGACAATGCACATAGAACTAAGAATGGCCACTATGCTCTCAAAGTAGGTGCATAAAGATAGAAGGTGGAGACTGATGACCCACAAGTATAGGGGGTGTATCACAATATTTTCGAGGGAAGTGAAACCCAATTTATTGATTCGAGACAAGGGGAGCCAAAGAATATTTATAAGCCTTAACAACTGAGTTGTCAATTCAGTTGCACCTGGAAACAATCTTGCTCACAGCAGTTTATCAGTAGCAACAGTTTTGTAGTAGGAATAGTAAAGTAACAGCAGTAGTAAAGCAAAGACAGTAGTAACAAAAGCGATGCGATTGGGATTCGAGTGCGGTAGGCATAGGGATGGATGGACGGGCGTTGCATCGACAAGACAATTCACATAGCAATCAGATCATAGGGCAATTGCAGATAAATAAGATAAAGCATCCAAGTACTAGATAATCCTAGGCATGTGTTCCATATATAGTCATACGTGCTCGCAATGAGAACTTGCACAACATCTTTTGTCCTGCCAGCCCGTTTGCAGCGGGGCCTCTAGGGAACTACTGGCAATTAAGGTGCTCCTTTAAATAGAGCACCAGAGCAAAGCATTAACACTCCGTGAACACAAGTGATCTTCACATCAAAGCCATTCCCTTCCGGTTATCCCGATTTCTGTCACTTCGGGGCCATAGGTTCCGGACAACAACGTGTGTATACAACTTGCAGATAAGACCAAAAACAATACTATCATAATGAATCAATAACATGTTCAGATCTGAAATCATGGCACTCGGGCCCTAGTGACAAGCATTAAGCACAACAAGTCGCAACAAAGTCATAAAGCACTAATAAAAGATACTAGGCACCATGCCCTAACAATCTGATGCCATTACATGAACGATCTCATCCAATCCCTACCATCCCCATAGCCTACAACGGGGGATTACTCACTCATAGATGGGGGAAACATGGATGGTCGATGGAGATGATGGTGGAGATCGATGGAGATGGCTCCGGGGGCACTTCCCCGTCCCGGCGAGTCTTGAACAGACTTTCTATCCCCTGAATCTCCCCTTCGGCGGTGACGGTGCTGCGGAACTTCTTCTGGAAAAACGTCGACCCCCCCGGAGTTTTTAGGTCAGAAGGCTTCTTATAGGCGAAGAGGTAGACCGAGGGGGTGCCTAGGGCGCCCACACCATGCCCTGGCGCGGCCAGGCCCAGCCCGCGCCTAGGAGGGTGTGGCCAGCCCCTGGCCCTCCTCCGTATCGTATTCTGGCTCCGTGAGTCTTCCGGAAAAATAGGCACTTTGGCTTTTGTCCCGTCCAATTCCGAGAATATTCATTTTCTGACTTTCCTAGAACCAAAAATAGCAGAAAACAGGCAGCTGGCACTGTGGCATCTTGTTAATAGGTTAGTCCAAGAAATCATATGAAAAGTACTCCAAAGTGTGGACAAAACACAAGAAAGTGGATAAAACCAAGAATGGAGCATCAAAAATTATAGATACATTTACAATGTATCAACATCCCCAAGCTTAACTCCTGCTCGTCCTCGAGTAGGTAAGTGATAAAAAGAAAGAATAATTTTTGAGGTGACATGCACCATCAAAGACTTGACCAAAGTAAAACATTCAAAGCTAGGATCATAGTACTTCAATCATAACATGAAAGACAAAGTTCTAGCAATAAGACAAAGAAACTATGATGCAACATGAAAAGGCACAAACAAAAGATTCATGAATAACAATGATTTGCAAGACGTTTGTTTGTTTCACATAAAGAAAACATAGCATAGTGGCATTCAGCTTGTCCCTCATAGAGTAGCAAACATAAATGCATAGGACACCTTCAAAGTTTACAAGAGTGACTAGATACAAATAGTTTAAAACAAGCAATATCAAGGTATGCATCAATCAACAAGTCTTGGGACAATGCACATAGAACTAAGAATGGCCACTATGCTCTCAAGAAAGTGCTCATAGAATGTGTGAAGACTCAACAAGGAAATGAACAGGTTTTGAAAAGTTTTAAAGGCTTCCAAATGCTGAAAGTATGGTACTCATTAGCTTTGAGCTCTCATTGCCCCTATCATAAGCATCTTTAATGTGGTTAAGGTGAAAGTGAGGTCCAATCTGAGTTATATGCTTGACAGACTATAAACTGAAAATCCCAAGTCCCTTGAGTACGAGGGCCGCTCCTCATGCTACTCAACTTTAGTTACCGGTAAGTTCTTGTCATCGTAAGTATGTGCGTATCATAGAGAACCGCCAACGGGGTACCCCTTGCCCGATGATATGGAAGAATCCCCATATCAAAATGACAAGGCAAGCAGACAATGAGTATCTCAGCAATCTTCTTATTTACCATGGGAAAATGGTGCCTTTTTCTCTCTTTCCTCTTTTCATAATTCTCTTTCTTTTTTTTCTTTTTCTCAGTAGCTATCTCTCTCTTTTTTATAAGAGGAATGTTTCATAGATATCATTATGGTTACGCTGCAGGTTTCCACCATGTCAGCATGGATTAGACCAGCGGCCCAGGCGTTTCTCTAACACACATATATAACTCCATGGACTTACAAGCTCCCCTTTTATTTCACACCGACGACATCCGCAAACAAAAAGCAAGGTATCAACTGGGTATATATTTACAAGTGTTGAAAGCGTTCCCCGTGACAGCACGGTTCTGCTAATCCCCAGCCTATAATTAGCAAGCATATAACTTTCATGGAGAGTTCATAATGGTTCTGGTTTATTAAGTGCAGGAAATAAAGTGTGCCATCAAGTTCGTGAGAGCTTTACTAACTAATTTTCTCATAACAAGCAAACATTTTATTCGGAAGAAAACAAGGCATAATGAATATGCACGGAAGTAGCAAATGATGCTAATAGGTAGGTATGGTGGACACTTTGGCAATATTTGGTTTAAGGGAGTTGGAAATATGAGTAAAAAACTCAGTGTAAGTGAAGGCTAGCAATAGTAAGGGAGCGACAAACGAGAGAGCAATAATGGCCATAATCACGCAGAGCGACAAAACCTCATTGATCAAAGCATAAAATGATACTACAAGTTGAAAACTAAAGGATCATAAAGGCTTATGGTGACTTGGGATAGTCATAACATGGTGTGAGCATGTGCCAAGTCAACCCAAATAAAGCATCAAAGGAGAATACCACTATACTATGCTTTAATATGCTAAAACAACGCATGATTCATCCAAGGCACATTAAGCAATCTCAATTGTTTATAACAAGTCATGCTACAACAAAGAATACTAAGCATAAATCCAAAACAATATCAAGCGTGGCATGACAAAGCATAGGCCACAGTCAAAAACAAGCTCTCTTTACCACTCAAACATGAGCTTTCCTAATCTTTTCCAAACCAAACTATTTGAACACCAATATATGAAAGAGGAGGTCCAACCAATTTATTCAGAAAACTAAGCAAACCACGCAAACTAAAAACCAAAACGAAAACAAAAAAGAAGACCCTCCAAGAACAACACAACTGTGCATGAAACAATAAAAATGAAGTGTTTGGAAGAAACCTGGGATTTTTATTGATGAAGAAGGGGATGCCCAAGGCATCCCCAAGCTTTGACGCTTGTACTTCTTGGATATTTCTTGGGGTGACACGCGTGGCATCCCCAAGCTTGAGCTTTAGTCCATCCTTCATCTCATTACTCATTCCTTCCATACACCTGAAATTTTTCCTTCATACAAAAATTCACACAATCTTTATTAGCAACATTAGTGCATTCAAGATAAAAGGTCTTAAGGTTCAGTTACAACACCAAATAAACTTCCATTAGAACACTAGCTACTGTAGCGCTTCCCTCAAAAAGCTCAATTCCCCAAAAGAACTCAAAAAGGAACCAACAAGAAGCAAATGCAGAAAATGGCAGAAATCTGTCAAAACAGACCAGCAGGTAAAAACGAAATTTTTCGAAGACCTTCTATTGCTCAAATCAAAAAGTGTTGAACTAAAGAAAGTTAGATAACAACCTGGGGAAGAAGCAAAAAAATTCACGCCTCAAAAAGACATTCAGAGATTTTACACGAATTTTTACGATAAAGCACAGAAATCTATTTCGGGACAGCAACTTTCCCAATCATTACTTCTCTCTCATTAGAGGTTACTCTTGGCACAACAATGAAATAAAAAGGATAAAGAGCGGTTATTACTAAAGTAATAACTTCCAAGACTCATCTAAAACTTTTGGGTTATCTCCCAATAAGTACTTTTCTTTAACGCCTTTAAGTTAGGCATAAGCAAAAACTAAAATGGATAGAATAGAAGTAAGCGGAGATAATCATGGTGAAAAAATTGTTTTGTTCAATGAAATCCTTTTGTTAACAAGGTTGATCAAGTCTTGCTACCAAACAATTTCATATGAGACAAAACTTTGTATTCCACTAATGATTATGTTACCTCAATCTTGATAGCAATGGTCCCAATCATAATAGTTTCTAATTTTCTCTTGGTATGGGACAATATATTTCTCCAACTTGAATTCCCTCAACATGTTCAATTGAATTCAAACCATAAGTCCTATCAATCTTCTTGGGGAAATAGATAGTATGTTCCTTGTCATTGACATTGAAGGTCACCTTCCCTTGATTACAATTAATAACAGCTCCTGCAGTATTAAGAAAAGGTCTCTCAAGAATAATAGACATATTATCATCTTCAGGCATATTAGTTTGAGAGGATGCTCACATAAGAAATATGAAGTGAAGTAAAAGAGAGTATCAAGAATCAAATCCAAAACACATTTAAGTCTAACCTACTTCCTATGCATAGGAATCGTGTATGCAAATAAATTCGCAAAGAACAAAGTGACAGGCATAGGAAGATAAAATAAGAGTAACTTCAAAACTTTCACCACATAGAGAGGTGTTTCAATACCATGAAAACTTCTACAACCATATTTTCCTCTCTCATAATAATTTTCAGTAGCGTCATGAATAAACTCAACAATATAACTATCACATAAAGCATGCTTTTCATGATCTACAAGCACTAGAGCTTTATTATAAACATTTTCAAAAGAATCCTCAGGAACATAACATTCATCCTCCTTTAGTAAGCATGGAGGACAATCAAATAATGTAAGGGATAAAGAGTTACTCTCATTAGAAGGTAGGCATGGGTAGCTAATCCATTCTTCCTCCTTTTGTTCATCACTCTCCTCCTCTTTTTCATCTAATGAGATTTCAGGTTCATCAATTTCCTCTTCCATAGGATCCTGCAAGGCATTAGTCTCTTCCATTTGTGGAAAGCATCTATTAAAATATTCAAGAATATAGACATTTTCATCCTTGTAATTATCAAAGCAAAATTTAAGTATACCATAAACCTCATACTTATAAGGTGAATCATCAATATTTTCAAGCAAACTAGCAAGTTCAAATGCACCCTTTCAAGCAATAAATTCCTCAATTTGTTCCACATCATAAAAGTCATAATTTTTATTAACATAAGAAGATATGGTAACATTATCATTATACTCACATTGAAAAGGGAGGTGTTTGTACCTCCTACAGCAACAAGATTTATCAAAGCAATAAGTAACATTATAAATAGAGCACACGTTTCTAGCAATGGTATACAATTTATCAATTTGTTCCCATAAGTGTTTCCCTTTTTGTGACAAACAGTGTTCCTTATAATAAATTTTTTGATCTTCCGTGAACACGCCTTGCCAATAAACTTCAGTTTCAAAGAAACCAACCATTGACAACAAGCATGATAAAGCAAGACAATAACAGACCAACGAAGATAACAACTAGAGTAGGAACTACTTTTTTGTATTTTCAATAAAGAAATAAGCAAACAAGGAAGAAATAAACTTAGCTTGAACAATAGTGATTCCAAGTGGACTTGATAAATAAAGCTATGCTCCCCGGCAACGGCGCCAGAAAATAGTCTTGATGACCCACAAGTATAGGGGGTGTATCGCAGTATTTTCGAGGAAAGTGAAACCCAATTTATTGATTCGACACAAGGGGAGCCAAAGAATATTTATAAGCCTTAACAACTGAGTTGTCAATTGAGCTACACCTGGAAACAATCTTGCTCACAGCAGTTTATCAGTAGCAACAGTTTTGTAGTAGGAATAGTAAAGTAACATCAGTAGTAAAGCAAAGACAGTAGTAACAAAAGCAGTAAACAGTGGGATTCGAGTCCGGCAGGCATAGGGATGGATGGACGGGTGTTGCATGGACAAGACAATTCACATAGCAATCAGATCATAGGGCAATTGCAGATAAATAAGATAAAGCATCCAAGTACTAGATAATCCTAGCCATGTGTTCCATATATAGTCATGCGTGCTCGCAATGAGAACTTGCACAACATCTTTTGTCCTGCCAGCCCGTTTGCAGCGGGGCCTCTAGGGAACTACTAGCAATTAAGGTGCTCCTTTTAATAGAGCACCAGAGCAAAGCATTAACACTTCATGAACACAAGTGATCTTCACATCAAAGCCATTCCCTTCCGGTTATCCCGATTTCTGTCACTTCGGGGCCATAGGTTCTGGACAACAACGTGTGTATACAACTTGCAGATAAGACCAAAAACAATACTATCATAATGAATCAATAACATGTTCAGATCTGAAATCATGGCACTCGGGCCCTAGTGATAAGCATTAAGCACAACAAGTCGCGACAAAGTCATAAAGCACTAATAAAACATACTAGGCACCATGCCCTAACAATCTGATGCCATTACATGAATGATCTCATCCAATCCCTACCATCCCCATAGCCTACAGCGGGGGATTACTCACTCATAGATGGGGGAAACATGGATGGTCGATGGAGATGACGGTGGAGATCGATGGAGATGGCTCCGGGGGCACTTCCCGTCCCGGCAGGGTGCCAGAACAGAGACTTTCTGTAACACCCTCGAATCGGCCCTATGCAAGTTTTAGCGCTTCCCGCCAAACCCGCATAGAAACGATTCAAGGACGCCCACTAGGCACTTGCGTGCGGGTGGAGAACGAAGTAATACCATTACACATTAGTCCACGATGGAACCCACAGAACATATATGTATACAACAACGACTCCATTAGTCAATAATACAGATATACTATACAAAGATCCAAATCACTTTGAAAACGATAGAGCGTCCGACTACGGACAAGATGCAAATGGGGCTAAGAGCCCTGAAGAATAACCAATGGCGTCCATAACCCTGCCCAGGCCAAGCCGGAAGGGTAACCCTGCTAACGACGTCGATCTCAAACCTGCTAAAACAAAATGGGTGCCGACAAAGGGCAAAGGAAAAAGAGGAGCGTCAGTACTGAGGCCAGTACACGGCGAGGCTAGAATTCGGCGGCTCTCGCCTACATAGGTATGGTGGACTGGAGCGGCAGCGAAGCATGCACTAAACAACCTATAGAGACTCAATACAATTGTCGGCTATTAGAGAGGGGTAAGAAATACCTATTCGGATCCAACCTGATACTAACACCAAACATACCCATCCTGGTATTCCCCCTCGAGACCAAACGAGGAAGTCAAACCGAGGAACTCACACAGTTGGCAGTTTTATTCATTCCATTATAGTTGAAGCACTTACTAGTCAGATATAGACAGCATGAGTCATCCTGATAGCATAAGTAGTGGCCAGTTTTAGTTAACCATTCAGTTGTAGTTGTAGTACTTACTAGTCATATACAATTAGCATGTGACATTCCAAACCCATCAGTTGTTGGCACTTTTATTTCATTCCATTGGAGTTGCGATACTTACTAGGCAGGTATAACATGACATGATACACCCCAGTTCCACCAGTTGTTGGCACTTTTATTATCCATTCCATTGTAGTGAAGCTGATTACTAGTCACATATTAAGTCAAATTTATAGCACTACTTTAGTTATGCTTGTCTATGATCGAGATACTGTGCTCCAAGCCGTCCATAACCGCGGACACAGCTTTCAGAAAGATTTACCCTGCAGGGGTGCACAAATAGCAACACACACACGATCAACCTCGGAAAAACCAACTCAAAACCCAACGAGGCTTTCACGACCAAGCAATCACAGGATTCATGAAATATTTCAGGGGGCCACCCCATTAAGCTACCCGCAACGAAGTTGGCCGGCTCCGAGACAGACCCAAGGTTTTTGCCAATGGCTGTAAACGACTGGGAACCCGAAAGTGTGACTGGGCTTGTCGATACCGTGAAAACATTCCACGTTCCAAAACAGTACAGGTGCTCCACGACAATAAATAAATAAGCGATAAAGCATGGCATAAGTACAAGATAGTAATAAAGCCCCAAACTAGTTTGTGGCCCCAAGAAATAAGAAATGAATCAAGCTCTGGCTAAGGGGATTCATGGTCCCACATGCGGATAGTGCGATAGTCAAGGAACAGGTATCAAGTACTCGGGGTCCTACGGGGCACAAGTGAGCGTGGAAGAACCAAATAACATCTATTGCCCACCGATGCCTCTGCATTAGTTATATCTATTCCCAGCAATTTAATAGTTGTATTTAAAGTCATGATCCTCTCCACCGTAAAGCATATGACAACATTCCAACAACTGTGTGGTACTTCACGACACAAGATCGCACCTGAGCAAGCGACTACGACACGCAAGACCATCTATCTACCAAACAACAGGTAATAGGAGGTGTCCAAGACAAAATAAAGGCTCCACGGAAATATATCTGGTATGGAACACTAAAGCATCGCGACACGGATAGCAGTAGATCAACAGGAAGGAAGTAAAGACTATAAATGCAAAATAGGTAGAAAGGGGGAGATTGCTCGCCTGAGAAACACTGCCGAAGATACATATCCGAAGAACTTATCGATACTCGCATCAACTCAACGGCCTAATCCACGAAGAACCAAAGCACAAAAAGAATCACGAATGCACTATTTAATACTACGGCAGAAGATCCGGCATGATTATGATATGATGCATGGCATGGCAAAGATGCGGTGCAACTAGGCAAAATTAAACGGAATCGGGGTCCCGACAATTAATTAGGAGGTTCATGTTGTTTAGCTACCCCGCAATTTAAACGTTGTATTAACAAGCAAAATATGACATCAGTTCGCTACGTAAATTTAAATGGAGCCAATATAAGACTAGAAAAGCCTGCATATGGCCTCCATATTTAATTATGAGGTGAATCGACTATACAACCCGGACCCGCAAAATATGTATGCAAGCATGTACAATTGATATGCAACAATTCATATATATGTCAATTTATAAAATATGATCGGGTTAGGTAGGGGTCACACATCGGGGTCAAAGATCTTGGGGTTCAAGGGTCGGGGTCTTCGAGCTGGGAAGGAGAACTTGGTGTCCATGTAGGAGTACTCGATGTTCCATCTCGGTCAACGATGTAGAACTTGGCGGGGTTAGCAACACAACAGCAGGTATCTTATCAGAGGCAACACCCGGTACACGATGAAACCTCGCCTTGCAATCATGTTGTACCAGGTCACATCACCTTCAACAAAACCACCTCAACTCACCACGGACAAGATCAAGGCAGGCTTGGGCGCGTACATCTGCATAAGCCATCTACACGTTGACTAACAGCTACACTAAGACGAACACTAATACATGAACGCTGCAATGAGGACTGGTCCCTTTCGAGCATTACCTCGAACACATAAGTAGCGGGAGGGCGACGAGCTTGTTCGGGTGGCCCCTAGACACCAGGGATAGGAAGGCGCAGGGCTTGCCTGCTCAACAACAGGGGAGACCGGTGAGGTCTGATCGGAGCAGAGCCTCACGGCGAGCTCGAGAGAGGCAGCCGACACAGGGGCCGACTGGGATGGGAGCCATACAGGAAGGAGAGGCGGGGCACGTCAGCAGCAGCGGCGAGTGTCCCTGGAGACGGCCGGAGGCAAGGAGGTGAGAAGATGGCTGGAGGCGGCGGGATGCTTGTTGACGGTGACTCAGAGAAGGCCAGGGGCCGAAGACGACCGGGAGGATGGCAACAGGTCTGACGGCAGGGTGGCACAGAGGCGAGGAAGGGCGGTCGTGGTAGGAGAAGGCCGGCGGGAGGCGGCAAGCTTGAGGGAGGCCAAGGAAGCTTGCTGTAGGCGGCCGGGCTCGGGACCTGGGCCTACCGCGGCGGCGCGGGAGAAGGCCGACCGGAAGAGGGTCGAGGACGCCAGCAGAGCGTGGACTCATACCGGCGAGACAAGGCCGGGCGGGGCTTGCGTCAAGGCGGGTCGAGGCGAGAGCGGCGGCACGGCCTAGGGATCCAGCAGCAGCAACGGGAAGCGAGGAGCGGGGCGAGCAGGGGCTTGCGGGTGGGTTAACCACGGGGATTGGGGATTCCGTTAGGGAGAGGAAGATGGTGGTGGGGCCAGGCGCGATTCGCGAGAGGTGAGGCGCTGGACGGCTCGTGTCGGTCGTGCGTGACCAGGGGAGCGAGATGGTGGGGCCAGGGGTTGCGACGTGCGGGCGGGGGGGAGTTGTGTGCGTCGCGGGTTGTGTGGTGTGGCGGCGGGGCTGTGGACTGGTAGGTGGGGTGGCGGGTTATGGCAGATTTAGTCTAGGGTTTGGTTGGTCTAGTTTGGGCCAGGCCTGCCCGGGTAGTAGGTGGTCTGGCCTACGGGCTGGGCTGCCTCCCCGGTAAAACACTTTATAAAATAGTTTTCTTTTATTTATTTTAAAATATTCTTTTGTAAAATAGTTTAGACAAATAAAATATTTAGACGGACCGAGGGTTTTATATTTGAAATAGAGAGGGGGTATTTAGAAAACAAAGATAGGCTTTTGGAAAATAGTTTTATGCAAACAAATGCTTGATGACATGACGATGCTCAAATGCAATGTGGCATGATGACATGAGCATGCGGTCATGATGATGCACCAAAATAGAAATAACACGCGATTTTCTAGTAGTGGTTTTAGCGGGGTGCTACATTTCTGTCCCCCGAATCTCCCCTTCGGTGGTGGCGGCGCTGCGGAACTTCTTCTGGAAAAACGTCGAACCCCCCAGAGTTTTTAGGTCAGAAGGCTTCTTATAGGCGAAGAGGTAGACCGAGGGGGTGCCTGGGGCGCCCACACCATGCCCTGGCGTGGCCAGGCCCAGTCCGCGCCTGGGGGGTGATGTCTACGCACTTCTATTCTTGTAGACAGTTGTTGGGCCTCCAAGTGCAGAGGTTTGTAGAACAACAACAAGTTTTCCCTTAAGTGGATCACCCAAGGTTTATCGAACTCAGGGAGGAAGTGGTCAAAGGTATCCCTCTCAAGCAACCCTGCAATCAAGATACAAGAAGTCTCTTGTGTCCCCAACACACCCAATACACTTGTCAGGTGTATAGGTGCACTAGTTCGGCGGAGAGATAGTGAAACACAAGTGGGATGGATAATTATAAGTGGTAATGGTGATAGAGAATAGCTTGGTGGCATGGAAAAGACTAAAGGCAAACTGAAATAAAGATGGAAGCAAGCAAACATGTAACAGATCTAGTTGCAAACGGTGTATCAATGCTTAGAAACAAGGCCTAGGGATCATACTTTCACTAGTGAACACTCTCATATAAATATATTGTTCTTTATGATACTACACTGAACTACTCTCTGGTTGGACACTCTAATCGATGGTAGGGCTATAACAGCACACCTCAAAGTAAGCCTTTCCCATCTAGATAACCCCACACTGTCACCTTGAGTACTAGATGAGTCCAACAAACACCACAATTTCATAAAGACATCCAACTCCAAATATAACTCATAATAAGTATTTGTAATCTCTAGCCTAAGTGCCACCATGGTGTGCACGCTGTCACTTTCACACACATGGGGAGAGCAGAGATCTATTAAAGCACTTGAGTAGCAAGGTAGATCTACTTGATTACAAAGCTCATGATCACAATATGATCATGCATAGAGAGAGAGATGAACACATAGCTACCGGTAGAACCCTTAGCCTCGAGAGAGAACTACTCCCTCCTCATCATGGGAATCAGCAATGGTGATGGAGATGGTGGTGGAGATCGATGGAGATGGCTCCGGGGGCACTTCCCCGTCCCGGCAGGGTGCCAGAACAGAGACTTTCTGTCCCCCGAATCTCCCCTTCGGTGGCGGCGGCGCTGCGAAACTTTTCGTGGATTTTTGGTTGATGATTTAGGGTTTTGGTATCGGGAGGCTCTTATAGGCGAAGGAGGCAATGTCGGTGGCCGGCCAGGGGGCCCACACCATGCCCTGGCGCGGCCTAGGTGGACCCACGCCATGGGGTGGTGTGTCTACCCTGTGGCCCCTCTCCGACTCTCCTTTTGGCTCCGTGAGTCTTCCGGTAAAATAGGAACTTTGGCCTTTGTCCCGTCCAATTCCGAGAATATTCATTTTCTGACTTCCTGGAACCAAAAACAGCAGAAAACATGTAACTGGCACTGTGGCATCTTGTTAATAGGTTAGTCCAAGAAATCATATGAAAAGTACTCCAAAGTGTGGACAAAACACAAGAAAGTAGATAAAATCAAGCATGGAACATCAAAAATTATAGATACATTTGCAATGTATCAACATCCCCAAGCTTAACTCCTGCTCGTCCTCGAGTAGGTAAGTGATAAAAAGAAAGAATAATTTTTGAGGTGACATGCACCATCAAAGACTTGATCAAAGTATTTGTAAAACATTCAAAGCTGGGATCATAGTGCTTCAATCATAACATGAAAGACAAAGTTCTAGCAATAAGACAAAGAAACTATGATGTAACATGAAAAGGTACAAATAAAAGATTCATGAATAACAATGCTTTGCAAGAAGTTTGTTTGTTTCACATAAAGAAAACATAGCATAGTAGTATTCAGCTTGTCCCTCAATAGAGTAGCAAATATAAATGCATTGGACACCTTCAAAGTTCATAAGAGTGACTAGATACAAATAGTTTCAAACAAGCAATATCAAGTTATGCATCAATCAACTAGTCTTGGGACAATGCACATAGAACTAAGAATGGCCACTATGCTCTCAAAGTAGGTGCATAAAGGTAGAAGGTGGAGACTCAATATAATGGTGGAAGAAAGGCCTTTTGTAAAAGGAAGTAGGGATCAAGTCTCATAAAGTGCTTCCAAAAATTATGGTAGTTATAGCTTTCAGCTCTCATTGCCCCTATCATAAGCATCTTGAAGGTGATTAAGGTTAAAGTGACACAACTAAGAGGGTATGCTTGACAAGTTATAAACCAAAATCTCATGCCCCTTACTTACGAAGACCGATCCTCATGCTACTCAACTTCAGTCACGAGTAAGCTCTTGTCATTGTAAGTATATGTGTATCATTAAGAACCGCCAACGGGGTACCCCTTGCACATGATACGGGAGCTTTCCCATAATCAAAATGCCAAGGCAAGCAGACAATGAGCATCTCACGATCTTTTTATTTGCTATTTGCATAGGTTTTTATTGAGGATGCTTCATAGAGTGCTCATTATGGTGATGCTACAAGTTTCCACCATGATTAGGCATGGCTTAGGCTAGTGGCCCAGGCGTTTCTCTAACACACATACAAACTCCATGATCTTACAAGTTCCACTTTTATTTCACACTGCCGGGATTCGTAAGCTAAACGACATGATATCAACGGGGTAGAAAGTACAAGTGCAATGCTGAAAGCGTTCCCCATGAAACATGGTTCTCCTAATTTCAACTTATAAAGCGCAAGCATATACACAACAAAGAAGGACCCAATGGTTCAAGTTTATTAGAGGCAATAAAGTAAAGTGTGCCATCAAGTTCGTGAGAGCTTTAATCACTAGTTTTCTCATAACAAGTTAAAGGTAGACAAAAGCATGAATATACTTGGAATAGCATAAGGTAGTAGGTAGGTAGGTATGGTGGACTCTTTGGAATAACTTGATTTAGGGAGTTGGATGCATGAGTGGAACTCATACTTGGTTGTGGAGGCTAGCAAAAGACTGGAAGCGACAAACTAAGAGAGCAATAATGGCCATAATCATGCAGAGCGACAAAACATCATTGATCAAAGCATTAAGTGATACTACAAGTTGAAAACTAAAGGATCATAAAGGCTATGGTGACTTGAGATAGTCATAACATGCTGTGAGCATGTGCCAAGTCAACCCAAATAAAGCATCAAAGGAGAATACCACAATACTATGCTTTAATATGCTAAAACAACGCATGATTCATCCAAGGCACATTAAGCAATATCAATTGTTTATAACAAGTCATGCTACAACAAAGAATACTAAGCATAAAGCCAAAACAATATCAAGCATGGCATGACAAAGCATATGCCACAGTCAAAAACAAGCTCTCTTTACCACTTAAGCATGAGCTTTCCTACTATTTTCCAAACCAAACCAAACTATTTGAAAACCAATGTATGAAAGAGGGGGCCCAACCAATTTATTCAGAAAACTAAGCAAACAAAAAACCAAAACAAAAACGAAAAAGAAGACGCTCCAAGAACAACACAACTGTGCATGAAACAATAAAAATGAAGCGTTTGGAAGAAACCTGGGATTTTTATTGATGAAGAAGGGGATGCCTTGGGCATCCCCAAGCTTTGACGCTTGTACTTCTTGGATATTTCTTGGGGTGACACGCGTGGAATCCCCAAGCTTGAGCTTTAGTCCATCCTTCATCTCATTACTCATTCCTTCCATACACCTGAAATTTTTCCTTCATACAAAACTTCACACAATCTCTATTAGCAACATTAGTGCACTCAAGATAATAAGTCTTTAGATTCAGTTTCAACACCAATAAAACTTCCATTAAACACAAGCTACTGAAGCACTTCCCTCAAAAAGCTCAATTCCTCAAAAGAACTCAAAAAGGAATCAACAAGAAGCAAATGCAGAAAATGGCAGAAATCTGTCAAAATAGACCAGCAGGTAAAGACGAATTTTTTCGAAGACCTTCTGTTGCTCAAATCGAAAAGTGCTTAACTAACGAAAGTTAGATAACAACCTGGGACAGAAGCACAAAAATTCACGCCTCAAAAGGACGTACATAGATTTTACACGAATTTTTACGGTGAAGCACAGAAATCTGTTTCGAGACAGCAACTTTCCCAATCATTACTTCTCTCTCATTAGAGGTTACTCTTGGCACAAAAAGCAAATAAAAAGGATAAGGAGCGGTTATTACTGAAGTAATAACTTCAAAGACTCATCTAAAACTCTTGGGTTATCTCCCAACAAGTACTTTTCTTTAACGCCTTTAAGTTAGGCATGATAGTTTGAGAAGATGCTCACATAAGAAATATGAATTTAAGTAAAAGAGAGCATCAAGAAGCAAATTCAAAGCACATTTAAGTCTAACCCATTTCCTATGCAAAATAATCTTGTAAAGAAACAATTCATGAAAGCACAAAGCAACAAGCATAGGAAAGGAAAACAAGTGCAACTTCAAGACTTTCAACATAAAGAGGGGAAACTTAATATTATTGAGATGCATAAAACCATGTTTCCCTCTCTCATAATAACTTTCAGTAGCATCATGAATAAAATTAACAATATAACTATCACATAAAACATTCTTATCATGAGCCACATGCATAAAAGAATTAATACTCTCCACATAAACATAGTCATTATTATTAATTGTAGTGGGAGCAAATTCAACAAAATAGCTATCATTATTATTCTCATCAACATAATCATCAAATATAGGAGGCATATTGTAAGCATAATTAATTTTCTCCTCAATAGTAGGTGGACTGAAAATATCATATTCATCATTGTAATCATCATATTTAGAGGTTTGGTATCATCATAAGCAATAGAATAGCTATCTTCCAAAGCTGGGGAACTAAAAAGATCATGCTCATCAAAACCAGCTTCCCCAAGCTTAGACTTTTCCATAGCATTAGCAATAATGGTGTCCAAAGAATTCATACTAACAACATTGCTATTAGCATGCAAATAAAGTTCCATAGTTTTTTTAATTTTCTCTTCAAACACTTCATGTCCTTACTCAAGATAAATACTATAAAGCTCTCTATTTTTATTGTTGTTTTCCATTAAGCCTAACTAGTGAAAACAAGAAACAAAAAGACAAAATTGCAGAATCTAAAGGAAATAACTTCGAGTACTCACACCAGAAAATAGGCGTTTGCCATGGAAGGTTCTTCTTCTTTAATCCTCCGGTGTGAATACCTTTTACCTTACCTCCTCGGCAACGGCGCCAGAAAATAGCTTGATGTCTACGCACTTCTATTCTTGTAGATAGTTGTTGGGCCTCCAAGTGCAGAGGTTTGTAGAACAACAGCAAGTTTTCCCTTAAGTGGATCACCCAAGGTTTATCGAACTCAGGGAGGAAGTGGTCAAAGGTATCCCTCTCAAGCAACCCTGCAATCAAGATACAAGAAGTCTCTTGTGTCCCCAACACACCCAATACACTTGTCAGGTGTATAGGTGCACTAGTTCGGCGAAGAGATAGTGAAACACAAGTGGGATGGATAATTATAAGTGGTAATGGTGATAGAGAATAGCTTGGTGGCATGGAAAAGACTAAAGGCAAACTGAAATAAAGATGGAAGCAAGCAAACATGTAACAGATCTAGTTGCAAACGGTGTATCAATGCTTAGAAACAAGGCCTAGGGATCATACTTTCACTAGTGAACACTCTCATATAAATATATTCTTCTTTATGATACTACGCTGAACTACTCTCCGGTTGGACACTCTAATCGATGGTAGGGCTATAACAACACACCTCAAAGTAAGACTTTCCCATCTAGATAACCCCACACTGTCACCTTGAGTACTAGATAAGTCCAACAAACACCACAATTTCATAAAGACATCCAACTCCAAATATAACTCATAATAAGTATTTGTAATCTCTAGCCTAAGTGCCACCATGGTGTGCACGCTGTCACTTTCACACACATGGGGAGAGCAGAGATCTATTAAAGCACTTGAGTATCAAGGTATATCTACTTGATTACAAAGCTCATGATCACAATATGATCATGCATAGAGAGAGAGAGATGAACACATAGCTACCGGTAGAACCCTTAGCCTCGAGAGAGAACTACTCCCTCCTCATCATGGGAATCAGCAACAGTGATGGAGATGGTGGTGGAGATCGATGGAGATTGCTCCGTGGGCACTTCCCCGTCCCGGCAGGGTGCCGGAACAGAGACTTTCTGTCCCCCGAATCTCCCCTTCAGTGGCGGCAGCGCTGCGGAACTTTCCGTGGATTTTTGGTTGATGATTTAGGGTTTTGGTATCGGGAGGCTCTTATAGGCAAAGGAGGCAAGGTCGATGGCCGGCCAGGGGGCCCACACCATGCCCTGGCGCGGCCTAGGTGGACCCGCGCCATGGGGTGGTGTGGCCACCCTGTGGCCCCTCTCCGACTCTCCTTCTGGCTCCATGAGTCTTCCGGTAAAATAGGAACTTTGGCTTTTGTCCCGTCCAATTCCAAGAATATTCATTTTCTGACTTCCTGGAACCAAAAATAGCAGAAAACAGGCAACTGGCACTGTGGCATCTTGTTAATAGGTTAGTACAAGAAATCATATGAAAAGTACTCCAAAGTGTGGACAAAACACAAGAAAGTAGATAAAACCAAGCATGGAACATCAAAAATTATAGATACATTTGCAATGTATCAGGAGGGTGTGGCCAGCCCCTAGCCCTCCTCCGTATCGTATTCTGGCTCCGTGAGTCTTCTAGAAAAATAGGCACTTTGGCTTTTGTCCCGTCCAATTCCGAGAATATTCATTTTCTGACTTTCCTGGAACCAAAAACAACAGAAAACAGGCAGCTGGCACTATGGCTCTTGTTAATAGGTTAGTCCAAGAAATCATATGAAAAGTACTCCAAAGTGTGGACAAAACACAAGAAAGTGGATAAAACCAAGCATGGAGCATCAAAAATTATAGATACATTTGCAATGTATCAAAGACTCAACATAAAAGTAAAAGAAAGGCCTTCATAGAAGGAAGTAGGGATTCAAGTCTCATAAAGAGCTTCCAAAAATTATGGTACTTTTTAGCTTTCAGCTCTCATTGCCCCTATCATAAGCATCTTGAAGTGATTAAGGTTAAAGTGAACAAATTATGGAGTATATGCTTGACAAAGTATAAGTTGGAAATCTCATGTCCCTTGAATACGAGGGCCGCTCCTCATGCTACTCAAGTTTAGTCACCGGTAAGTTCTTGTAATCGTAAGTACATGTGTATCATAGAGAACCGCCAACGGGGTACCCCTTGCCCGATGATACGGAAGAATCCCCATATCAAAATGACAAGGCAAGCAGACAACGAGCATCTCAGCAATCTTCTTATTTACCATGGGAATATGGAGCTTTTTGCTCTCTTTCCTCTTTTCATAATCTTTTTTTTTCTTTTTCTCTTTTTTTTCTCAATATAGGACTCTTTTTTTATAAGAAGAATGCTTCATAGACAGCTCATTATGGTTACACTATAGGTTTCCACCATGTCAGCATGGATTAGACCAGCGGCCCAGGCATTTCTCTAACACATATACATAACTCCATGGACTTACAAGCTCCCCTTTCATTTCACACCGACGACATCCATATACAAAAGAGCATGATATCAACTAGGTACAAGTACCAAGTGCAATGTTGAAAGCGTTCCCCATGAAAGCATGGTTCTGCTAATCCCCAACAAATAAGTGCAAGCATATACAATATAGACGACACAATGGTTCAAGTTTATTAAGGGCAAGAAAAGTAAAGTGTGCCATCAAGTTCGTGAGAGCTTTAATCACTAGTTTTCTCATAACAAATTTAATTTGGAAGGTAAACAAAAGCATGAATATACTTGGAATAGCATAAGCTAGTAGGTAGGTATGGTGGACTCTTTGGAATAACTTGATTTAGGGAGTTGGATGCATGAGTGGAACTCATACTTGGTTGTGGAGGCTAGCAAAAGACTGGGAGCGACAAACTAAGAGAGCATTAATGACCATAATCATGCAGAGCGACAAAACATCATTGATCAAAGCATTAAGTGATACTACAAGTTGAAAACTAAAGGATCATAAAGGCTATGGTGACTTGGGATAGTCATAACATGGTGTGAGCATGTGCCAAGTCAACCCAAATAAAGCATCAAAGGAGAATACCACAATACTATGCTTTAATATGCTAAAACAACGCATGATTCTTCAAAGGCACATTAAGCAATCTCAATTGTTTATAACAAGTCATGCTACAGCAAAGAATACTAAACATAAAGCCAAAACAATATCGAGCATGGCATGACAAAGCATAGGCCACAGTCAAAAACAAGCTCTCTTTACCACTTAAGCATGAACTTTCCTACTCTTTTTCCAATCCAAACCAAACTATTTGAAAACCAATGTATAAAAGAGGGGGTCCAACCAATTTATTCAGAAAAACTAAGCAAACCAAGCAAACAAACAACCAAAACGAAAACAAAAAAGAAGACGCTCCAAGAACAACACAATTGTGCATGAAACAATAAAAATGAAGTGTTTGGAAGAAACCTGGGATTTTTATTGATGAAGAAGGGGATGCCCAAGGCATCCCCAAGCTTTGTTGCTTGTACTTCTTGCATATGGACACGCGTGGCATCCCCAAGATTGAGCTTTAGTCCATTATTCATCTCATTACTCATTCCTTCCATACACCTGAAATTTTTCCTTCATATAAAACTTCACACAATCTTTATTAGCAACATTAGTGCATTCAAGATAAAAGGTCTTAAGGTTCAGTTCCAACACCAAATAAACTTCCATTAGAACACTAGCTACTGTAGCACTTCCCTCAAAAAGCTCAATTCCCCAAAAAAACTCAAAAAGGAACCAACAAGAAGCAAATGCAAATAATGGCAGAAATCTGTCAAAACAGACCAGCAGGTAAAGACAAATTTTTTCGAAGACCTTATGTTGCTCAAATCAAAAAGTGTTGAACTAAAGAAAGTTAGATAACAACCTGGGGCAGAAGAACAAAAATTCACGTCTCAAAACGACGTACATAGATTTTACACGAATGTTTACAGTGAAGCACAGAAATCTGTTTCGGGACAACAACTTTCCCAATCATTACTTCTCTCTCATTAGAGGTTACTCTTGGCACAAAAAGCAAATAAAAAGAATAAGGAGTGGTTATTACTGAAGTAATAACTTCCAAGACTCATCTAAAACTTTTGGGTTATCTTCTAATAAGTACTTTTCTTTAGCGCCTTTAAGTTAGGCATGATAGTTTGAGAAGATGCTCACATAGGAAATATGAATTGAAGTAAAAGAGAGCATAAATAAGAAAATTCAAAACACATTTAAGTCTAACCCACTTCCTATGAATAGGAATCTTGTAAAGAAACAAGTCATGAAAGCACAAAGCAACAAGCATAGGAAAGCAAAACAAGTGCAACTTCAAAATTTTCAACATAAAGAGGGGAAACTTAATATTGTTGAGATACATAAGACCATGTTTCCCTCTCTCATAATAACTTTCAGTAGCACCATGAATAAAATTAACAATATAACAATCACATGAAACATTCTTATCATGATCCACATGCATATAATAATTATTACTCTCCACATAAGCATAGTCATTTTTATTAATTGTAGTGGGAGAAAAATCAACAAAATAGCTATCATTATTATTCTCATCACCATAATCATCAAATATAGGAGGCATATTGTAATCATAATTAATTTTCTCCTCAATAGTAGGTGGACTGAAAATATCATAATCATCATATATTGGAGGTTTGGTATTATCATAAGCAATAGAATAGCTATCTTCCAAAACTGGGGAACTAAAAACATCATTTTCATAAAAACTAGCTTCCCCAAGATTAGACTTTTCCATAGCATTAGCAATAATGGTGTCCAAAGAATTCATACTAACAACATTGCTATTAGCATGCAAATAAAGTTCCATAGGTTTTTTAATTTCCTCTTCAAACACTTCATGTCCTAACTCAAGATAAATACTATAAAGCTCTCTAATTTTTGTTGTTGTTTTCTATTAAGCCTAACTAGTAAAAACAAGAAACAAAAAGACAAAATTGCAGACTCTAAAGGAAATAACTTCGAGCACTCACACCGGAGGATGTGAGTACCTTTTACCTTACCTCCCCGGCAATGGCGCCAGAAAATAGCTTGATGTCTACGCACTTCTATTCTTGTAGACAGTTGTTGGGCCTCCAAGTGTAGAGGTTTGTAAAACAGCAGCAAGTTTTCCCTTAACTGGATCACCTAAGGTTTATCGAACTCAGGGAGGAAGTGGTCAAAGGTATCCCCTCTCAAGCAATCCTGCAATCAAGATACAAGAAGTCTCTTGTGTCCCCAACACACCGAATACACTTGTCAGGTGTATAGGTGCACTAGTTCGGCGAAGAGATAGTGAAATACAAGTGGTATGGATAATTATAAGTGGTAACGGTGCCAGAAAATAGCTTGTCATGCAGTGGTTGACGTGGGAAAAGACTAAAGTCAAACTAAAATAAAGAAGGAAGCAAGCAAACATGTAACAGATCTAATTGCAAACGGTGTATCAATGCTTAGAAACAAGGCCTAGGGATCATACTTTCGCTAGTGAACACTCTCATATAAATATCTTCTCTTTATGATACTACTCTTAACTACCCTCCGGTTGGACACTCTAATCCATGGTAGGGCTATAACTGCACTCCTCAAAGTTCTCTTTCCACATCTAGATAACCCCACACTGTCACCTTGAGCACTAGATGGTTCAAACAAACACCACAATTTCATAAAGACATCCAACTCCAAATATAACTCATAACAAGTATTTGAAATCTCTAGCCTAAGTGCCACCATGGTGTACACATTGTCAACTTCACACACATGGGGAGAGCAGAGATCTATTAAAGCACTTGAGTAGCAAGGTAGATCTATAGATTACAAGCTCATGATCTCAATAAGATCATGCATAGAGAGAGAGATGAACACATAGCTACCGGTAGAACCCTTAGCATCGAGGAAGAACTACTCCCTCATCATCATGGGAATCAGCAATGGCGATAGAGATGGTGGTGGAGATCGATGGAGATGGCTCTGGGGGCACTTCCCCGTCCCGGTAGGGTGCCGGAACAGAGACTTTCTGTCTCCCGAATCTCCCCTTCGGTGGCGGCGGCGCTGCGGAACTTTTCGTGGCTGGAGGCTGGACGATTTAGGGTTTTTGCATTGGGAGGCATCTTATAGGCGAAGAGGCAAGGTCGGTGGGCGGCCAGGGGGACCACACCACCTGGTGGCGCGGCCAGGGCTAGCCTGCGCCACCATATGGTGTGGCCACCTTGTGTCCCCTCTCCGTCTCGTCTTCTAGCTCCGTGAGTCTTCCGGTAAAATATGGACTTTGGTTTTTGTCTGGTCCAATTCCGATAATATTGATTTTCTGACTTTCCTGAAACCAAAAATAGCAAAAAACAGGCACCTGGCACTGTGGCATCTTGTTAATAGGTTAGTCCAGAAAAGTGTATAAAAATCACTCCAAAGTTGGAACAAAACATAACAAAGTAGATAAAACCAAGCATGGAACATCAAAAAGTATGGATACGTTAGCAACGTATCAGGGAGGTCGAGGAAGGGGAGAGGAGGAGGCTGCCCAGCACGGCATAGCGCCGTTGCGCGGGTGCAGGGACGGGACCAGTTAGTACTACAACATCAACTTACCGCATTAGATTCAGTTGTATGGCATTAGAGGGTTGATTTAGCTTTCACTTCGGGAATCTGGTCTCTGTGTGTATATCAGGTTTTTTCTGATGGTATCGTACTAGTGTATTTTCATATATGATCGATCTTCTAGCTAAATTGATACATGGGGAAATTACGCTGGCAACATAGATAGAATAGCTAGTATGTGCAATTAGTACTGCAGCATCTTGATTGATCCATTCGATGGATTCATGTCTGGTGTCCATGTTTACTTGATGCAACCAGGTTTTAGTAGATGCCATCTAGTACGCTGAAGTTCATGAGATGAACCTGCAAGAGATTGGTATTCTGTGCTTCCGGCCGACAACGGCGGCTGGCCCTCCTCCGCCCCTTCTTTTTTCAGGGACATACATGTTTATTCTCTCTTCTCTCTCCCTCGCCCTCCCTCTCAAATGCTGCTCTCATCTTTGTTTGTGCAGATCCATTTTTACTTGTGTCTGCAAAATATTTGATGAAATTCCTAGCTCAGATAATGCATGTAATATCTATGCTCCATCTAGCAGTTTTAAATTTTGCTAGTAAGGTACTGTGATGTGAAGGAGAGAGATTTCGTAAACATGTTGTTCTATTTGTTTGTTCAGCTAGGGATAATACACAATAATGTTTATCAAAGAAACGTGTACATTTGGCTGACCAATGGCGAGAAATTATCTAAGTTTCTTGGGTAAGGACCGGTCTAAACTAGTGAAGAAGTTATGCATTCTCTTTAATTTTAGTTACTATAACATCCCAGGATTAGCCTCGAAATAGATAGGACACATGTTTGTGCATTGTATTCATGCATAAGAAAATCCGGAGAATTTTCGTGCAAAACTAAAGAAACTATAGAATGATCAGGATCTCTCTTGTTCTGATGAAAGCATCCGAGCAAGTGCGACAGATTTCTACATGAGCTCTCTTGAATCTTTGTGTTTTGGAAGGGTAGAATTCAAACTTGATTTTGAATCTCAAATTTGAATTTAGAAAATTAAAATAAAAGTAGAACTAAGTATAAATAGATGTTATATAAGTAACAAATTTGAATATTGGATAATAATATATAACATTAGGATAATAAATAGGTAATAAAAAAGGAATTCTTAAATATAAGATGCATACAAATATTACATTGTCCTTTATAATAAAGGAATAAGAGATCTTACTATAAACAAATAATGTACATGAATGAATAAAAGAATACTTTTATTACATGACACAATGTTACATTGTATTTACAATTAAATAAATGAATAAATAAATTACAAAAGAATAAAAATTAAATTATAAAGATAGAAAAGAATTACAAAAAGTAATCAGGGAAAATCCTAAACTAAATTACAACCAAATCCTACACTAGATATTCTTAATCTTCTTTGAATGGTTTTGTACCTACAAATCAACTCAAAAGAAAGCAAAACAAAAATAAAGGAATAAGGGGTTAGTGTGTTAATTGAACTCTCATATTTATAGTGTAATGCATAGTTTGTCTCATCATCGAGTTTGATTTTGAAGGGGCAAGTTTCACCAGGGTAGTATCTGTTCTTATCATCCAACAAAGCTTCAGCCTAAGCATCATTAGCCAAGGGGCAAATTTCACCAAATCAGATATAGTAAAAAGATAAACAGCTAGGAAATATCAAGTTTTCACTTGATCTGGTCCTCAATTCCAACCAAGCAAAACATAGGTACTTGCACTCAACAGGTCCACATGTAGCAGCTTAGTCACCACATGCAGCTGATGTGTTGTCAACACATCAGGGAAGGCACTAGCTATAGAAAAGGAAGGAACCAACCGTAGCAGCAAAGCTAGATATTCCCTGGTCACCACACTTAGCCAAGAACTACTGTCATATCACTAGTTCATCACCAAGAACAACACCTGTTCTTGCTCATCACCACAAGATCACTCATTTAGGTGAACACCATATCTCTAACCATGGTTGCTTTGAGGAGCCATCCAAGGGCAAGGACAAGGTGGAGAAGGCCAAGCTATGGCTGATGTAGTGGATGAAGTAGTAGAAGGAGAGGGGAGCAGGATATCAAGATACATCAGCAGTTGAACTAGATCTTTATCAAGTGCAGCCTCCACACAACTACAGGTGATTATCTCCATAACCACATATAGCCTTTGTTCCTATCAATTTATTTTAGAAAAGGATTTGGAAAGAAAAGGAGGTCTCAGTCCAGCATAGGAAAGCTATGCTAGCCTCGTCATAGAGCTTGTAAGGCAATTGTAGTATCTGTTCTTACTATAGATCCTAACCTCAGCCTTTGCATCATCGGCAGAGCCTATATACAAGTACATCATCTGATCTTGTCAAGTCATATCTCACAAAGGTTGATAGCCACACAAATAATTGTGCACAATGGTATAAGCAACCAAATTCCACTGATCTGCAACTAGAGGATTTCTAGGAGATCAGAGGATGTCACTTGAACCACACAAACACATACCTGCTCATGATCATGCCTGTACATGATCATATAATTGTTTGTCTATTCAAAAGCATCTACAAAGCTACTATTGAATTTCAGAAGAACAAATACATAAGAGAAAGTTTTAGAGGATCAAGTACATAGCGTAGCTATTCTGATCAGATGTAGGGAGAGAATATTGAAGAGATTGGGAATCAGCAGCTATGATGGCTCGGTGTTGATGTAGAGATTGTTGGGAACCCCAAGAGGAAGGTATGATGAGCACATCAGCAAGTTTCCCTCAGTTATGAAACCAAGATTTAATCGAACCAGTAGAAGCAAGGAAACACCCCAAAGGTGTTACTAGCTGAGCCTTGGCAGGGCACACTACCGGTGCTAGTAGCAATGTGGAGACCTGCACAACACAACCACAGAACTTTGTCCCCAACTTGCGATGAGGTTTTCAATATCACCGTGTTTTGCTGAAAACAAAGGATTAAACGTATCGAATGGAAAGAAGTGATAGTTTGCAGAAAGTAAACACAAAGCAGTAACAGTTTATAGATTGTATGTAAAAGAAAGGACCGGGATCCATAGTTCACTAGAGGTGGCTCTCCTTAAATAGATAACATGCTTGGTGAACAAATTACAGCGGGGCAATTGATAAACATCGAGAAAGCATACAAGCATATACTAATCATCTTGACTCCTTTGAGACTTGATTGGGCATTACAACATTATACATAGACCGCCATCCAACTGCATCTATGACTAATAATCCACCTTCAGGTTATCATCCGAACCCCTCCAAGATTAAGTTGCAAGCAACAGATTATTGCTTTTACGAATTGCGTGTAAAGTAAACAATATGATTGTTCTATGAACAAAGGATTGTTGTTTTCTCCTAGTAGCAACAGCATCTAGTACCTTAGAGATTTGTCACTTCCCAGTTACGAGGCATGAACCCACTATCGAGCATAAATACTAACTCTTGGAGTTGCTAGCATCTACTTGGCCAAGATAGCTACTAACAACGGAAAGCATGCAAGATCACAAATAACAAAGACATGATAGAATCAATAATCAATCTGAAATAGCATCTCAATATCCATCGGATCCCCGTAAACACAACATGCAGAATTACAAATAGATGATCTTGATCATGAACGGAGCTCACAAGATCTAGACATGAAAGCACAAAGAAGGAGAACCAGCCATCTAGCTACTACATGGATCCGTAGTCCAAGGATGAACTACTCACGCATCACACCAGAGGCTTGCATGGTGATGAAGAAGGCCTCCAGGGTGAATTCCCCTCTCCGGCAGGGTGCCGGGAAGAGCTTCAGATCCCTCCTGATCTAGGGATGGAGATGACGACGGCTACAGACTCTTTCGTGGATTTTTGATCGGGTACTTAGGGTTTTCGTCCCGAGGGCATCTTATAGGCGGAAGGAGAGGCCGAGGGGTGCTAGGGCCGGCCATGGCCCGCACGACCAGGTGGTGTGGTGGCCCCCTGGCGCCTCTCCGTCTCGTATTCTGGCATCTGATGACTTCCGGAAAAATAGGCACTTTGGTTTTTGTCCCGTCCAATTCTGAGAATATTCATTTTCTGACTTTCCTAGAACCAAAAACAGCAGAAAGCAGGTAGCTGGCACCATGGCTCTTGTTAATAGGTTAGTCCAAGAAATCATATGAAAAGTACTCCAAAGTGTGGACAAAACACAAGAAAGTGGATAAAACCAAGCATGGAACATAAAAAATTATAGATACATTTGCAATGTATCAACATCCCCAAGCTTAACTCCTGCTCGTCCTCGAGTAGGTAAGTGATAAAAAGAAAGAATAATTTTTTAGGTGACATGCACCATCAAAGACTTGATTAAAGTATTTGTAAAATATTCAAAGCTGGGATCGTAGTACTTCAATCATAACATGAAAGACAAAGTTCTAGCAATAAGACAAAGAAAGTATGATGCAACATAAAAAGGCACAAACAAAAGATTCATGAATAACAATGCTTTGCAATACGTTTGTTTGTTTCACATAAAGAAAACATAGCATAATAGTATTCAGCTTGTGCCTCATAGAGTAGCAAATAAAAATGCATAGGACACCTTCAGAGTTCATAAGAGTGACTAGATACAAATAGTTTAAAACAAGCAATATCAAGTTATGCATCAATCAACTAGTCTTGGGACAATGCACATAGAACTAAGAATGGCCACTATACTCTCAAAGTAGGTGCATAAAGATAGAAGATGGAGACTCAATATAATGGTGGAAGAAGGGCCTTTATAAAAGGAAGTAGGGATTCAAGTCTCATAAAGAGCTTCCAAAAATTATGGTACTTAATAGCTTTCAGCTCTCATTGCCCCTATCATAAGCATCTTGAAGTGATTAAGGCTAAAGTGAACAAACTATGGTGTACATGCTTGACAAAGTATAAGTTAGGAATCTCATGTCCCTTGTATACGAGGGCCGCTCCTCATGCTACTCAAGTTTAGTCACCGGTAAGTTCTTGTCATTGTAAGTACATGTGTATCATAGAGAACCGCCAACGGGGTACCCCTTGCCCGATGATACGGAAGAATCCCCATATCAAAATGACAAGGCAAGCAGACAACGAGCATCTCAGCAATCTTCTTATTTACCATGGGAATATGGTGCTTTTTTCTCTCTTTCCTCTTTTCATAATCTTTTTTTCTTTTTCTCTTTTTTCTCAATATAGGACTCTTTTTTTATAAGAAGAATGCTTCATAGACAGCTCATTATGGTTACGCTACAGGTTTCCACCATGTCAGCATGGATTAGACCAGCGGCCCAGGCATTTCTCTAACACATATACATAACTCCATGGACTTACAAGCTCCCCTTTCATTTCACACCGACGACATCCATATACAAAAGAGCATGATATCAACTAGGTACAAGTACCAAGTGCAATGTTGAAAGCGTTCCCCATGAAAGCATGGTTCTGCTAATTTCAACTTATAAAGCGCAAGCATATACAATATAGATGACACAATGGTTCAAGTTTATTAAGGGCAAGAAAAGTAAAGTGTGCCATCAAGTTCGTGAGAGCTTTAATCACTAGTTTTCTCATAACAAGTTTAATTTGGAAGGTAAACAAAAGCATGAATATACTTGGAATAGCATAAGCTAGTAGGTAGGTATGGTGGACTCTTTGGAATAACTTGGTTTAGGGAGTTGGATGCATGAGTGGAACTCATACTTGGTTGTGGAGGCTAGCAAAAGACTGGGAGCGACAAACTAAGAGAGCATTAATGACCATAATCATGCAGAGCGACAAAACATCATTGATCAAAGCATTAAGTGATACTAAAAGTTGAAAACTAAAGGATCATAAAGGCTATGGTGACTTGAGATAGTCATAACATGCTGTGAGCATGCGCCAAGTCAACCCAAATAAAGCATCAAAGGAGAATACCACTATACTATGCTTCAATATGCTAAAACAACGCATGATTCATCCAAGGCACATTAAGCAATCTCAATTGTTTATAACAAGTCATGCTATAGCAAAGAATACTAAGCATAAAGACAAAACAATATCAAGCATGGCATGAAAAAGCATGGGCCACAGTCAAAAACAAGCTCTCTTCAACACTTAAGCATGAACTTTCCTACTCTTTTCCAAACCAAACCAAACTATTTGAAAACCAATGTATGAAAGAGGGGGTTTAACCAATTTATTCAGAAAACTAAGCAAACAAAATCAAATGAAAACCAAAACAAAAACAAAAAAGAAGACGCTCCAAGAACAACACAACTATGCATGAAACAATAAAAATGAAGCGTTTAGAAGAAACCTGAGATTTTTATTGATGAAGAAGGGGATGCCTTGGGCATCCCCAAGCTTTGACGCTTGAACTTCTTGGATATTTCTTGGGGTGACACACGTGGCATCCCCAAGCTTTAGCTTTAGTCCATCCTTCATCTCACTACTCATTCCTTCCATACACCTCAAATTTTTCCTTCATACAAAACTTCACACAATCTTTATTAGCAACATTACTGCACTCAAGATAAATAAGTCTTAAGGTTCAGTTCTAACACCAATAAACTTCCATTAGAACACTAGATACTGTATCACTTCCCTCAAAAAGCTCAATTCCACAAAAGAATTCAAAAAGGAACCAACAAGAAGCAAATGCAGAAAATGGCAGAAATCTGTTAAAACAGACCAGCAGGTAAAGACGAATTTTTTCGAAGACCTTCTGTTGCTCAAATCGAAAAGTGTTAAACTAACTAAAGTTAGATAACAACCTGAGGCAGAAGCACAAAAATTCACGCCTCAAAAGGACGTACAGAGATTTTACACGAATTTTTACGGTAAAACACAGAAATCTGTTTCGGGGCAGCAACTTTCCCAATCATTACTTCTCTCTCATTAGAGGTTACTCTTGGCTCATAAAGAAAATAAAAAGGATAAGGGGCAGTTATTACTGAAGCAATAACTTCCAAGACTCATCTAAAACTTTTGGGTTATCTCCCAATAAGTACTTTTCTTTAACACCTTTAAGTTAGGCATGATAGTTTGAGAAGATGCTCACATAAGAAATATGAATTGAAGTAAAAGAGAGCATCAAGAAGCAAATTCAAAACACATTTAAGTCTAACCCACTTCCTATGCATAGGAATCTTGTAAAGAAACAAGTCATGAAAGCACAAAGCAACAAGCATAGTAAAGCAAAACAAGTGCAACTTCGAGACTTTCAACATAAAGAGGGGAAACTTAATATTGTTGAGATACATAAAACCATGTTTCCCTCTCTCATAATAACTTTCAGTAGCAACATGAATAAAATTAACAATATAACTATCACATAAAACATTCTTATCACGAGCCACATGCATAAAAGAATTAATACTCTCCACATAAACATAGTCATTCTTATTAATTGTAGTGGGAGCAAATTCAACAAAATAGCTATCATTATTATTCTCATCACCATAATCATCAAATATAGGAGGCATATTGTAATCATAATTGATTTTCTCCTGAATAGTAGGTGGACTGAAAATATCATATTCATCACTGTAATCATCATATATTGGAGGTTTGGTATCATCATAAGCAACAAAATAGCTATCTTCGAAAGCTGGGGAACTAAAAAGATCATTTTCATAAAAACTAGCTTCCCCAAGCTTAGACTTTTCCATTGCATTAGCAATAATGGTGTCCAAAGAATTCATACTAAAAACATTGCTATTAGCATGCAAATAAAGTTCCATAGGTTTTTTAATTTTCTCTTCAAACACTTCATGTCCTAACTCAAGATAAATTCTATAAAGCTCTCTAATTTTTGTTGTTGTTTTCAAATAAGAAAGCAAACTTGTAAAACTAATTTTTTTGTGTTTTTGATAAAGAAACAAGCAAACAAAGCAAAAAGAAACTAAGCAAAACAAAAATAAAAGTAAAGATATTGGTTATCAGGGACTCCCCTTGTGAAGATGTCCTTGACTCCCCGGCAACGGCGCCAGAAAAATGCTTGATGGCTCGGTGTTGATGTAGAGCTTGTTGGGAACCCCAAGAGGAAGGTATGATGAGCACAACAACAAGTTTCCCTCAGTTATGAAACCAAGGTTTAATCGAACCAGTAGGAGCAAGGAAACACCCCAAAGGTGTTACTAGCTGAGCCTTGGCAGGGCGCACTACCGGTGCTAGTAGCAACGTGGAGACCTGCACAACACAACCATAGAACTTTGTCCCCAACTTGCGATGAGGTTGTCAATCTCACCGTGTTTTGCTGAAAACAAAGGATTAAACGTATCGAATGGAAAGAAGTAATAGTTTGCAGAAAGTAAACACAAAGCAGTAACAGTTTATAGATTGTATGTAAAAGAAAGGACCGGGATCCATAGTTCACTAGAGGTGGCTCTCCTTAAATAGATAACATGCTGGGTGAACAAATTACAGCGGGGCAATTGACAAACATCGATAAAGCATACAAGCATATACTAATCATTTTGACTCCTTTGAGACTTGATTGGGCATTACAACATTATACATAGACCGCCATCCAACTGGATCTATGACTAATAATCCACCTTCAGGTTATCATCCAAACCCCCTCCAGTATTAAGTTGCAAGCAACAGATTATTGCTTTACGAATTGCATGTAAAGTAAACAATACGATTGTTCTATGAACAAAGGATTGTTGTTTTCTCCCTAGTAGCAACATCACATCTAGTACCTTAGAGATTTTTGTCACTTCCCAGTTACGAGGCATGAACCCACTATCGAGCATAAATACTAACTCTTGGAGTTGCTAGCATCTACTTGGCCAAGATAGCTACTAACAACGGAAAGCATGCAAGATCACAAATAACAAAGACATGATAGAATCAATAATCAATCTCAAATAGCATCTCAATATCCATCGGATCCCCGCAAACACAACATGCAGAATTACAAATAGATGATCTTGATCATGAACGGAGCTCACAAGATCTAGACATGAAAGCACAAAGGAGGAGAACCAGCCATCTAGCTACTACATGGATCTGTAGTCTAAGGATGAACTACTCACGCATCACACCGGAGGCTTGCATGGTGATGAAGAAGGCCTCCAGGGTGAATTCTCCTCTCCCAGGTGTCGAAGAGCTTGATCCCTCCCGATCTAGGGATGGAGATGGCGACTATAGACTCTTCGTGGATTTTGATCGGGTACTTAGGGTTTTGTCGAGGGCATCTTATAGGCGGAAGGAGAGGCCGAGGGGTGCTAGGGTCACACCACCCCTGGCGGCCAGGCTGGCCCAAGCGTGGCTGTGGTGTGGTGGCCCCCTGGCTCCTCTCTGTCTCGTATTCTAGCATCTGATGACTTCCAAAAAAAATAGGCACTTTGGCTTTTGTCCCGTCCAATTCCGAGAATATTCATTTTCTGACTTTCCTGGAACCAAAAATAGCAGAAAACATGCAGCTGGCACTGTGGCTCTTGTTAATAGGTTAGTCCAAGAAATCATATGAAAAGTACTCCAAAGTGTGGACAAAACACAAGAAAGTGGATAAAACCAAGCATGGAACAAAAAAATTATAGATACATTTGCAATGTATCAAGCTGTAGCAGCATCAAGCAAAATTGGGCAGCAGCTATGCTCTGTCCAGAAATGTTGATGTAGAATATCAAGTATTAGATACAAGCAATGATTTTTTATAATTGATCTAAATATGTATTCCATACCTCTATGTAATCAAGTAATTACTAAAGCAACTCAAGAACAGAACCAGAAGTAAACTACATCAAGATAGCATGTTTAGAAAATAGATTTATACCTCTAATACCGCATCTATTTCAAGAAAATGATCACCAATAAAGAAGAAAATTGGAAATAGAACAAATAGAGTATATCTATCTATCTTTATAATATACATTTCTAGTAAGTATAGACAGTCAACATTTATCTGGTTAGTACACATAGAACAGATACAAGAAATTACTATCATGTAGGTAAAATACAGTGTGGATTTGACAATACAGATCACCTAATCATAAGATCATCAGACAACCAAACACTAGCAATTCACCAAAATTTAGTAAGTGAAAATTTGTCAAATTAACTCCACTTGAATGTTCATATTAGAACGAACGCAAGATACATACCAGAAACCAATAGAGTCTAGGTTTCTGAAACCTACCATCAACTAGTGTGTATCCAGTGACACCCAATAGCATGTCTATAAACATGTCCAATAGAAAACTATGTAGTAGAGTCATTTGTTAACCAGAAATCACCACAACAATAGTTCAGGCTTTAGGGTCTAACTATTGGAGATAAAATAATTATCTCCATCATAGGAGTAGCACATGTCCAGGAACACTACCTATTCACAAGTGATCCCTAGAACCAGCAGAAATACTGCTAGACCCTAATCCAATCAATACCACAGATCAATTTTAAGACTTCTAGAACCTAAACTGGTGTTCTACACCTGAACTAGTGCATCGGCTCAAAGGCCGGTCACAGAAGAAAATTACCTGAACCGGAAGCGATGTTGGCGCAGCCACAACAGCACCGTCCCACCGGCTCGAGGTGGAAGTTGGCAACATGGCGTATCCTTGCATTAGAACCACCAGTATGTCACCACCACAGTGAGGTAGCACGGCGGCGCATCGAAGGGCATCGGGGTTGCAGCCACGCTGCCGTCCCACTGACGACAGAGTTGGGGTAGGACGAGCATGGGGGGGCAGGGCGGCGTCATGGTGAAGGGGGGTCGTGGAGGCTTGTAAGGCGAGGCGGCGCCAGCTAGTAACAACACGGAGAGCCACCGATGATGGCTGGGAAGACCTGTAAAGCGGCGAGCTAGGGTTCGCCTTGTTTGAGCAAAGAGGGCACGGGCGCAAGCTGTAGCAGCGGGGAAACGAGGGAGGAGAAGGAGGCAGAGCCTTCGTCATCAGGCCACGACGGTGGATGTCGGCCGGCGATGGACGGAGTGGTGCTGGCGACGGCGGCGTCGGGCCATGACGCAAGAGGGGATTGAGGTCGGGGCTGTGGGAGTGAGAGAGGAAGGAGTGAGAAGGATAAGGAGAGTGGATCGAGGTGGGTTCAACCCTGAGCCAGTTGGGCTGAATTGGGATAAACCATCCTGTAGGCCAAGAAGGCTCGTGGGCTGGGCTCAGAAAAAAGAGAAATTGGAAAATAAATGAAAGGAGAAACGTAAAATTACCAAAATAACCCTGAACTTGTTTTAGCCCTAGAAAAATAAAAATAATACATATAACATACTGAAATGATCACAAAAATAATATCTACCTAAGAAAAATATAACTTTATTTATTTAAGTTAAATAAAATGCAAATAAATGTTAACACCACTAAAGTCTAAGTGATATTTCATAAATTAAGGAAAAGTCCTAAAAATGAATAAAAATCATTTTTGCATATGAAAATAAATTTGCTATTTTATAAAAATACTAACTTAATTTTTTTACAAATAAAACTTGAAGCAAATATTTAAAAATATATAATCCTTTGTGGAATTTTATAAAAATAAGGGTAACACCTAAAATTAAATAAAATTCACTTCTAATATCCTATGTAAGTATGTTTTACTAGAAAAATACTAATTATATCATTCCAACACATTTTATGGTTCTTACTAAATAAATCCTTATTTATTATCTATTTCATAAATTCTTTAAAAACATTTCTTAAATAAGAAATAATCACAATTTTATATAAAACCATAAATCTTGTACATTTAAATACTACTTCCAAAACCATAACTTAAGTCCATAATAATACTTAAAAGTAAACTATTAACTTTTAGAAAACTCTTTAAAACCATAACTCCGAGATAAACCAACAATTTGAATAAATTTTAATCATCCTTCACTTATAATAAAAGTGAATGTTATTTATCTCTTAACTATTCATTATTTCAAACTTTAATAGATTATTAAAACCATCTAAATTTACTTTCCTAGAAAGATAAATTATATTCATAATGACAAGTCATATTTAAACTCGTCACTCACTTAAACTGAAAGTGAATGATCTCATACTCTTAAACATGCTGATTACAAAAATTAAAAGTTATTAATACTTTAAAACATCACACCCTAGGTCTACTTATGTTTTAAAGTTAACTTTGGTACACCAAGTCATGCATAATGCCTAAAGTATATTTATGTTTTTATAGTTAACTTTTGTCTGTTCCAAATTAAGTCATAGAGCATTTCAAATCCAAACTTATCGAATAAACACAAATGACATCGATTACATTCAATTAACCACAAAGATTGTTTAAACTTTAACAAAGAAATATTTTCTTCAAAAGTTATTCATTTTTCCACTTCAAACAATAATCTTATAAAAAGCCCTTTAAACTCTTAACAACTTAACATAATAAGTCCCATTATAATTACCAGATAGCATTCCACATTTGAGTGCTTTAATATTGTATGCTACTTATTATATTTACATATTGTTTCACACACTCTCACAAGCCTTAATAAGAAACATAAGTGTGAAGCTAGTATAAAAGTGAAACACATTCTAAAGAAACCATCCCTAGTTTCCGAACCCTAGATCAGATACGATTATTCCGAGGATTCGCATTTATCAAACTGCACTACATTAATTATGCATAATTGCATCTTGCTTCTTTAAACATTAGTCCTTACCGGACCAATGATGCTATTTCCAGATTTTGGATCCTCTAATATCCTGAAGACCGTGAGTGCATAATCTTGCAATCACAAAAGGCAAGTTCACACTTGCTCATGTCCTTTGATTATTTTCTATCAAATGCTTGTAACTCAAATGTTGTCATCACCTGCATTTCAAAAAGGCCAGAAAACACTATTTTCCTAATAATATGATTATGGATTATTTACTAAGAGGTAATAATCTACTGATATAGTTCTAGTGGTAAAGGAACATAATATCTAGGACTTAATCAACCAATGTCACCAGTGATTCTAGCGTCGTATATTACGCGTTAACCATGCGATTTGGAATGGGACGAAGAAGTCAGCTGTATCTTGTTCCTCTCGCATGTAGCCGGATGCGTAGGTCGTGGCTGTTAACCTCGTAGCGTGCATTAATTGGTAATTCGTAGAGGATATGCAGCATATGGGTGGGAACCCTCAACGTCCCACGATAGTTCTGGCATCTGAACGGTCTGTACCAACCATTGTTGTAATTCAATGTGTGGGCATGGCGTACACCAAGGATACATGCGGGGTCACGAAGGGGACAGTGATTGGCTTGGATCATCTACTGGGCCCCACATCACGAAATTTTGGATAGGAAAGATTCGCCCGGTTGTGCAACAAGGATTTGGTCTCTCATGGGTAAAGAAACGCACCTCTACAGAGTGTAAGAACTGTGACATGTTACTCCCTGTTCCAGGAAGGAGCTACGAGCACGGCAGGAAAGGAACTCCATGAAAGTTCTGGTCAACCTATGAAGGTTGTCGGACATAGTTTTCAGAATAAAAGCAACCTTTGAATAAATGTTTACGAAAACTTGCATTGCCTACGACCTTTGGTCTGTGGCTGTAGAGATAGTGCATCATACACTCCTTTTTAGTTAACTTGTTGAGTACGCTCATACTCAACCATACAAGTCGTTGGAGACGACGTCAACATCAATTTCTGCTCAAGAAACCATCATCGACAACTCAAGTTCTTTAGTAAAGTCAATGAAGTCAACATATACATCAACCGAAGTGAAGACGAAGTTCCTGATAAGATAGGAGTAGATACGCTAGCCACAAAACCTACTTCTGTAGAGCAATGCAATAGCAACATTTGCAATCCCGATAGTGTAGATACTAGTCTTATTAGCCAGATAGTTATGAGTTATTATTTCTGGTTCTTCTTTGTAAGAAGTTTCTTTCTCTTTCTTTAACCTAGAGTATTCTCTGGATCTTTTGTAAATAGTCGAGTTGTAATCTATAGTCATGTCTTGGACCTACTGTGTTTCTGTTGTACCACTTTGGGGGATATAATACTAGTGAACGGTGTTTTATTAGTGTTATGTCAACGACTATAGTGCACGACATCATGCAGTGGTATGTTGGGTCACCGCAACTACTTCCTCTGATATGTAGTTTCTGTTTTCTAGAGATTTTGCCACTTCAACTATTGTGTAAACCTTTTTATCCGAAGATTTTTTTTTGAAATATATGCACACAGGGTATTCATCCTCTTACTTTTCTAAATTGCTGCCATGGTACTCATATTGAATATGTAACCCATGGTAACTGAATAACTGGTGGTGAATAAGAATTGGAAGAATGTTGTCTTTTTAGAATTGACTAACTTCTGGTTTATTTTTCCTACCATGTATCAGGAGAAGTTGACATGTTGCTGCTGAAAATGGTGGTGCTATTGTGAGGAGGCATATTAGTTTTTTGGTAGTACAGTGGTCATGTCAGTTCCGATAGCATCTGATATCCAAATCAATTATTTAAAGACATAAAAGTAGCGTTCAGGTTTATATTTGAGACTTTGGGTCATAATTGCATATGCTCATCTTACTACATTCATATGATGATTTATTTGTTTATCATGTAAGAATTCATATGATGATTTATTTATTTTACTATTACGGACTCGCGAGCTTAATATAAGTATACTGAACCACTAATTGGTCAGAGGGCAACAATTGAGGCTAAGACTAGCAACATGAATAAGGTGCAAGATTTTGATGTAGAACCTTTAGTGAGTATGTGCACTCTTTCTTCCTTTTACTATTGGATGGTTTCCTTCCTTTAATTGGAGAAGAAAACTTTGTTATTATGTTACGCTCTATACTCATGTAGCGACATAAAGTTGTGAGGTGGTCATATCATCTGGTATTCTATCTTTTTGTGCTTACTGACCACATGATCTGCACGACATTTTATTTTTCAACATGAAAGAACAAAAGTGCAAGATAGTTATACATTGTGTCTAATGTTAGTGAAGACCTTCGTGGTCAGAATAATTCAGCTAAATGGACATTCAGGCTCATCGGGATATCTTCAAAGACCATTGGCAAGGAAATATTGAGTTTTATAGTTACACATTATGTGTTATAAGGTGAGTACTCGTGATGATCCAAAAATGGTTTTGCAAGTACATTTGTGTATGAGTAAGATGGCCACTGTTACCTGTTTGCTTTGTTTTTGTATACGACCTTTACTGTTAGAAATTGGTGGCTTAATTTCCAATATGATTGTGCAAGCTCACATTATATTTTAATAATCATCCTACCTATGTGTATGTATGATGCTATTGAGTACTGCATCATGGTAATAACTGTATGTTGTAATGGCTCCATAATATTTTTTGATTATCTACGTCTGGGAAGATTTTATCGATAAACCAAATGGAGTGATAATTGCTTAGTTATGTTCAATGTATTTACAGTTATGATATAATTAGCTATAGCTGCCTTTTTGCACTTAAATGCCATTAGGTATAATGTGAGGGATTTTCTTATTTGGTTTACAGATTATAAGCTTAGCTTTCAGGCACAAAATGGTCTTCCGTATAAATCAGGTATCTTAATTTTCTAAATGTATTTATGATAATATATTCTCTTGCTTTGGGGTCTTCATTGGTGACATGATCAGGGGGATTTTTGCTATCCATCTTACTTGTAGTACCGGTTGTGGCTATTATGCCATCACTATAGTCTAGATACATCCTAGCATTTCCCCCCAAAAAAATATCGATTACAACCGATAAATCATTTTCTACCTGATTTCTGTGTCCTGCCTTATGACTACTATTGGTATGCAAACATATGATGCCATGATGGCTGCAGGTTCGTGATTGTATCCATGTTGTCGATCTGGAAGTTATTCATATTGTACCCTGGAGGAGGCTCTAGGAAGATTCTGGTAGAATAGGTGCATACTGACCATGACATGATAACTCACGAATGATCTCGTTTAATTGAAGAATGTTGTTGTAATGACTATTAAACTAGATGCATTGCAGGATGTGAAGTTTACAGTCTAGATCTTGGAAAGGGAACATCTGTGCTGCCGGTATGTGCCACCTAGCCGGGGTTTCTATACTCCCACATTTTGCGTACATGACCTTGTGGTAGGTTCTAGCGACCGTAAACCATGTGTGAAAAGCTCTTTTTTCTCCTGGAAATTGACTGGCCAGCTAGCATTTGTACTAGATTTGCTGATATTTTTCCGCTTAAAATCAATCAGGTCAGTACTTATCTTGCAGCACTTGAGATATGGCTGAGCATTTGTGCCCATAGTTCGTTGCTACAAGTCACGTACAATCATGCAAAGAAATAGTATTGGGATTGAGAAGATGAAATGTGTAACACCCCGGACTCTTCGTGCCCGAGTTATCACTCCTAACAGCTTAATAGGATATCTAGACATGCTCCAGGCCACACGCGTCATGCTCCACATGTCCCGCCATTGTCTCGCACACGCCCGTGTAACCGCAAGGGTCGGCTCTGATATCACTTGTAACACCCCGGACTCTTCGTGCCCTGCTCCACGAGGTGGGCCTACTGTGTGTGGCTGCACGGCCCCACGGTAGTATGTTCTGTCCAGTTTTGGTTCATTCAGGTTTGAGCTTAGAGCGTAGGGTCCAAGGTATTATAAAATGGCAGCTTAATTTTTAGTTGGCTATGTTGCTTTGGTCTTAATATTACCGCCTGATCTTTCATAGTGTGCTACTTTATCCATTGAGTTTACAAATTAGCCTGCCTTGCATGCTACATTTTTTGTTGAATAATTGTGGCAGTGCAGTTATTATTTGGCAAATGAGCAATCAATGACATCTTAAAGAAAAAAATTCTTTGTTGCCATACATCAAGAAGCATCGTTATAAGTCAAGCAAGGTATCTTATGCTCATGTGAGGTTAGAAATATTACTGTAATCTTCATACGTTGTTTTATTGTCCATATGTACATTTAATGTATATTTTTGTGCCAAGAGCTTTGTGATGACTGAAGTGGAGCTTGACCCTAGCTGCACAGTTGTTTCTCTATCATGAAATTTATGTGCACACCTGAGGGGACGGTGTTGTTTGGGAGATGGCATTCATGGTACCAGGTCAACTCCTCGATATACTTGACCGTGTTAGAATGGTAACAAGGTAGTACCACTCTTTTGTACATGCATAAATATTGCTTTAAATCCCACCAATTTGTGTTTATGTGAATCCCACCCTTATGGTACCAGGCCAATACATTTATATTAATTATGTGTCTCGATTTCTGTGAAATTGTATTAGAAATGTGATACTTCTCTGTGTACAAATGTACTTCTAGATGAAGGCTGCAATGTAAACCCACAAGAAATTGTCTCACGGTGGCAATTAGGAATCTCTATGCTTTTGCATGAATATTGGAAAAGGTGCTTGAGTGTTGAAAAGGGAAAGTAGAGAACATGTCCCTATAATAATATTTTAAAATATACATTGTGCTTTTGATACCTAGACTTAATTGCTAAAAACAACCCTTATGACATATGGAACACGGTCTTGGTTATTCATTGGCCCTGCCTTCTATAGTGTTGAATGTGCACCATATGGTGCCTTCAACTTTAGACGGGAGTCATTAGGACATATTAAAAGAATATAGCTTGAAAGTGAGCAAATTCACTTTAGACGATAAACATGCCAGCTTCGCATATAATGTATGTATAATGGGAATGTTCTGACATGCATAATTAGATGCCAAAGGCAACGCAGACAAAAATAAGGGCTAATTAGACTTCTTTCCTTTGGATTCCTTTTTCTTTCAACTCTGAATTTGACCATTGTCTCTGTTTGAATCCTGAATTTTATGCAGAAGCTTTCATGCTTGATTTGAATTTCTGTTATTATATAAACAATCTATTCTAATGTATCCTTTTCAGTTTTATTTGTTGAATCTGGAGATTGCTTCTTTGCAGTGAAGTAACTCAATATTGGAGAAGCTGAGATGCATAACAGAAGCTAATGTTCAATTAATCTTATACTTATCAGTATCCATCTGGATACTGTGTTATATCTCTATTTGTACTTAGCGTAGGTTGCCATTTTATGGATATATTAAACTAAAATAATCCTTAGTTCTTATTTTTGATGGCGAGTGAACATTGCAAATTTTCATACATTCCATGTGTCTAGGCTATTATATACACATGAGTAGAGGAGATGTTAGATACCAAGGTGCATTACAGATTTATCATGTGCTAAAAAACCTCTGATTATGCTGATGCAAATCATGAATTAGTGACCTTTTACAATGGACATTATTACATATTCATAGTCATATTATTCACACTCAACTACTTGGTCAGCATAAAAGAGTGAATGCCTCAAGAATTTTGGTGATGAATGACTGAATTACCAATTTCTTCATCTGTAGGTTAAAGCATCTCCCCCAACCATACTCATGTTCCTTGTGTCACTTCTGCACCGGGGTAAAGCTCACACTCAGCTACTTGGTCAGCATAACAGTGTGAATGGCTCAAGAATTGTGGCGGTGAATGATTGAATGACCAATTTCCTCATCTCTAGGTCAGAAACATCTCTCCCTCATCCGGACTTGAGAATAATTGGCATGCCACAAAGATCCATGTCGACTATCCTGTCCAGTAGACGGCATCCTATCATGGAGCCACCCGTAGGCAGCTGTGACATCCCAACGAACATGACTGGCATGTGTTGGTAAATACAGAATTCAGAAATAAGTGAATGGCAAATTATTGGCGGATGCATATTTCTGAAAGGAACATTCGTTTTGGTCAATGAAGCTGCTGCAACTGATGTTGTGTTGTAAATAGGGGTGTTCCGTGCATGATCGCTCCGCAGTTTGGGTTACACTTCTGATATATCGCTGACAGTTTTTGCACATATGATACATGCTACTACCACTACAAAGCAGCTGAACCGACGGCTTATGCAATTGAACAAATGGTGCTGACAGGTCGACATAGCTGATTGTACATACATTTCTCCTAATTTATATTAAAAAAATCAGAGAATGCTTCAGGTTACGAGGTAGGTTCAAAGCTTGAATACATGCCCCGCCCATTATCAGCTTAATATGTGTCTGGTAGATTTTCTGAAACTAATTCACATAAGACATGCTATTTGCTTCTCATTCAAAATATCACATTAACCACCCTTACTGGAATTAGGAGAAAATGCTCGCTCTCTGCTAGCTACAGTTTAATCGAACATGAATTCTGTTTGAAAGAACACATACTTTTACGTACCGGTGTTAATTTAACGGGGTCGTGCCGCCAAGGCGCACCACTACATCTAGTGGAGGTTAAAGTTAGAGAGCTAGTCCTTTCACATATGCATCATCCGTCTCATTTCGGCTCCCGAGATCGAAAACCTACTCCTAGCTAGCATCATAGACGCCTGGATGGCTCGACCTTAGACTAGTCACAATGGGAAGTATCATATAGTAGTATCATGCATATGATACTAGTATATGATACCATCTCCACATTGCATAGTATCATATAGTAGTATCATAGTCTTGGTGTATTTATTGTTTTGTAGAATCTCAATGTAAAATTGTGGACAAGATTTGTTTAGAATTAATTTTTCTAGTTTTATATGCTATGATACCATATCTACCTATGATACCAACACAATCTCTTTCATCATTAATTACTATGACACATAAGCATTTTGCATGCATGTGGTGCATGATACCACCTATGATACCCCCATTGGGGCTAGTCTTACGCCCTCGAACACATGTGACCGTTCCTTCCCTCACTCCGACCCCTCTCCTTCTCCTCGACAGCATGCACTCGTCGCATTCTACCCCGCCCTCATTCCGTGGAGTAGGCTACTAGCGAGAGACTATGCGGGATACGGTAAGCCAGGCATGCGCCATGGTAGGAAAACTTTGTGAAAGTAGCTAGACAGATTTCCACAATTTCCCAGACTCCTGTGCGCTGAAGTTATAGGTACGTAGCCGCACGTGTTTGTTCGTCTTCTAGAACCACGAGGAGGCAGGTAATCGATGGAGTCCACATTCCATAATCTCAACGAGGCCGCCCCAACAGCCCGATCGGGTCCAGAACAACAGCACGACGCAGGCAGCAGCGACAGCGAGTCCACGATCCCAACGCCGGCCGGAGTCCAGAACATTGACACGACGCAGGCAGCGATGATGGAGTCCAGAACAACCACAACGCCGGCCGGGGCCGGCCCCATGATCTCCATGCATGCTACGATAGCCCACCTGACCTCCCTAATAAATACCAGCGCCTCCTCTACGACCATCCTCAACTCATCCCTCCCGGCCCAGGCGCGAGCGAGACGAGACCGCACCATGAAGATCATCTCGATCCTCTGCCTCTTCCTCATCGCGCTCAATGGTACGTTCCTCTGATCTCTAGATCTATGCCCAGCTTAATTATCTCGTTAATTTTCTCTTAATCACGCAGCCGCTCGTGTGGAGTCTCGGCGAAATCCTGATGATCGCCCCGAGTTCCGCCACCTCTTCGTCTTCGGCGACTCCTTTGGCGACAACGGCAACACCCCCAAGCCGCGGACGAATCCCTTCCAGCGCACGCCCGCTGTCACCGAGAAGACACGCCAATGGTTCTTCCCCTACGGCTCCTTCACCGACGGGCGCCAGAACCCCACCGGCCGCTTCTCCAACTACATGGTCCAGTCCGATCTAGTTGGTACGTACGTCTCGAGCTAGCTACTTTCATATATATATGCTCAAACTAGCAATTCCATATCCTCATATTTATTTATTTATTTATGCGCGTCCTAATACTTGTGGACATCATTCTTGCTTACAGCACAGATCATGGGGCTCGACACAGCGCCTCCGGCGTACATGCTCACGGAGAAGAACACCTGCGACAAGTCCGGCATGACCTTCGCCGTCGGTGGTGCCGGCGTGTTCAAGGTGCCTAGCAAGGTGTCCACCCTCGGCGACCAGGTCGACACTTTTGAGTCCCTCATCGCTGATGGAACCATCTCAAGGAGGCGCGTGGAGCACTCGGTCGCTCTCATCGCAATCTCTGGCAACGACTACACGTCCCTCGGTGATGAACGCGAGGACCCCAATATCCACGCTTTTGTCAAGAACGAGACCATCCACGGATTTATCAGGAACGTGACGGAGGAGATCGTGACTAATGTGCAGCGGCTGCAAGAGATGGGGGTGACCAAGGTTCTCGTGAACAACCTTCCCCCTGTCGGCTGCGCGCCATCGCGGACCGTGCCCAACCTCTTCACCGAATGCGACCGTGGACGCAACCACTACGCGTCGGTCCACAACGATGATCTGAAGATGCTGCTTAGAGCGATGGACGGCGTGCACACCGTTGACCTCAACACTGCCTTCACCAACATCATCGAGGGCACTAACGGTACGTGTACACATATCACTACAAATTACTAGTAGTACCTAGCACCATTGTCATCACGTGCTAGTCAGAGCTTTACATAATAGTAGTAAACCTCTAATTTATTGGATATGTGTCTATATATGTGCAGGTGAAAACACGGATGCGTTCGACGAGAAGTTGTCGCCGTGCTGCCAAAGCATGGATCCAAAGGGGTACTGTGGCCAGATGGGCGAGTCCGACTCGGACTTCCGCTACACGCTTTGTGAGAATGCCGACAAGTACTTCTACTGGGATGACATGAACCCTACGCAGGCTGGATGGGAGACCGTCATGGAGCAGCTGGAAGACCCCATCAAGGAGTTCCTGGAACTCAATTAGATCTTTAGATTTAGATTAGATAGCCACAAACAGTTAAATATTTAGATTGTTTTCGTTAGGTTTTGAGCACTTATTGGTGCCACACATCGATCTATTTTAGCTACTTATTAGTATTGATCTATCCGTGAGTATTTTGGATTTGCAGAAACGTTTTGGTGAACATCGTTCGTTGGTCAAAGAGCAAACAGTTTAATTTGATCGTCCTTCTTTTCATGAAGTTTTACAAATTATATTTTGCACTTAATGTTACGCATGAATCCACTGAAATAAAGATGCGAAATAATCAACTGAAGCGTAAACCATTGACCCGAACATCTGTAGAACATATTTCGTTTAGGATTTCAGAAGGAGCAGCTGGGAAAATTTTCCGAGGAACATATGAAACGATGATCGATAGCAAGGGTAGAGAGCCTTGATGTTGTGATGCAGATACGGTCCCGCATTATCTCCTGCGACGCCGTTCACTAGTTTACGGGCCCAGAATGAAGCAACTCATCCGGCAACCACAACTAAAGAACATGCCCTAAGCAACTGATCCAGGAATAATATACTCCTTCCTATCAATTACTCCCTCCGTTTTAAAATATAAGATGTTTTATCTTTGTGAAGCTAATGTATCTACACCTCGTGAACCTACACTATAAAAGGGGTCTAGATACATTAGCTTTATAAAGCTAAAACATCTTATATTTTGAAATGGAGGAAGTATTTGTTTTATAGCTCTCCATTCTAAAAAGAAGTATATCTTTGTTTAACCTGGCCTGTCCAAGGATTTGTGGTCGCGCTGCCACTGTAGCTATTGGTTGCAGTGGCTTTCATCGGCCCATCTATCAAATCTTACTAAACCGCCGGGTAGCAAACTAGCAACACCATTGTGCCGGAAGAAAACTCTCATTCACAAGGGAGTATAAAACAAAATTCCAGCACGATTCCGGCATGTTAACTATGGGAAATCGGTAAAATGTCCCTAGCTAGTCAGTTTACCTATGAAAAAAGTACTACAACAGGTTCCCTGCATTTTTGGATGATTTTTTTTCTGAAATGGAGGATGTAACATGTTCTCTGCGTGAAAAGAGATGCATACGACCTGCTTTATTTGTTATTCAATAAACGGCTCACAAAGAACACTCATTACAAAACCCGAAACCTCCACACAATAACTGCAAACCCAACAATGGATGAAGATCATGTCAAAAGAGCATATGCCTTGAAAACAACAAAATCCCACCATCAGCTATGAAACGGGAACATATCGCATACCCCGAGACGCCCTCTAGCTGAAATGAGAGCACTCATCCGATTTAGTAGACTCATAGCGAGCACCTCTTCAATCTTTTCATGGTTGCTCCGTCATCACCATCTAGCCTCCAAGCAATCTTCAAGGTTAATATTCGCATAGACTTTGCCAGTCCTGTCGACGACGCCACCACGACGCTGGACAACGCCTCCACTTTGCACGAGTCCGTCGATCCCCATCAGATACCGAGACTCTACAGCTCCACGGCGCCGAGGATCACCATCGACATCGAGGTTGATGAAAGCCACTCCGCCTCAGGGGCCCTCCGGCCGGCATTAGCTCCAAAAACAATTTCCCCTTAGGGCAGAGACGCTCACTCCGTCATCATCCGATCTAGGAGCCCCGGGTTTGAGGTTTCCCCCAGAGTAGATGACTCTTCATGTAGCCTACACGGTGGCCCAATGCGTCCACGCCTTTGAGATCCCGCCGGCGATATGAGCTCCAAAATAGTGCCTCCAATGAGGAAGATGACACCATGTGCCACCACTGTCCGGACTAGCCTGAGGTTTCCCTCAGAGCCTGACTGAACTTCCACCGTGACGATGTGCTCTAAGAAGGGTAGCGGTGCCCACAAACATCATTGCATCATCTATGATGGTAAAGCCAGGCAAAGGATTTCTCCCCGGCAATTGTTCTATAACCAAGAGATCTCTAGCCGTACAAATCCGTCGAAGGTGCCCACTAATGTAGAAGGAGAGGCCATGTCAAGCCGAGGCCCAACCCAACCGGAGTAGCCACCGCGGATAGGGGAAGATCCCGGCGTGTCGGCCAAGGATTCTCCACTGCTGCCGGCGACCCGTTGATGTCGACCACCGTGCATCGCCCTCACCACCACCTCTGTCGAGCTCGTTGCGGGGATCTTGAAGCAACCGCACCAAGGCATCGCTCCCCCTTATCGGTGGCCAAGGCTTTGTCGGCAGCCTCTAGGAGTGGCGAGGAGGGGCAGAAGAAGAGTGGGAGGCCGCTGGCGGCGCGATCTAGGGAGGACTCCCCGATCGCCTAGAGGAGGGTGACCGTGACGTTTTCTAATGATTGCAAACGACTTGTGTTGGTTCATAGTATGTGGTCATGTAAATTCACAAATTATTAGGAAGAACTAGCCGTATGCTTATTCCAGACACCACAAACGTTTTTACTCTGGACCCTCTCTATCTCAGTATGCTAATAGATGTATACAAATACAATACCAAAATCTCAATTTTATTCGATTGCACATCGGATATATCATATGTTTACATATATTTGCGACATAGATTTATTTGGTAGCTATTCAAAGGAGAACGATACACAAAAACAAGTAAACATGTAGCTTTTCTTGGTTACGTCTTTGTGATGTACCTTTCAGAGATAAAACAGATAGATTTCTCCATTTATAGTTAGGTGACCATTGTGGTGCACCACTCTGCAGGTGCAACACTTCAGCCGTGATATCGCTTCTCCAAAAGGAGAATCGTTGCGCGTTGAGGGATGGGCACTTCCGCTCTTACAAGTATTAGTCAAAGGATCTATAAATATAGTACAACATGTTTTTCAGTGTAAGAAATAAAAACACATAGAAAATATCATTATATGAGTAAAGTGAAATAATTATTAACGTACATGCAGCTGTGGATGTCACGGGAGAAGGCAAATGAGAAGATTTTTAAACATCGGACGACCCTTGCCCATTGTCTTGTATTATGCAGTGTTACCAAAATAAAATTTCTATTAAACAAGTATATAATGAAAACATATTAATATAGATGGTTATACAGATTCACCGTACATGACCACACTAATATGAAAGTAATTTAACAATTTGACCATGCATTTGAAGGAATTAAAAACATATCAACACAAGGTCGACCTAGTGCATATGTAGATCTAAAACACACAACCACCCTAAGAGGAGAGTAATTAACAAATCTATCATGCATTTGAAGGGATTAAAAACGACAAACACAAGGTCGGACTAGTGCATATGTAGATCTAAAGTACATAACCACACTAAGACAGACTAATTAACAAATTAACTATGGATTTGAAGGGATTAAAAAACACTAGCTAGTGCATGTGAAGGATTTAACAACCTTTGGCTAGGAGCTGTCTGTTAGAAATATGAGCAATTTACCATATGAATTAATCCATAAAAATAGATAAAACATGACTAATAACATAGGAATAAAAGTAGTCATGCGATCTAACAAGTAGATTGTAAATAGCAAGTTTAAATAGATTGCAACACATAATTTATGAGAAAAAGGGTATCATACTAAATATTATCTGCACAAGATGAAGGAGTATTGCATACTGTGCGGAAGAGGAACCGCTCACATTGACTATAGTGTTGCCGTTGGCATTGTCGTCAGCCATGCCATCGAAGAGGTGGTCAGGGAAGTAGTCAGCATGGGAATAAGTCGTCAATGTCCATGAAGGAGTTCATGGTGAAGCCAGTAGTCACGCACCAGCGCTCCCCAAAAACCTTATCTCCATTCTCCCGTACAGGACTGACGAGGCAGGGTTCCGAATGGCCACCGTCCCAACTCGTGGTGCACGTCGCATGATGGGATGGGGAAGACCCGAAGACTTCTCAGTGCTCTAGAACTAGAGTCGTTGGATTCTGATATTGGTGTCTCCGGAGAGGAGCGACCTCTCTTATAGGAACGATACAAAGAGGCGAACGTAGCAAGGAAGTTAAAATGAACAGCATGGAAATGAGCGGAACATGCATTGGGGAAACCGAACAGCTAACAGTTCGTATTCACCGTCCACTAGTGCACAACATTTCATCCTCTGTACAGCTGTTCATATACCAGTCATGAGTGCAAAAAAAAGACAACTCGCACACATGTCATAGGTGGATCCTTGGCCTGGCTCATTCCCGCAACCTACGACACGCATGTCGTAACGAGGCGGGCAACGTAGCAGGAGCGCGTGTGTAGGTCTCTTCTCTTCACATACATGTCCAAGTGGTGGAGTAGCCCCCTTATAAGGACGTCAAACTCCAACTGTACTTGCAATGTGTGACTTAACTTTAGTCCCACCTCTTGCATGTAGGAATGGGTCAAATAGGTCTCTGGGATTTTAGAAATTATTGCAATAAAATAAATAGGTTGTGCCATATTCAGGCAAAATTTCAACAATCCCTCACTAGATCCCAGAGACACACAAAGTTTCCCTATGGTTCCGAAGCATTGTTTTATATACCAGTACTACAGTGGAGACTGGTAAGTTGAACTTCCACCTGGCCTATGCTACACTAGATCACAACTTATACAATGGACTATGCCTTGAACAACAAATTTTCTACGAATCTAGTTTCACATAAATCCTTGACTGCTAGGTGATAGACTGCAAGAGCACATGTTCGTCAGAGCATGTGTTCGTGAAAGTATTAATTCCAGTTTTTATCTTGATCCGAATAAGGAGCTTAGGGAAGTATCTATCTGAGGCGTTTCTGTCGCACCCAAGGTATCACTGGTCTTGAGTGAATTGACTGCAAGTGTTGAGAGCGAAAATTGATGAGTGAGAAAGGGAGTAGATTTAAGTACTGAACGGTACTAGAAGTAAATAACATAAAAGTAAAAAGTAAGGATGTTATTCAGAATTCATGCAGATGAGAAGTTAGGTGTGGAGAGAAACGGTTCATGGTGATAGTGAATGTCCTAGGTGGGTAAAGTGGGATAATGATTGTGATATTTCTTATTCATATGTGAGTAGGCAAGCAACCTGTATACCGATTAAGAGTCCTCTTGGTATATTCTTCCAAAAGAGAGGTTGAAGTTAGAGAGCATGTTAAAGGATCATAATAAATTGTTGTACCCAAATTGCGAAGGTGGCAAGAAAAGGATGGGTAGCACATTGGAATTGCAGCAACGTAAGACAGAGAATCGTGTATCTGATAAGAGATTTAAAAATTTGCTGAAAATGATAAAGAAGATGCTTTCAAAGGATAACAAATTGTCTGCCAGTACTTACAAAGCAAAAAAGTTTATTTGCCCTCTAGGACTAGAGGTGCAAAAGATACATGCATACCCTAATGACTACATCCTCTACCTGAGGATTATAAAAATTTGAATGCATGCCCGATATGCGGTGCATTGTGGCATAAGATCAGCCGAGATGACCCTGATGATGTTGAGGGCGAGTGCCCCAGGAAGAGGGTGCCTGCCAAGGTGATGTGGTATGCTCCTATAATACCACAGTTGAAATGTTTGTTCAGAAATAAAGAGCATACCAAGTTGTTGCGATAGCACAAAAAGACCGTAAGAAAGACGCGATGTTGAGACACCCTGCTGATGGATCGCAGAGGAGAAAAATCAAGAGAGAGTTCCCGCTCTTTCCAGATGACGCAAGGAATTTAAGGTTTTGTATAAGTACAGATGACATGAATCCTTTTGGGGAGCAGAGCTACAGTCATAGCACCTGGAATGTGACAATATTTATCTATAACCTTCCTTCTTGGTTGTACATGAAGCGGAAGTTCATTATGCTGAAAGTGCTCATGCAAGGCCTGAAACAACCCGGCAACGATATTGATGTGTACCTAAGGCCATTAGTTGATGAACTTTTATAGTTGTGGAACAAAAAAGTTATACGTGTATGGGATGAGCACAAACATAAGGAATTTAACCTACGAGCATTGCTATTCGTAACCATCAATAATTGGCCTACTCTTAGTAACCTTTCAGGACAGACAAACAAGGGATACAATGCATGTACGCACTATTTAGGTGAGACTCAAATTATATATTTGGATAAATGTAAGAAGAATGTGTACCTAGAGAATCATCGATTTCTTCTGATCTGGCATCCCTTAAGAAGGAAAGATAAGTATTTCAAAGGTGAGGCAGATCACTAGAGGAAACCTATCCACTATACTGGTGATGATGTATTTAGTATGGTCAATGATTTAAAAGTAATCTTTCGAAAGGTCTTGACAGACAATCTGTCCTGAATAACGCTAACAGACACGTACCTATGTGAAAGAAGAAATCTATATATTAGGAGCTACCCTATTAGAAAGTTCTAGAGGTCCACTCTGCAATCGACGTGATGCACTTGACTAATAATCTTTGCGTGAACCTGCTAGGCTTATTGGGTGTGTATGGGAAGACAAAAGATACACCGGAAGCACCAACATATGAAAGAACGAGACAGCATTCAACCAGAGCGGTATCATGGTCCTTCCATCTACGCTCTTACCAAAGAAGAGAAGGAAATCGTTTTTGAATGCCTAAGCAATATCAAGGTCTCGTCTGGCTTCTTGTCGAATATAAAGGGAATAATAAATATAATAGAGAAAAAAATTCCAAAACCTAAAGGCTGATGACTGTCACGTGCTTATGACGCAATTGCTTCAGGTTGCATTGAGGGAGATTCTACTAGAAAATGTTCGAGTTCCATTGTGAAGCTATGTGCATTGCTCAATGCAATTTCTCAGAAGGTAATCGATCCATAAATTTTACAAAGGTTACATAATGATGTGGTCCAATGTTTGTCAGTTTCAAGTTGGTGTTCCCGCCATCCTTCTTCAATATTATGGCGCACCTCCTAGTTCACCTAGTCGAAGAGATTACCATTCTTGATCATGTATTTCTACACAATATGTTTCCATTGGAGAGGTTCATGGGAGTCTTAAAAAATATGTTCATCATTGTGCTAGACCAGAAGGAAGCATCTCCAAGAGCTATGGAATAGATGAGGTCATTAAGTATTGTGTTGACTTTATTGCTGACCTTAAGACAATTGGTGTTTCTCAATCGCAGCATGAGGGAAGACTGAGTGGAAATGAACGCTAGTAAAGACAGTAATAATAAGTATGGATGAGCATTCTTTCACTCAAGCACACTACACAGTTTTAAATAAATTCCACTTTGGCGGCTCCGTATATCGAGGACCACATGAATATTGTATGCTCCAAAAACCCGGGGCAGTCTGACTCCTGTATTAAACATGTAAACATGGCGACTTTCAGCTATTGGTTGTGAACACATATCATAAATAATACCATTGTTGGAGATCAGGTGTACTTGTTGGCCAGGTCACCATCTTCGACTATATTGACTTTCCAAAGGTACGAGATAAATAAAAATATATTTTACACGATCGTCCAAAATAAAAAGAGCACCAACCAAAATAATGGTGTCCGCTTGGATGCAACAAACAACAATGGGCAAATGGACATATATTATGGTTATATAGAGGAGATATGGGAACTTGACTATGGACCTTCTTTTAAGGTCCCTTTTTTGTGTGCAAATGGGTCAAGCTAATAGGAGGCGAGGTAAAAGTAGACTAGCAGTACGGAATGAAAATAGTGGATCTCAACAATCTTGGGTATAGAGATGAACCATTAGTTCTAACCAATGATGTGGCTCATGTTTTGTATGTCAAGGACATATCTATCAAACCGGAAAAAAAGATAAGCAAACGAATACATCATATGATGAGCCAAAGCGCCACATAGTTCTTTCGGGGAAAAGAAATATCGTGGGAGTGGAGGACAAGACAGACATGTCAGAAGATTATAATAAGTTTGATAAAATTGCGCTCTTCATAGTGAACACTGATCCAAGCATCCTGTTAAATAATGAGGATGATCCATGGTTACGGCACAATCATAAGCAAGGGACATACACGGAGAAGAAGTTTTATACCCCAACACTAGATATGGATGTTGGTGATCTATTATAATGTATTAAACCTTATATGTAACCGTGTTCAGAAAACTCAGAAGAAAACCTTTACATAATATATTAACCCAACTCACTACAAGAAAAGTGTCCATCTACAACAATTAGGCCCGTCGGAAACAGTCCTGACGACACGCACACACTTTGTTGATCGGGGACCATTAGCAATAGTGACATAATTGACGGTAGTAGATATCACACCATCATGGTCAGAGGTAGCATCGCCTGTAGCACTAATAGTAAGTGTGTTGTTATTGACGTGCTACCCAGGGAAAACTTTTGCTCGTTCACCTTCCCAAAGGGGGCGACTGTTGAGGAGGGTACAGCATCCTGCCGCGTGCCGTGTACCATCCTACCACAGCACATTGACTGTGGTGCTGGAGTTGGCGACGACCATGGGAAACCCTAACTCCACATGCCTCCCCAAATTTGTGCGTCACCCCTGTCTGTGCCCCTCGAAGAACATCTTTCTCAGCTGCTTCCGATAAAACCTCACACCATGCTGCTCGAGGGTGATGGTACCACATGAGTAGTAATTAGTGCTTCACGATCATCATCAATCACCTCCTGATCATCGTCTGAACTTGCATCATATATCTCCGGCTCCTCCTCCTCTTACTCCTCCTTTTTGTGTTTTTTGTGTTGGTCATGACATAATCACTCATGAGCTCCTCCTGCGCTATCATCTTTCTCCTTGGCGGAAGCAGGTTCGCAGAAAAAGCAACGGTCAATTCCTCATGGTGTTTCTAGAGCTCATCATCAGCGCGCGGGCCCAAGGTGAGGCCACTGATCGGCGCTGGCATGGCACACATGGTATTTGACGGGAGACTAGCTACACCGGCCTTGATCGCCTTGGTCCTGGCCATGGCCGGCGCACCGCCGTGGCCGGGCGGTGCGCCGGTGGCTGGCTATTGCTTCTGTTCTGCGTGGCGTACAAGAACGCCGGGTGGCACGCTGTTGAAGGGACGCCATGGAGAGGGTGCACGGGTAAGCGATAGCTTGTTGCGTGCATACTATAATTAAATAACGCTGAAAAATTGATCATTTAGCCTCCCTCTTTGTAGTGCCTATCTGTAGTTCCTCCATCACCGTATCATGTCAACTTTGGATTTGTTGTGGGCGTGTTTGCTCGGCCTAGATTCACCAGTTGTAACTTATGGGACTAATCTACACGTCTTGGAAAAGTTGTTGGACTATAGGTGTATTTAGCTCTCATAACATACTTGCAACATCTTGGACTCCCCGTTGGTGACCCAGACTACCCCATCCTCGAACAACACATAGACGTCGATGGACGCCTCAACGACCTGCTGAGCCACGACACGTCGAAGTCGCCGAGGTTGAGGCTCCTAATACACCGCAGCTTGGATGGAGTCTCGCCCCTAATGACCTTCGTCGCCACACCGGCTGTCCATCTCGGCTAGGGTCGAGCACGGTGGTACGCCGATGACGACTCCCAGCTAGCCGGCGGTATACATGGACATCAAACTCGAGCTTTTGGGCTTGCCCCAAACTTCCCAAGCTTGCGGGCACGGCCCAAGCTTCCTGGGCTCGCGCCGAGCTGGTGTGTTGGACCGAGCCGAGTCACCATTGCTAGCCCGCAGCGAGCTCAGCCCAGCTCGATTCGGCTCGTTTGGCCTGCGATTTTTGTTGCCGAATTGAGAGATGGACTGGTTTCATAAGGGGCCTATTCGGTTTGATCGATAGATAGACAGAGAGAGGCAGAGCGTGGAGACTTGATGTATGTATACGGGCACATCATCTTCCTCACATGTACGCCCCGCCGTTGTGCTAGCCCCACACTGTCGCCACCTTGCTAGCCCCGTGCTGCTGCTATCTCGCTGTGCTAGCCCCGCCGCGCACAGCCCCTATCATGTCCGTACTTCCGCCGCCTCCAAAACACATTGCGACATTACCCAGGAAGATGGCCCCACCCATCAGTGTCCTATCACCGCCACACTCGCGAGTTGCACCGAGCTTTTGGGAAACTCGAGCCGAGCACCGAGCTGGCAACTTCGAGCTGGCTCGAGGCTCAGCCGCTTCAGCCCGAGCCCGACCACCTGGCCTGGGTGCAGGTGGCTCTAGTCGAGCACCTGGATTTCGAGGAGGATCTCAAACATGTCGACGGGAATGAGCAGTCATGCTCGAGAACCAGGCCAAGGTTCATGAGCCCGCGCCTGATGCTCGCCAGGTCTTGCAAGTAAATGTTCGGTGATACCGCGACCTCAGTGTCCATCTTAACTGAGTCTCCTAGTCCTAGTTCGAAATTTCGATCATCGATCGCACACCAAAGCCGTGCGGTGTAAACGGCCCAGGAGAGTTGTAGCTGTATATGCAATATATAGGACTAATATAAAGCAACACGTTACAGTAAAAGGAAAAGTCATCAGACAGGACTGGAAGAGTACGATTCAACCCGCTTTCGGGCTCGTACTTGCATTTGAATCGTGTAATAGACTAACCCTCCGTTGTTGGAAGATGCTCTTTGCTTCTCCACATAAAATGACTTACCTATAGTATAACAATTCTTCCTAGAATATTGGATGACCAGAGGTGGAGCCTGAGTTGAGATAACCATACCCTCATAGGGACACTCTAAAAGATGTCTCGAGGGACACCCAATCCAATTTACCATTTTTGCATGATGAAAACCCAACCACCAATAAGTCAAGGTGCACCTTTGAGCACTTTGGAGCCTAGATATATGGTTTCATAGCGGAACTATAATAAGCAATGTTACTTTGAATAGGAAGTATGGAGAACACACATTGTTAGATTATTTGTTTCACTTAGTAAAACACATTTACCGCAAAACAAATACCGAAGAATCATACCGATAGTTCATCTTTGAGAAGTTTCTGAAAATGTTCTTATCAAATCATCTATTACAAACAACTGTGAACATATTGTTTAAATCATAGAGATCTCACGGAAGATATTTACTGATAACCAAATATACAAAAACACACACAATATACATATACACGATGTAATTTATGCACCTATAAAAATTAGTTCAAGGAGTAGTGTGATTCTGTCACTTATATTCCTTTTCCGTATCCAAAGAGATTGAATATGAAGATGTTCTAGATAGGAGATTTCTCGAAAATCAAATAAGTAATGTAAATTTTGTTACAAAATCTAGCAACAATTTATCAAAAAAATAATTCCCATCAAACAATTGCATATATAACTAATAACACCATAATTAATATTTGCCTACATATTATGTGTTTAACTATGCTTATTGAGTAGTAAGAAAATATGCTCATTAAAATGGTAGTATGCTAAAAATATTTCATACTAAAATATAAAAGTTTAGTATAAATTATATGAATTTTATCAACTAATTAAAAGAAAATGTCGTCAAACTCGACCACTGCTCTGTTCCATTTTCCAGCAAAGAAAATGTTGCGCCTTGGGTTAGTTTTGGTAGGAAACATAATTTATTTTCTGCTGCCGTGTGAAATGGTCATAACAGTTGGCATCACATCATTACAGCTTGGTACTCCACCCATTCCCGTGTTAGATAATTTTTATGTTAATGTGCAATCCATATTTTCTTACAATCATTCATTTGTAGGCATAATAAAGCTCACTGATAAAAAAATCACAATCTCTAGGACATCACATGTTTTCGTTGGAGCATCATCAAGTTTGCACCTTGCTATAGCATGTGGCGCACAGATATTCATGTATTGCTACAAGGACAACTGCTGGAATTTGAAGTCCCTTTCTACAATTCGTGCTGATAAACGATGTGTTCTGTTCCTAGTACGTGTCGTGTACGTGTTAGAGTTGTATTGTAGTCCTACCCTTGTACAACTTGTAAAACCATCTATATATACATGAGACGGGTCACATGTATATACAACTTGTACTAGGAACAGAACACATCGTTTATCACATGCAAGTGTCAACACTGTCCAGATCAAGCTTCTTGGTTCTACTGATGGGTTGCTATTTCTTAAAGCCAACCGTAGATTGATCTACAAAATGCATGTAGAAAGTGGAAACATAGAATTTATTGTTGATAATGCGCATGTACATGAGGTACTGCCCTATGAGATTGGATACCCTCCTGTGTCGCAGATGCTGCGGCAGCAGCAGCAGAAATATAAGTTGTCTGAATTCTACTGTTAACACATGTTTGTGGGTATTGATGATGAGGTTTTAAACTCATGCTACTATTGTGCAGGTAATGATCTCTTTAAGCAAAAAAAAAAAGTATCCAGAAGCAGTGGAGATGTACACTGAAGCCCTCGGTAGAACCCAAAAGGATCCAAAGGTAATTCCTTTCTCAATTGCTGGCTACACAATTGTTATGTGCATCAAGCAATGTTATGTGTTGTGATGGGTTTGGTGATGTTGCTCACTTCTAAGATGTTACCTATGTGGATCGTGTTTTAGGTATACAGCAACTGGGCTTCCTGCTACACCAAGCTGGGTGCCATGCTTGAAGGTCTCAAGGATGACAAAGCAATGGAAACATATCAGGATGGCCTAAAGCATGATCTGAGTAACCAAGAGTTGCTTGACGATGTAAAGAGGTAAGCAATGCTTAAAGAGATCATCCAGTCACTGTCTTCTGATCTTGCTAGTAAGCCTCACTGTTTAATTTCCTTTTTCAGATGTATTCAACAAATTGACAATGCCAACAGAGGCGAACTTACACTAGAGGAAATGAAAGAGAGACATGTCAGATCCTCCTTCCTGCTACTGCGGTGGTGTCCATCCTATTTATGAATTTCTTTAGGATGAACAATATTGTTAAGCTTGGTCTTTCTCTCCTTTGTGCAGGGCAAAGCTATGCACGACATGAAATCCAGAAGATCCTGACAGACACTGTCATGCGGCACGTAATTTCTCATCAGATGTTTAACCCTCTTTCGAGCTACAGCCTTGGCAAGCGATATGATGATTCTGGGGCTTTTTTTGCAACTTAATCTTAATTTTGGGATGGTTCAAGTTAAATAGATATTTGGTATGGGCAATTTTACTTTGCGACTAGGGAACATATATTTTCATTCCTAGAACATCTTTGTAGTGTAGTAGCTTGTTAAGTATAATAACTCTTTTAAGTTCAGGAATCCTGACCTTTTGATCCTACGGAAAGAGAGAGAAAAAAAATCAACAAATAGCTCAATATGGTTTATTTTGTCGAAACTTTTGTTTATTGTTACATTTATTTTGTATGCTGCTTATTCCACCACGAGTCTGTTCAACTATATTTTACACATTTATTCTTTTCCGTCATATATTGCTGCTGCTACATGTGCTTTTGCTGTCTCGAATGTTAGTAAACCAATTATATCCATCTCTTGATTATTTTTCATTTCCCTAGAGCATCAAGAATTCTGAATGCCCAACTGAGCTTGCGCCTGCTGATGGGAGGTCTAAGGTGAAGGTAAATTTTGTCCGTAATGAAGAAAAATATCCTGTAAGTATCTTGAGTCTAGTTTTGTGCAGTGCTTCATATGTTCCTTAAATGCTTGTCTTGACATACAGGAGCCAGTCAAGCGCCCTGCTCCATTTCAAGGAGGTTGCAGAACTCTCGCAACAACTTCTGAAACTTCTTGTACAGCGACTTCTTGCAGTTCTGAATTATTTGAATCTACTCCCGCTGACGTTCTGTCAATTCTGCAGAAACACCGGAGACGACGACGATGTAGCCATTAAGGTGCTCTACTGTGGGATTTATCACTCTGACCTGCACACCATCAAGAACGAGTGGAGGAATGCCATCTACCCAGCCGTCCCTATCCCCGGGTAAACTTCTCTTCCACTGGGAACCATGAGATGAGATCACCGTCCCGAGCTGATCACCGCCACCGGGTACAAGTTCTAATTAGTGGTTGCCATGGACAACGCATGCAGGCACGAGATTGCCGGGCTGGTGACGGAGGTGGGCAAGAACGTGGCAGGGTTCACCGCCGGGCCGGCGACAGGGTGGGCGTCGTCGGGTGCATGGTGAACACCTGCCGTTCCTGCGAGGACGGCGCCGAGAACTACTGCTCCAGGATCGTCCTAACCTACAACTCCCACGACCGGGATGGCACCGTCACGCGCGGCGGCTACTCCGACGACCTGGTCGTCGCCAACGCGCGCTTTGTCGTCCGCTTCCCCGACGCGCTCCCGATTGCCGCTGCTCTGCGCGGGCGCCACCGTGTACGCCCCCATGCGGCGCCACGGGCTGGACGTGCCGGGCAAGCACGTCGGCGTGGTGGGCCTCGGCGGGCTGGGGCACGTGGCCGTGAGGTTCGCCAGGGCGTTCGGGGCGGCGAAGGTGACCGTGATCAGCACTGTCGCCGGGGAAGCGGGAGGAGGCGCTGGAGAGGCTTGGCGCCGACGCGTTCGTGCTCAGCACCGACGCAGCCGAGATGAAGGCCGCCGCGGGCCGGGCACCACATGCACGGCATCCTCAGCACTGCGTGCACCCCTACCTCGCGCTCCTCAAACCCCACGGCAGCAAGATGATTTTGCACACAGAACAGGGGCTACCTTATCTCTTCCTCCTCCCCACCCCCTGCTACAGTACCTGCCCCCGTCGACTGTAAGCAATAAGCACGTCTAAACCGACGCCGGCACGGCGCGGTGCGCTCTGTCGTATACAAGTAGTATACGAGTACGTGTGGGTTTATGTAGCACGGTTGATGTAGGAATTAGGAGTCCTAATCCTACTAGAATAGCTACACTAGGACTACTACATATACACGCTGATACCCCTGTAATCAAACTGAGCGATTGAGAAAATAAAAAAACCTAAGGCACGATACGTGCATGTGGTAAATCGTCTCCGCGTGCGTAACTAGTACTTGCAAGATTGATCAAGTGGCTAGCTTAGCTAGCTTGGTACGTGTGTGTTTTGCTTGGCTAAAGGAATCAGCCAAATGATGATCGATCAGGAGACCTAGCTTCGCAAGTTGAGTGTTGTCGGAAAGTACTCGACAGGCTACAGAGTGCCGCAGGTCATCTCGTCACAACGTCCTAGCGAAAGTACTGCTAGGTCTGGACCAACAATTGGTATCAGAGCCAAGGTCGTTGTTTGTGATCTGCTGAAAGTACTAGGAGGTCATGGCGATGGTGAAGTTTGGCGAGAGCTCGGCATCGGCACCGGTGACAGAGACGGTGGGGGCGGCTTTGTATCCGCGCCTCGATCGCAAGGACTACGGGCTATGGGCACTCAACATGGAGGTGGCCATGGAGGCTCAGGAGGTTTGGGAGGCCGTCGATCCGGAGCACGCTGGCGGGAGGCGCTGGCACCGGAAGGATCGCCAAGCGTTAACGGCGCTCTATTCCGTCGTGCCGAAGGACGTGATGCAGCACCTCGTCGGAAAGAAATCGGCGAAGGATGCATGGGAGACGATCAAGATCTTGCACCAAGGTCATGCCCGCGTGAAGGAAGCACATCTTCAAACTTTGACAAAAAGCTATGAAGATCTGAAGATGGAGGAGAGCGAGACGGTTGATCAGTTTGCCGCCCGTTTCGTTACCCTTGTCAACGCAATCAGGGGATATGGCGAGAAATTGGATGAGATCAAGAACGCCGAAGGTTCTCGCGCGGCGGCGCCAAGGCTACATGCAGATCGTTACATCGATCGAACAATGTCTCGACCTGAATACATTGACGGTTGAGGATCTCGTCGGAAGATTCAAGGCACACGATGAGAGAATCCGGATCAGCTTCGGTGATCCAGAACAGGTTGAGCACCTGATGCTCACAAAGCAGCAGTGGATGACTCTTTCAAAAGAAAAGCAAGGAGGCTCCACGAGCGGCAAGGAGAAACAACGCCCAGCGAAAAAGTATATCGCGGGGCAGGAGGATGAAGATGACGCCCCGCCGCGGAGGAAGTTTGACATAAAGAAAGTAAGGTGTCATAATTGCGGTGAGCTCGGTCACTTCAAGGCTGATTGCCGGAAAGCACCAAAGGAAAAGGAGAGGGCTCTCATCGCCCAGGAAGGAGATGATGGACCGATGATGCTGATGCTCGAAGTAACTGAGTTGAAGGATGAGGAGGATCCTCCATCACCGGCGGCGGAGATTGTGGCACAAGTGGATCACGATCTACCGTGTGTGCATCATGAGGAACAAAGTGCCCCGTTCCCATATGAAGCCACGTTTGAGGCAAGTGAAGCCTCGGAACTTGTTCATGGCGATCTAAGCGTTGGAATCTCACCCGCAACTCCGCCCGGCAATAAGTTCTTTATGCTTGTGGTAGATGATCATGTAAATACATGTGGATTGTGTTGCTGAAAAGTAAGGATCAAGCTCAACAAGAATTCGAGAAGATCAAGGAAGCCGAAGAGTTCAAGGTGGAGGCAAAGATAAGAGCCCTACGCATTGATGAGGGGGGTGAGCTGCATCAAACTGTGTTGACCATGGCACGGAGCATGATGAAGAGTAAAGGCTTGCCAGGAAAATTCTGGGGTGAGGCAGTCAATACGGCTGTGTATTTGCTGAACATGGAGCCAATTGAGAGTGGCGTTGGTATAACACCGTACGAAGCATGGTACGGATGGAAACCCTCGGTTGATCATCTTCGCACTTTTGGATGCGTGGCGCATGTCAAGACGGAGTCCGACCATAAGAGTAAATTGGCGGAGCAGAGGACTCCAATGATCATGACGGGCTATGAAAGCTCAAAGGAATACCGCTTGTGCAATCCTTATACCAATAAGGTGGTTGTCAGGGGCGACGTAATCTTTGAGAAAGGCAAGTCATGGAATTGGGGCTCCAACAAACCGGGATATCCTACTTTTCACGTCACGTGGGATCTTGAGTATGAAGAAAATATGGATCAACCAAGCTTATCCTTGTCAGCAAGTTTGGGCCCAGAAGACATTGAAGGCCTAGGGCAGCTCAAGCGTGGACACCGCGGAAGCACTAGGGATTCTCCCAGAAGACAAAGAGTTTGAAGAAAAGGCTAGTCTGTGGCTAGAAGATACGGAACTGGAAGGGTGTACAGATGCATGTGCAGCGATACCTGCACTTGTTTGCCCAAAAATTAGAGGAGGAGGGGGAGCTGAAGTGAGCCCAGCAAACAGGCCAACAAGGCCAGAAGGCGATGGTCCAAGAGTGTGGACTGGTGGCCAGATAGATGGAGGAGACCTAACAATAGGGGGTGCAGATCCATCAAAAGGCTTTTCACGTGGTATAGAGAAGCTAGAAGAAAACAAATTTGAGTTACCTCCTACTTATTTGTTCTATTGCATCCAAGAGCACCGGCAAGTAGTAGATCAAATATGCGAGGCATCGATGAGAAAGTACTTCATTGAACCAAGTATAATGTCTCAAGGCGCGAATAAAAAGGACAGTCGGTGTGAAGGCATGGAGAAGGGCGCGGACAAAAAGAACTGTCGGCGTGAAGCCATGAAGAAGCCGACAAGAGCAAAGACGGCGATATGGGTAACACAAGAGACGACGAAAGCAATGTCGAAGAGGACGCCTGGAGCGGCGAAAGCAATGCCGAGGATAACGCCCAAGGAGTAGCCGCGATTTGGGATCCAGGTCGAGATGAAGCGCACGTCGTGCTTAGGGGGTGATTGTAAGCAATAAGCACGTCTAAACCGACGCCGGCACGGCGCGGTGCGCTCTGTCGTATACAAGTAGTATACGAGTACGTGTAGGTTTATGTAGCACGGTTGATGTAGGAATTATGAGTCCTAATCCTACTAGAATAGCTACACTAGGACTACTACATATACACGCTGATACCCCTGTAATCAAACTGAGCGATTGAGAAAATAAAAAAAGCTAAGGCACGATACGTGCCTGTGGTAAATCGTCTCCGCGTGCGTAACTAGTACTTGCAAGATTGATCAAGTGGCTAGCTTAGCTAGCTTGGTACGTGTGTGTTTTGCTTGGCTAAAGGAATCAGCCAGCGACAGATCGATCAGGAGACCTAGCTTCGCAAGTTGAGTGTTGTCGGAAAGTACTCGACAGGCTACAGAGTTGCCGCAGGTCATCTCGTCACAACGTCCTAGCGAAAGTACTGCTAGGTCTGGGCCAACATCGCCAATCCCGCCGGGCCAATCCGAAGCCAATCCCACCGGCGGCGCCGGTCGGGGGAGGTGGAGGAGCGGCACCGGATTTCCTGCTGTATATAGTAGTAGTAGTTTTCGGCCTTGTGCCGGGTGTCGGCGTCCTGCCGTGTGGGCTCTGCTGTGTTCTTCGGGCCAGAACCGGCGACGGCGGTCGCTGCTCTTCCGAGCTGTCGGCGAGGCAGCGGAGGGGAGCATGTGGGCTGCTTCTGCCCCAAATAAGGCCTCCTTTGGGCGCAGCTCCGGAGGGCGCGGGTTGTTTCCTGCTTCGGCTGGCCGTGGCGGCAGGGGAAGGAGGAGCAACGTCGGCCTGCTGGGAGTTTTTTGCCCACGGTCTCCTATGCCCTGGTCGCTAACGCTCGGCGACTGGTGGTGGTCTACTCTCGCCTCCGGTGAAGCCCCTCGGTGGGGGTTCTCTCTGAGGTGGAGATCGATCGGGAGAAAGATTAATAAGTGCGGGGCTTCTTCAATCTTCAACATCTCGCTGCTGCTTCTTCTCTTGCTGGCTGGCCGTGGTGGCAAAGGGGAGAGAGGAAGGTGTAGTGACGCTGTCTCGATCTGTGGAAGAGGGATTGATTTCACTTCTCTGACCGGCCGTGGAGGCGAGGGGAGTGGTGATGTTAATTTGCTGTTCTGCAAATCTGAGGATCTAAAGAAGTGTTTGTGGGTTCTGCGCCAAGCTGTTCTTCTTCGCTGGCTGTCTCCCGTTCGTGGCAGGTACGGTGAGTCGGTCGGTCGGGCATCACCGACAAGTTTGGCAATGGACCATATGCTGCTGGCTTTCTCTGTTAGCTTACATACCAGATAACAGTGGAGTTGGGGGGCTATCTTCTTGAGCATCACCTCGGCGGCGGGTCTAAGTCGTCCGACATCCAAGGCCAGCATATGGCCTATCAAAAAGTCGATAAAGGGTTCCGGCATTACTCTAACCTCCTTTGTGAGGCCCTTGAAGACAGGCGCCGCACTTCACGTCGGCTCAGGAGCAAGTGGTCTTGTCCCCTCTCCTGCGCATGATGGTGGCGTGACTGTCTTCTGGCTCGGTGGTGGAGAAGAGGGAAGACCAGTTTGTATTGCGATTGCTTTCAGTGGGGTCTTTTCTACTTATACTAGAGACCTATGTGTTTCTCTATACTTTATAGGGTCCTTTGTAATCAGTTGTAACCTCTATCGCTTGGATTATAAGGAAAGCCTCCAGCCCCTTCGGCGCACTCCTTTCAAAAAAAAAAAAAAAAAAAAAGCAAGATGATTTTGCTCGGCATCCACCTGCCCTGCCGAAGCATGCATTTCGACCAGACAAGCATATATACGTGGCAGGTGTAGGGAAGAAGCCGGACTTGTCCATATCGCCAAACAACTTGAAGCGTTACATGGTAACCTGGGAGGATCCTACAAAGAAGCGTGTATCCTACAAAGAAGCGTTACATGGTAACCTGGGAGGATCAAGGAAGCATAGCTAAGGAATCGTGAAACAAAGACACTACAAACTACTCTCTCTGTCTTAAAATATAAGATGTTTTATCTTTGTGAAAAGAATGTATCTAGAGATTTTTTAATGTGTAGTTTCACACTAAACCTATATGAACCTACACACTAAAAGAGGTCTAAATATACTTTTTTCACAAAGTTAAAACATCTTATATTTTGAAACGGAGGGAGTATATAAGGAAATACTAAAAGAAAGAAAAAATCCCCAGTAACAATGCTCGCAACATCACGCCGTCGTCCACGCTAACTGGCACAGCAATAAACATGAAAATATTTCTAAGCAACCATTCCTAGCATGACTTTAGCAAAGGAAAAACATATAATTGCAGAGATAGAAATTCCAAAAAATACAGGAATACCCCAATTGCAGAGATAGAATTTGGCAACAAAGAACTTAATAAAACTAATTGGTTGGACATTATAAGTACTCAGCGGCCTAATTTGGCAACACAAAACTTAATAAATAGTACCTAAAGATAGCGTGGAAAAATACAATCATCTAAATTATGAAACCCCCTGCAATGTGTTTGCTTTGGAAGAACCTGTTTTAGGAGCGCAAATCAATCATAGATAGAGTATTGACTAGGAGCTCAGTTTCGTCCCCTGTTTCAAAACAAAAAAGAGACCGATCTACAATGAACATACACTTCCGGATATTCGTATCCACTTCTGAACTTTCCATACTAAACCTTAGAGTTGCACTACTACTAATTATTGTGTATGTGTATGTCGAGTTACTCATCCCTAATTCTGGAATTAGTCTGGCTAGAGCAACGTGCGTGCAAGAGATCTAATGTAAGAAAATGATTTACAGCCTAGTTGTCATATATAACACGACGTAATAATAAACGTCAGAGTAATGGCCTAACATATATTATGGCATGGGCAAACACAATCTTAGTCTCATTATATGACCTCACTTTTGCCTCATTATATTATGATGGCATGGGCAAACACAATATGGCCTAACATATATTATGGTATGGGCATCATACAGTACCTCACTTTTGCCCTATATGACATTCTCACAAGAAAGAAACGGTGTGTGTGGGGCTAACATTGAGTCTGACATTCCAGAAAATTTGAACAATCAATTGTACAGGCAAAACAAACTACACATAAATGGCAGTAAAAAGCGAAACAAATTTAATCATCAAGACGGACTCATTATAAACGAACTGAACAATCAGCAAGGAACATCGCTAGCATTTCCGTCAAGAAAGAAACATATTTCGGCCATATTTTTCAGACAGAGTGAAACATATTTATGCATGATTCAAAATTTTAAAGAGATGGAACTGTATCTCCCCCGGGGTACAAGTTCTAGTTAGTGGTTGCCATGGACAACGCAGGCACGAGATTGCCGGGCTGGTGACAGAGGTGGGCAAGAACGTGGCGGGGTTCACCGCCGGGCCGGCAACAGGGTGGGCGTCGTCGGGTGCATGGTGAACATCTGCCGTTCCTGCGAGGACGGCGCCGAGAACTACTGCTCCAGGATCGTCCTCACCTACAACTCCCACGACCGGGATGGCACCGTCACACGCGGCGGCTACTCCGACCTGGTCATCGCCAACGCGCGCTTTGTCGTCCGCTTCCCCGACGTGCTCCAGCTTGCCACTGCTCTGCGCGGTCGCCACCGTGTATGCCCCCATGGCTGGACGTGCCGGGCAAGGACGTTGTTGTGGTGGGCCTCGTTGGGCTGGGGCACATGGCCGTGAGGTTCGCCAGGGCGTTCGGGGCGGCGAAGGTGACCGTGATCAGCACTATCGCCGGGGAAGCGGGAGGAGGCGCTGGAGAGGCTTGGCACCGACGCAACCGAGATGAAGGCCGCCGCCGGCACGGCCGTACGTGTGCCCCTACCTCCATTAGTAGAAAAGAGGCCTCTGGTCCAGCCCCAAAGCCATTTATCCCGGTTCGAATAACAAATCGGGCCAATGTTAGGCATCGGTCCCGGTTCATGCCGTCAGGACACCGGTCCCGGTTCATCTCGGGGTATTGGTCCCGGTTCATGCCACGAACCGGGACCAATGGTTAGCGGATCATTGGTCCCGGTTCGGAACATAAATCGGGATAAAAAAAATTCAGAAATTCTCTGCGGTATGCTCTGCCGCTGCAGGAAAAAGGCCCAAAATCCTGCCGCGGCAGGAGAAAATCTACACCCTCTGAATCGTCTTCTAGTTTCAAAAACAAGCCGCGGAAAATTGTAAAAAAAAACAAAAAAAAATCCTTTCAACTGTAGTTGTATTTTATAAGAAAACGTTATAAAAACTTCAGATGGCCGTCATTTGTGCATACGATGTCGGAAAAAATCGTATAATATATCAAAATTATCGATAAAAAATTACGATAACAATGCCAACCGCCTTCAACCGTTTGCAATTTTTTTAGATTTTTGAAATTCCAAAAGAGTTAAAATTCAGATTTTTAATTTTATTTAAAAAAATTCAAAAAAATAAAAAAATACATATTTGGATTCCTCACATTTTTCTGATAATAATGGACGTATTATTTGTGGAATTTTGATTTATGGATTTAAAGATATAAATTATGCCATATTAAATGAATTAATGAAAATAATAATAAAACATATTTTATTTCTATATTTATTCAATATTAGTATTACTTAGTGATTTTTGTACATTAAAATCATGTTTGTAACTCAAATTATAAGAATGTGTGACTCATAAGATGCATGGGTTAATATCATTAATAACATAATATAGACATAAGGTTACAATTGGTGCATAGGAAGAGGGATAGGAAAGAACTAAGATGTTAAGCGTGCAGGGTAGAGTAGTATGAGGATGGGTGACCAACCGGAAAGTTTAACCAAAGATTGAAATTTGACCAAAAACTAAGTGTGATTGAGAGGCTTCAGGTGAGAGATTAACCAGTCCAAATATTCATAGATTCAAAAAAAATTGGAAAAATAAATGCAAGCGCACGCGACGTGCCAGAACCAGGATCAGCATTGGTTCCGAGTGATTGGTCCCGGTTTGACCCTTATGAACCGGGATCAAGGGGGGGCTTTTCTACTAGTGCTTGCGCTCCTCAAGCCCCACGGCAGCAAGATGATCTTGCTCGGCATCCCCGACAAGCCTCTGCAGGTTTCTGCGTTCACCCTCATCGGCGATAAGTCCCATTCTACGGCCTCACTCACCGGAAAATCTGCAGGTGAACCGTGAACGCGGCCATGGAGCGGCGCCTGGCCAAGGGCGATGTCAGGTACCGCTTCGTCATTGACGTCGGCAGCACCTTCGGCGCGCTGGGCTCGACTCTGTAACGTATGGCTCGACCAGTGGGCAAATCCAGCAACGATAACACCTGATCCCTGCTGGTGCCAACATAGATACAGCAAGTGATATGGTTGTGCTTAATCTTCCCTAAGTTAGTGTTGTACCTTACATATACGTACCGTGGAATAAGTAGGAGATCGAAGCGGATTCTCTGAGACGGCAAGATTTAATTGGAGATAATAATGCAGTATGTAGTAACATCTGTTCTTCATATAAATATAAGATGAAGCTCTTTGTGTCACTTCACAACAGTCAACTGGAATCATTTGCGTTATCTCTTCTTTCTTCAAAAACTATGGAACCATACACCATATGAATTTTCCATTATTGTACAAGTACAAATATACAGAGAGAAGATCAAGCATTCTCATGCTTGGCAAAAAAAGCTAAAGTATACAATATGCTATATATGGTTATGCGCATAGAGATTCGCACCATCACTGTGGCATGCAAGGGACCTAGGGAGGGACAGAGACCGGACCTCCCTCTGGAGCCGATCGAGCTTGGGAACATAATAACGTTGAGCTTGTGCATCAGAACGTCAGACTTAGACGGTATCTCGTTTAGCAGGAACTGCTAGCTGCACGATCGGCTTCTTGAACCACTCGAGCACCGATCGAGTCGCTGGGCCGGACGCCCGCAGCCGCAGGATGACCTTACTTACTTCCAATGGCGACTACAGTGATGCCAGCACCTCGGCCACCACCATCTGGAGTAGAGCGAGCATCTGCTTCCTGAATCGATGGAGAGCTACTGTGCACTGTCGCGATGAGCGCTGCTCCCACAGACAGGTTGCGGATGTCCAGGGACCAGGCCGGCGATGTGCTGGTCGAAAACGATGGCCTTGGGAAACAGCTTGTTCTCGTAGGCGACCTTATTCCAGACGCATCGTGCACGGTTCATCTGCCCCATGAGCACCAGGTAGTTGAGGAGCACGTCCACAAAGTAGTACCTTGCTGCTGCGTTCTCCTCATTGTCGTAGTCGTCGATGCCCTGAAAGAATTCACGGACGAAGGAGAGCTAGCACGGGCTTCTCGTGGCACCGCACCAAGTGCACGAGGATGGATGCCTTAGTAGAGTATCATGTCCACCTTTGCCGCTGCACCAACATAAGTCTCGATCGAGCAGTGGACGTCGTGCCAAGTCATACAGTCCCATCTTCATGCAAGACTCAAAGAGCTGATGCCTTAATTATGATGAAATTGTTGGTCTGTATCCTGGCAGAGCCCATGAACCAAAACAGCCACTTGAGTGCGAGCTCCGTCGACCCATCCTTGATGTAAATCATGCACCAACAGGTCACTCGCTGTCACCTCAATTGGGAACCACCCTGATGCCTTCATCTCAAGCACCCCACCACCACCACCATTAGAATCAGCAGAGTCCAAAGTCGCCCCATCTCATCTCTTCAGATCATCCGTACTCCTCTCAGGCCCGTTCTCTGATGGATCTCTCTAGCTAGTGAATTAAGCAGCAGTTGCAGAGATACAGATATATATCTCACTCATATCGTGAATTAAGCAGCAGATGCATATCTTTTGCAGGATGCATGGCGAGCCGCAAGAGAGCCAAGCAGGGATGGGGCAAGAGGACAGCGTTGGGGGCACCTCATGGCAAATGTCAACCACCACTTGCTTCCGTCTCCGCCTCTGCCTCACACACGGCAGAGCGGCAGACGATCGAGCTCTGGGTAGCCATCAGATCAGGGTCACTGGGGCTAACTCCTCGTCGATGTCGTCATGCTCGCCGGCGGCGGCGAGGGAGGCCAATGACCCAGGCATCATCGGGGCAGGATCCCACCGGACCGGAACACAGCCCTGGAGACGACGACGGTGCCGGGGTTTGTTCAAGGCAGACATGGCGAAACACTGAAACTCGCTCGCGGCCATTTGCAAAATACAGGTCCATCTCCTTAATTTGTGCAAGAGGATCGGTGCAGTGGGGTAATCACAGGCAGGGCTAACTTAGCTCAAGTGAGCATCCCAACTGAACATCATCTGCTGCTTTTGTCTACTAAACACTGGGCGGGTGAAATATGAAGGGGACGGACAGTAACAAAAACAAATGAAAACTGAAACGACTAGAAAGAGATTGGTACTTGTCAACGACTGATTGGCATATATAGCAACCATTCAGGAATTATTACCTTGCAAGACATGAGGTTGGAATTTCTGTACCTCATAAGATTTCCTCCTGCCAAATATGAGCTTTTAGTGTTTCATAAACAAATATTATGATAACAGACATCATCAGAGGACAAGAATTATTAGGCCACAAGTTATCTTGTACTCACTTACATCCTGTTGTTCTCAAAGTTGGCCATCAAATGATGAATTCTGCCCAACAGTCGACTGAAAACTCTGCAAATTTTCACTGAAATTCAGTACCAAAACATGCCATTCAGACCACCTCAAAAACAGAGCAAAGAGAGGCAATACCATGGGCAACACAGATCAAACAGGGGAAAGAGTAGCAGATGCATTATACAATCCAGACCATCGGGACTTACAAGTGCTCATGTTATTCTGGGCTTATAGTACGAGAAACATTTTAACTACAAGTTGGCGGTCCAGAATAACATCAGTCCAGCAGTCACTAATATATCATACAAACATCAGTAAATTAGATGTTCTTTAGATGACGGCATTAGACAAAAAAGGAGCCAAAGTTGTCGATATGATTCTTGGCATCTTTGGCAGTCATCCATGATCAACCTTGCAGTAAAAGAGAGGCATGCATCCACTCTGTTCAAAAATAAATGCTGAAATTAGAATGCAAGCTGAATCTTTGTATAGTTCTCAAGGCAGGATTTAAAACCAACATTTAGTTACATAATAGCTAATGGTGCTAACATATTATCTATCTATACAAGCTAATCTCACAAGAAGAATATCACTCTTGCTGATCTCCATATAAATACATATCTGAGAGTTGTTCTTTTTAGAGCACCTACTACGTTTATGGAGGTTACACAACTATGGTACTCCCTCTGACCACTATTACTTGTTGCTAATATGCACTCTTGCTGATCTCCATATAAATACATATCTGAGAGTTGTTCTTTTTAGAGCACATACTACGTTTATGGAGGTTACACAACTATGGTACTCCCTCCGACCACTATTACTTGTTGCTAATATGGAAGATCTAGACACTAAAATGTGTCCGGGTACATCCATATTAAGGACAAACAATAGTGGTCGGAGGGAGTAATATTTTTAGACTGTTTGTACAAAATGGAAACTGGTGATGTAAGATGTAAGCATATTGAAAATAAATTGTGTGCTACCTCGCCCCATTAAAGATCATCTCCTGAGTTCTATTCACTGCTGCTCAATTTACTTCCAGTAAAACAATGTGTGTGTCAATAAAATGAAGCAACACAAATACCCCAACTTAAAACCACAGGATTAACAGAATAACTTGCTTATAGTGCATGACTGACATGGGTTGAGTGCATTAATATAAATAATTGAATCACAGAGAAACCATTCAAGATCTAACTAAGAACGTCCTATATATAGCTACACTAGAGAAAGCAAAAGAACACGCTGGATGATGAGTTGAAGCAACAGAGCAAAGTACAGATAACAGGTAATGGAATTGGTCAGCATGCGAAAAGGATGGTCTTTGTCAATACCGACCATGAATCCGAATACGCAAGGAGGAGAATTATGTTGATGGGCAATTGTCCCTGCCATGCATTAACCCTGCAGCGGAGACAAATTAAAACCAGCTTCGGTCAGTATCACAACGTGCAATTGTGAAGTTGTTATACATGTGTAGATATTTTTGAGAATCGCAAATAAAACGCAATATATGCTGACAGCAGAAAGAAATAGTACAATGAAATTTTTTTTGCGGGTAAAGGGGGATTTCATTACTCAGAAAGGGTTACAAGACGCCCCAATTCCAGTTCCCAAAACATGATTTCAGGACCAGAACCGAGCCATACATCAGTTTGGTGGTCTGCTCTCATGAGATTCGCAAGACAGTGACTAACCCTAATCTGCGAGCGATCCACTTTTACAAATATGCATACACAATCTAGACTAGAAAGCCTTTTAATCTCCGAGTTTAAATGCATAAGGGGCGATCTGTCAGGCTGATGGTCCTGGACAGCAGACACTAGCTGAATACAGTCTGTATCAATGAGTATTGGCAGATGGCTGTGCTGGAGTGCTAATTCAAAGCCTTCCTAGGAGGCTCCAACTTTAGCTTCTAGAGGATTATCACATAGTACAATGTATTTAGATAGACAACTTCAGCTAACCTAGAAACTTGAATACAGATGCAGAATAGAAGGGCATGCTCAATAGAGAAGATTGCAAAAAAGCAAAATGGCAACTAAGGAAAGGAAACCTGCGCAAGCATCATGTTTTTTCTTATAAATCACTCTATATCATGTTTAGCCAGCTAATAAATGGGACACATGCTCCAAACTCTATAATTGGCATGTCAACACCACAATTCCACAAGTTTTACAAAAATTAACAATTAAAGCCATAACATTCAAATGAAAGCATGACATTAGGTTTCGACAAATCTGCACGGATTAACAATTATATCTCAGTTTTACTTAGGAGCATCGTAATCAGTTCTGATGCTAATCATGCATGCCAAACATATACTCACCAGAGCTAAGATACACATAGCATTGCACGGAAGAATATGCCATGAAGATGTTGTATATTTTTGTGCATCCCTCGTTACTTGCCAAGGCCTCCTGTGACAGCTTCATAGTCATTCTTTTCAGCATAGGTGCAGACCTGAGTATCAGTTTCAGCAAATCAAAGTCATGATCCTTTCCACCGAAGCCGTTGATTTCCACTTCCTCCAGAGCAGTCAAAGCGACAGTTTGGGATTTCCAGTCCTTTGGCTCACATGAACAATCTAGCGGGCATCCTTCTTCTTCTTCTTCCATCTAAAACCAAAAGAGTGCATGCGAATTACTGAATTACTACACATTGTGTTACTGAGATATACTATCAGAGCAGAGAATTACCACCGATCTCTGTACGTCGACCTTGAGCTTCTGTATAGCACAACGAATTTGATTAGTCTCAAGGACATGGGACACAAGTGCTCCATAAACATGCCCCTTAGTCTTGAGATGTAGCTCCAGAACAGAGAAGGAAGCAATCAATCGCTTCTCTATCTCCTGCGTAAAGCTGGCCACTTGATGGTGATAAGGAGACGAGCTTTTGAAAAAGAAGATATACCATTCACAAAATTTAGTTTCCTCAAAACTTGCAGCAAATTAATTAGCAGGAGAGGGGACAGACGGTGCTGGCATGAATGTGCAGCGAAGGGGGCTGCCCTTTGCTATCTTCCGCCTGTAGGCTCAGTTTCCAGAGCTGCCAAAGACCAAACGCACTAGAGCTCGTGGAGAAACCACAATGCCATGAGACCTTCTCAACCATTGGTGCAAAGATGGAAATGTTGACCTCCTCTTGGCATGTGCTGAAGGATATGGTCAACTGTGTTAGCACGGGGGCAACGATGTTGACATGGTGTGTCCATGTCGTGGCCACGACAAGCTCCTGTAGCAACGGTGATTTGACCCTCAGGTCCTCCTTAGGGAAATACACATTAGTGAGTCGGAGCGTGCGCAACCGGGGGCAGCGGGAGAGCAAGGCATCGGAGTCGAAGGCGCAGCGGGACATGGACAGCGTCTCGAGTGCAGGGAATTCAGTGCCCGCTGGCAGGAGGCAGATGGGGGGATACCACCCGTAAGGAAGAACAGGACTACAAAGGTCCAGCACGATGGAGGTGGTGCGGTGGAAGGAAGGCAGGTCGAGGCCTAGGCCAACGGGAGAGACCAGGAAGAACTCCTCCGGGTCGAGCCGCGCGGCGGCGAGGAGCAGCGAGTTGAGGCGGTCTCTCTCTGCCGCCAGGTGCTCCGGGGGGACGCACCCGCGCGGCTCCGGGAGGCAGATTTTGAGGAGGGAGACCGTCGGCGGGGGAGGAGGGATGCGGGCGAGCGCCGGCTCGAGGGAGTGGAAGGGGACTTCGCGGAGGACGATCCGGCGGAGGCGTGCCCAGAGGCCGCACCACCGGCGTGAGAGGACGCCGGTGCGCGCGGCGGCGCCGGCGCAGGGGAGGCGGGCGAGGACGAGCAGGAGAAGGTCGTCGGGGAGGGCGCTAATGAGATCTGGTCCGCCCTGGTTGCCTAGGGCCCCCATTCCGAACTCCTTCGAGGCTTTGCTTCCAAACCCTACCATTCCCCTCAGGAGCCGACCAACACTCTCACCAAGCTGGAGCTCTTTGTTGAAGAAAATAAAGACCGAAGCGACCAGTCCCCGTGTCGTCTTCGTTATTTTTTTCCCAATTAATGTTTTCTTTTTGAACAAAACGGGTAACTTTCCCTATTTTAATTTATTATTTTTAAAAATAGAAATTGACGTTTATTAGCGAACAGGCTAGAAAATGACACAAGTGGACCAACATTGTCATGGAACATGTAGACTACATTAGGCACCACTACCGTCCGATCTGACCACATGCCAATAGTCGGCCACACACGCCAGTGTAGATAGTTATGAATTTGATAACGGAGCTTGACAAGAGAAATATGTTGCTAAACTGCACGTAGCGCCCCTGGCCAACAACCTCCATGCCATCCTTCTCTGATCCCCAAGCTGAAGTCGGCTTCGAGACGATGCCCCCAAGGAGAAAGAAGACGCACACAATGCCTCCATCGCCTCACCCCGAGGATCTGAGGTTTGCCTCCAGAGCAAAAAAACCGCGAAAGTTATAGAATCTCAACTCCACGACGATGCCTCCAACAAGTTCATGACACCCCACGGGCGTCATCGTCGCCAAAGGCCATGGGCTAAGCCCATATAGCAATTCCAACACATGGATGCTGAAAAAGTTGACAAACCTACACCAATATAGAAAGACCTGGAAGGGGTGCACCTAAAGTATGCGCATAAGTTAAACAAGTTGAGTTAAACTCATGACTTTATGATCGACCCCGGCCCTATAGATAAAACAGAATGTTTTTTGTTTGATGAAGAATATCGAAGAAGGGTACTGAATTAGAGTACACACACAGAAATCTGGCCAGTAAATCCAATTGTCTACTCTCTTTTCAAATCATTTAGAGATATAATATATGTTAATCAAATTACCATAGTATTATTTTTATTATAAATATTGCCATGTAAAAATGACCATGCAGTAAATAATCTAAAGGTAATTTTCCAAATGACATAACAATCAGTAAACAAAAAATAAATATGTACGTGCTTATGACATCCTAAAATCATTGTTGCCCGCGTGAAAACCCATTGGTCCCGGTTCATGCCAGAACCGGAACCAGCATTGATCCCGAGTGATTGGTCCGGTTTAAAAACCGGGACCAATGGCCCTTATGAACTGGGACCAAATGTGGCTTTTCTACCCGTGAAAAATAAATATGTACGTGCTTATGACATCCTAAAATCAATCTATTAACGTCCAATCTTATAACCTAAATATCTATTGAATTAGACATTTATATTTAAACTCTTTTAAGGTACTCCCTCCGTTCACTAATATAAGACCTTTTTGATATTTCAATGTGAACTAGATACACTACAAAATTAGTGAATATATACACTAAAACACGTCCACATCAGGAATCACAACAGGGTATCCACCACTAGTCAGGTTTTTTCCTCCCGTCCTCTCCTCTGAATCCCGATGAAGAAAAACTGAGAAAGTTGCGACTTTTGGCGAGGCCGAGCGTGGTGTTCCGTTCAAAAAAGGAGATGTTGAAAGGGCTAGGTCCCAGGAATCGGGCATCATCTTTTTTACCAACGTAAGACCTTTTTGATATTTCAGTGTGAACCGGATACACTACAAAATGAGTTAACATATACACTAAAACACGTCCACATACATGTATTTTAGAAAAAAATGCTAAAATGTCTTACATTAGTGAACGGAGGAAATAACAAAGATGATGCCCTAGCATGTGCACCTAAAGTATATATGCGCATAAGTTAAACAAGTTGAGTTAAACTCATGACTTTACGATTGACCCTGACCCTATAGATAAAACAGAATGTTTTTTATTCGATGAAGAATATCGAAGAAGGGTACTGAATTAGGGTACACACACATATATAAGCTAACTCTCTTGTACAATGAGTACAAGTACTCAGGACGATGGATTGAATTTCTGAATAAACGCCAACATTGCATCTCGCAATCTAAATGAGGAACGTACAGCCCACGGTTTGAGGTTGTCTTTGCATGCCTGCTTGAGCGTCTACATTAGGTACTCTTGTGGCTGAAATGACCTTTCAGCTGGCGGGACAATAACGGTCTTCTCCAGATAGACGTGTGCTGTGCCGTGCTTGGACTTCCACACCAGTTGATACGCTGTCGCCTCGGCGCTGCGGTAAAGGTATTCTATTGCCTTGGGTAACAGCACCTCGTCTAGCTCATCCAGGCCGATGTTTGCATGCACAACGTGCAGCTCTTCTTCTTCCCTATCGTCGATCACTCCGACTGCACAGCACTCGTGCATGTCCATGCTGGCCATGGGGATGGGGGAGTCGTCGTGGGGCATGATGTAGGTGTGCAGTTTGAGAGGTGGAAGACCATGAGGAGCTGCTGGCAGCGTGACGAGCCGTTGCAGGGAGAACTTGATAACGGGCTCCGGAACAACACAGATGCTACTTCTTCTTCCATGGTCGTCCGCCCTACTGCAACACAAGGGGTCGGGGCGGAACCGCTGAACGAAGGCCCTGTGCAGGCCGTCGCTCTCTCTCTGGCCGGAGATGGTGGCCGCCGCTGCCGGTGGAGACCAGAGGAAGTCTTGCGTAGGCAGCTGGGTGAGCTCCGTTAAGACGGCGTTGATGGTGGTAGGCCTGTAGCGGCACAAAGTCGACCATAAGGTCCTGACCGCTGTCCCGATGATGTCGACGCTCTCGGAGAGACGCAGGACCATGAATACGTAGAAGCTCTCCATGGGCGCCGTGGTGTCCGCGTAAACAAGGCTCACCGTGGCCTCTACGCCTCGGTCCGGGGAGTAGCCCGTCTTCACGTGGAAGTTGCGGTACTGGCCTCCCCGCATCATCTCGTAGTGCAAGAACTCGCCGGCCATGAGCTGGCCGACGAGAGGGTTGGAGAAAGCGTAGGGCCGCAGAGGCGTACCACCGAGATGCACGAACCTCAGGAACTCCTCGGCGCCGTCGGCGTGCCGCTCAAACCTCCTCACGGTGGTGCTGCTTGTGCTTGGCATCGGTTGCTGCTGCTGCTGGCCGGCGAGAGCAGCGATGAACGACTTGGTGGCGTGGGTGATTCTTGTGGGGAGGTAGGCCCGTCTGAGCTGGTCTGTCTTGGCTTCGTCCTCCACAGCCCGCTGCTTGCATCTGCGCAGGGTGTCGTCGCACTCTTGGGCGGCACGCTTGAGCTTCTTCCTCCACCGGAGCAAGGGCGCGGTGGTGATGGGCCACCGGTTGGATGCTTCCACCGCGGCCTCCATCTTGATGTGCGCCATCTCCAGCCTCTCCATGCAGTCACTCTGCTCCATCCGCTCCATCTTCCCAAGGAGGCCGGTCACGGTTCTGTTCACCGCTTCGCTGATAACAGCGGAGCCAACAGCCTCTGCCATCGCAAGCGATAGATAGGAAGAAGAAGACGTCTAGTTATGCTCTAGTTTGAACAACTTCAGCCGAATAGTAGTAGTACAGTACAACTAGATGGTCCAGAAGATATATATATATATATATATATATATACTCTTCAAAGACAAAAACATTCTCACCAATCGTGAGATGAGAACGGAAAACGACCTCGACGACTAGCGCGTCAATGTTCAGATTTTTGAATTTTGACGACCCGTCGAGAACGTTTTAGGCAATGTTCAGATTTTCTGAGCTATATTGGGGATTGCTGACTCGGTCTTTGTTCTGCGTCAATGGTTTTGACTCACGAGTCCTTCTACACGCATTTTTCCTCCACACAACTGGGGAGATGATGAGCTTGACTTATTATTTTCCATTTCGGGTAATGGGCAGACATTAATTGTTTGTAAAGTTTCTTATTGGTTGCAAAAAATATGATTTTGAATCGTGTACCAAATTATTATGTTCCCCGTATATATAAGCGAACTATATATTTTTTTGGTCAAAGTAAAATCTTTTAACATTTAATTGTATAAAATATAGGGTTTATTACAACTGTATCCTTAGTACGCGCAGAAAGAAAAGTACTAATGGAAATTTTAATTATTTAGAAAATACTAGGAAACATGCCCGTGCGTTGCAACGGGAGAGAAAACTTTGTGCCGTGAGGCACCCAAACCACTCGGCACAATACATATATTGAGATCTTTTTGACACATTTAGTTACATTCCAATGCTTGCATTTCCAAACATATCTTCCTCTAAATATTTCAACTACCTTATCCCAACCTTAAGACAGTTGAAATTTAAAGCAACAAAAAATATACATGATAATACATTACTACCATCGGAGATCAGAAGGTTGGTGCAAAGGCTAATCTTGATCATGTGAAGGGCAAGTAGGACACCAACAAGAGATATGGACCAAACTTGCAAGGAAGCAAGAAATATACGAAGAATAGTTCACTAACAAATTATTGTAAAGGCTAAGGCTAGATAGAACATACCAAATACCGATAATTGTCCCAACTGGTATCTACAACTTGCTTTGAAGTAAAGAGGGAAACAATAAACAACTGATACCAAATGAAAATGCTTACAGCTGATACCAAATCCAAATACTTAACTTATTGCATCCAGCAGAACTCTTGCAACTTCAAGAAAAACTCTCCATCACACATGTTTATGTTAAAAAATATGGTATTAGTATTGAAAACTAAGTTCATCTACTTCATTTGGACCAGCTAGACCGTGGCAACAATTCAAGGAAATAAATCATGGAGAATAAACATGTACCAAGCACCCTACTTCTGATGTTATTCTTTTACTTCACCATAGGTTATCTATAAGCCTGGATTACTTGTACCGCGCCCAACTTGTTTGTTGTGAGGATGAAACGATATAGTTAGGTAAACCACACGATTATACATGTAGAAGTGATCAAAGAAATATTTTGGTAATACAAACCATTTCCAGCTTCCTGCTGATGTTTCTGGAGCATACTATCTATTATTTTCTTGCTTAATCAGACTATCTACTATTTTTCTTGCAGAGAATCTACTACACAATTTCTAGGTTTAGCTATTTTTGCAGAATGTCCTTCGACCAACAATCAGTAAGTATTTAAAAACATGTAAAGAAGAGAGAAATGAGCAACCTTCCATTTCATTTAGTTGCTATAGTAATATTCAAACAAAATAGTTCTAAAATGCCAAGCAGGTGCATAAATAACCCTACCCTACGCACTTTTGGTTGTACCACCATTCGGTCTCGCTCACTCTTCTTTATTGTCTGCCACCTCAATTTGATGTCATATGCAGAACCTCTCCTACCCTGAGGGAATCTCCAATTTACTTGCTGCTTCTGTGGCCTTATTCACTCGCCCATTAGCTATGCCTCCACCTTTCGTCCATGATGTGTGCTCTCTTTACTCCCTATATAATTAGCCAATAAATAAAACCATTGAATACTCCCATGATTCATGTCAACTATGAATTGTTCCAAATTTGGCACAACTTCTAGGGTAAAACACAATCAATGCCTCATGTGGTTCTATTTTGGACAGTTCTTCCTCATGGGACTTTTACAAACAAGTTCAGCCTCAAAAATATGTATTAAACATGTATTGTGGAAGAGCTATACATCCACTGTCCGTATGCACTTAATGGTTCAGAAAACCGACATCATTATTGTGTTTTAACTTGACTTCTACTTCTCTCCTATGGGTGCCTCTCTGCTAAAACTATAGAGTAAATTAACATAAAATCTAGTAAGAAAGGCCTGATCAGATCTGCACTAGAAGGAACATGTACAATCATGTATGGCATTTGACTGAGCTAGTTCGCTAAGGTTTTAGAAAGAAAAGAAAGAATACGTAAAAATTAGAGAATCGATCCAACAATTATAATACATGCTCCTTCATTGTACCTACCAACGCAGTTATATGGAATTATACGGAAGTCAAGGTCAGATGCACCTCAAACAAATCAAAAGAAAACACATCATAATTCCGCTCATTGTACCTACCAACGCAGTTTTTCTCCTTGGCAGGGAAGAACTGATTCTTTCGCACATGTGATGTTGTCTCTATATGCAACTTCTCCTTGGCTGGATCACTGCTTTTATCTTGGTACTTCCAGATTTCTACTTCCTCATACTATCATTCCTATTAAACTCCATTCTCATCCTTTCCTTTGCTTCATTGAAACCGCTTTTTTCTGAAAGAAGCAGGACAATTCACATGGAAAAAACTTTGTCTTTAGAGAAATTATGCACGAGCATAACAACAAATGTTAGTAGATGTCGCAAAAATTCAGAACGGACTTCGGTTCAAGGGAAATTCCAGCTTTGTCAGATAGAAAACTTCAATTTACATGTAAAGTGAATAAACTAATACACAAAAGGATCAACGTACAGGCTCACTAACATTGTTTTGATGTTTCAGTGGTTAAGTTCATTGATTATCTATCTTGTTTCTTGCAGTTGTCTCTACGAATAAGAAACAACCAGGGTCTAGCTAGAAAACAAGTTCACTTGCATCTGACGTCTAGCTACAGCCAAACAGAATCCTCAACTTCTGTACATAAAGTTAAGCAATGAATAGAGAAACCAAGAATCTAAATATGTGCATATATTGCAAGAACCATGTAGTGGGCAAGATTACGATGGTGGTTGGTGATGAAAAATACTCGTGGTTGGTGATCAAAAATACTCGGGATCGAAAACTTACGAAATCAACTATTTCACCTTTTTGGCGGCCATGCAGGTGAGGACCGCGACCACACGCAATGGCTGCCCCATGCTTTCAGTCCAGCTACCTTAGCCCCTCAGCCCCGCGCCTGTAGATGTCAGCCTACACAGCCTTTGGCCATCAAAAAGGTATATCAAAACATACATCAAAAGTTATGTCAAACACCAGTTCAGAGAAAAAAATGCATTAAGACAATATTGTCAAGCACTCAATTCACAAGCAGAATATACTTGAGTATTTATCGCAAGAAAAGAAGATACCTCAATCTTATCGATTAAACTCCATTGCTAGTATAAACTCACATTCTAGATCCACCATGTGAAGATAGAGACAAATATATATCTATGATCGGATTGTGAGCTTGAGAAATAGTCAAAGAAAATTTAAATAAAACATCAGCCACTAAATAAGAAAATAGACAATACACCAAGGAAGTAAAAGTTTTTTTAAGACAAGTTCACTTTCTAAAAGCTCTTTGCTGCAGCATAGAATATGAATTTGACTGCTCAGGTGTCAGTTATAAAAGCAAAGATGGAATAAACCAAGGGAATATATATGTCGATGATAGTACCTATTTCGGTTATGAATAGCTTGTACCCCTCAAAAGCAAAGATGAAATCAACTATTCCACATTTTCGGCGGCCATGCAGGCAAGGACCGCGACCTCACGCAATGGCCGCCCGACGCTTTCAGTCCAGCATCCTTAGCCCCTCACCCTCGCGCCTATAGACGCAAGCCTACATAGCCTTAGGCCACCGAAAAGGCATATCAAAACATTCGCAGAAAGTTATGTCAACCACCAATTCAGATAAAGAATGCATTAAGACAATATCGTCAAGCACTCAATTCACAAGAAGCATATACTTGAATATTTATAGCAAGAAAAGAAGATAGCTGAATATTGTCGATTCAAATCCATTGCTAGTGCAAACTCACATTCTAGATCCACCTTGTGAAGATAAGAGACAATAGTATATCTATGATCGCAATGTGAGCTTGAGAAACGGTTGGAGGAAATTTAAATAAAACATCAGCCATTAAATAAGAAAATAGATAAAACACCAAGAAAGTAAAAGTTTTTTCAGGTGAGTTCACCTTCTAAAAGCTCTTTACTGCAGCATAGAACATGGATTTAAATGCTCAGACTTCTGTTACAAAAGCAAAGATGAAATAAACCAAGGGAACATATATGCCTATGATACGTACCCATGTTCTGAATAGCTTGCACTCCTCAATAGCTTACATTGTGATTACCATCCATTAATCAGCCACAAAGATGTCATATTGCACTCCTCGATAGGTTTCTGGACAATCGTAAGACTTTGTTCTCCTACATCACAGAACAATAAATTTTGACATATATACACAGTGTTTACATCCAGTAACAAAATCAAAAACTTTATTACACAATGCCATAGGAAAATTTTATCATATCAAAATTTTATTATTCTACCACAAGGGAGTTAAGAGTAAGATGTTCTTTGTACAATAGCATCAGCCAAGAGTATTAAGAGGCTATAATTAATATGATCAAATTTGCAGCATAATTAGCACTACAAGTTAGTACCTCAAAGCTATCAACATTTATATCTAGGAATTTTGAGGCCATAAAATAAGTTTGTTTAACTTCCCTCCACTACCAAGCATCATCAACAAGAACAAATTAATTATTCCGCCCAACCTCCAATGATATGCAATTTTTTTCTAAATGTGGCAAAAAAAATAGAATACTATGTAGACGTATAGCTGCTACGCTGTCCTGATAAATTAGGAAGTTTAAGCTCGATTTAGCATGAGCTCGGACTAACCTTTTAGTTTACACACCTCATGCATGCCGCTTTATGGGTTAATCAAGAGAATATGAATATAGGAACACATATAGTTATGCAGCTTGTTTAATTATTTAATGGACAACATGTCTACAATCTGACCATGGTACCACATCTACCAAAAAATATGCGGCGAAAAATAGAATACTACGTAGACGTATAACAGCCACATTGTCCTGATAAATTTGGAAGCTTAAGCTCAATTTAGCATGAGCTCGGACTAAACTTTCAGTTTACACACATCATGCATGCCATTTAGGGTCCAGTTTTATAGGTTAATCAAGAGAATATCAATACAGAAACACATCTAGATATGCAGCTTTATTTAATGGGCAACATGTCAACAATCTGACCATGGTACCACATCTACCAAAAAATGATTATACAGAAACGGATTGAACAAATATAGGAAATTGGTAAGAACGGACTGGGGGCATTACTATACATACGTGCAAGTGCCAGTTTGCTTCCTCCTGCAATCCTGCAGCTGTTGCAGATCAGGAATCGTTAGCACTATGCACGGCAATTGAGAGGAACAAAATTGGTCGTGGAGTTGTATCATTGAAAAAAAAAAGGTTAGTCGTGGAGCAAGAAAGGGACGTGAAAACTGAAACCTGATCTCGCACCGGCTCAACAAGAAAAGGATCAACTTGCTGAGTGGCCACGTCACACAGGGAAGCCAGCGGCGGGGCGGGAGGACGCCGACAACGTGGATCTGGGCCGGCCGGTCTGGGTGCTCAGCGCGGCGACGGCAGCCGGGAGCTCGGCCATTTCCGGATCTGGCGTGGCGGCGCTTGACGGCGGCCGGCCGAGTCAGCGAGCGAGGCCGGCTTGTTGGGATGGGTTGCCGCAGCAGTAAAGGTAGGGGTGGGTCATTGGGGTAGGAACCATGGAGGCGCACGGGGTGAATGGGGAAGCAGGGCGGTGGCGCAGGCGGTTTTCTCGGGTGGACCGCTTAGTGATAAGCCTGGACGAGCGATACGCGGCGAAGGGATGCGACGTAGCGGCACAGAACAGAACACCCGGATTATTTGTAGACAGTGGACATGCCTTATTAAGTTATTTGGTGGGAGGTTAAAATAGTCTTATTGAAAAAGTGTTGACGAAACAAACGACCGAAGGAAACAGAGGAAATTCGTGTTTTTTAAGTAGTAGAGATAGAGATAAGTAGTAGAGATAGAGATAGAGATTACCAATATCTATACAATACCAAATGCACACAATATAAATATATATTTCATGATGTTTCTATCAGTGTATTGATTTGAGATTATAAATGTTGACACTTTTATCTATATAGTTGGTCAAACTTGCAAGTTCTAGTTGTGATAATCCCAATTTGGAAATGGAGTACCATGTGACTATCTGTTTCATCTGAGATGCATCGAGCCTTGGAACATGATCCAACTGTATGTAGCAAATAGGGTTATTTGTACAAGGAACACTAAGGGGCGTGATTGGTAGCTCGTACGGGCTGGAAACAAGTCCGAGGGATCCAAAATTGGGCCGAGTGGATGCCTACCCTCCTTCCATGTTATGGCCCGCACGCTCCTCAAAGCAGCAACGGGCCAGGCTCTAGGAGAACGGCCAAAACGAGCGTTTCCCCAAAGCCACTCTGGTTGCGAGCTTTTTGGAGAACGCGGTGTATGAGCGGATGCAATCGAGAGAGATGGTGTGAGCTCTGCCGCTTCATCGAAATTCCGGTGGGAGAAATTCGTTCACCCTCGTCGAAACTCGACCCCGTATTTAGCGCTGCTCACTCACTGTCGAATTCTAAATCCACCATTTCCTCCCATGAAAGAGTATGAGTTTGGCGGAATATGATGGATGTATTATTGAGTCTCATGGGCGAGTATATATAGTCGTACAGGGGATCATCTTAGAGTACGAGTCAAGTTAGGATTGTATGTAAATAGATCCTAACTCTATCTAAACTACCATAACAACCATATATATCTAATACTCTAACACTCCTCCGCAGTCGTAGCAGTAGCGTCGTAAATAACTAGAACGTCACGGACGGTCAGACTGGAGATAAACCGAAGTAGCATCCAATAGGCTGACATCCCCCCGCAGTCCGAGCGGGAACGTCATGGATGGTGTCACGTCGCGGTAGCTTGGACTATAGAGGATGCTGATGATGCTCAAGCGAGGTGGTAGCCCTTGTGCCGTGTCGAGGGAGCCGAGAGCTTGAGGCGGTGCTGAGGTCGGGGTAGCCGTGGTTGATGTCGTGGTCGGGGTTTCCGGTGTCGAGGTAGCCACACGTGAAGCCGCATGCGCATAGTGCGCGAGGAGGATGACGGAGACCCATCGAGGAAGTCGTCGTGGGGCCACGGCAGCTTGCCGAGGGTCTGTCGAGGCTTGCGGAGGGGCGCGGAGGCTCGCCGAGGGGGACGGGGCTTATCGAGGGTCCGCGGAGGCTTGCCATGGGACTGCGACAGCTTGCCGAGGGGTGTCGATGCCGAAGTCGATGCAGTCCGAGCCGTCGAGGATGAGGTGCGGCCATAGTTTTGCCAGAACTAGGCGCACGTCGAGGAAGAACGCACACTCCGGTTTTGCCAGAACCAAGTACGCAAAGAAGAGCTTGTCGGTGACGCAGTCGAGGAAGTCGTAGAGGAAGTTGTCGATGCCGAAGAAGACTTTGTCGAGGCCGACGAAGACGAATCGCCGATCCGAGATTGCCAGGCTCGAGGACGCATCGGGGACGAAGGCACGCACCGTTGTTGCCAATACCGGGCACGCAAGGGTAGGGACGAAGATGTAGAAGGCGGCGAAACCAACGGTGGCCTGGAGTGGTCATGTTGGACGTCTAGATTGGCGCGGAGGCGGTACTCGAAGTTGGCAAAGAAGAATCTAGCATGACGAAGACCATGCGCGGATGTAGGACCCGCATCGTGGGAGGTGGCGCGGAGATAGCCTGGGGCGTCGGTGTGTGGGGACGGTGATGTAGACTACGTGCAGCGATGCTATGACGCGATGGGGCTGCATAGCTGCATGGTGCGAGTCGATGCAGCGGCTAGAGAGACCACCAGCGACATACAGGCCAAGGAAGGCGTGTTGGAAACCGGTAGCGTGGACCAAAGGCGGTGGCGCTGTGGCTCGAAGGGGCAACACAACGGCAACCCGTAGCTCGATCGGTGGTAGGCTCGTGCTTGGGGACGTGCTTGACGTAGACGGGCGCGGGAACGGTTGATCAGACCGACGGTGCGCCTTATGCGCCATGGCGTGGACGACGTGTAGATCGGAGTCGATGGCGCTATTGTCGGTGAAGTCCCGGACGATGACGACGAAGATGATCCGAGGGGGGCAGCCGCGGCAGCCTTCCAAGGAAGGCGTAGCCGCCGTCCGCGGTGCGCGGCAGCCTGCCGTGAGGCCGTAACAGCCTCCGGAGAGGGCAGGCGTACGGGCGCGGTGTAGATCGTCGATGCTGATGGTCGGAGTAGAGGCGCGACGATGACGATAGCGGTGGGCGACTCAATCCGATCTAAGATCGGTAAATAAAAAAGAAAACCGATCAAGAGATCGGAGAAAAAGACTTACAGGGAAGCCGATCACGGATCAGCTGACGAACTCTGCGTACGGATCGCGCGGCCCTCGGTGGAGATCATGGATCGATCCTCCCGAGGCGGCGCGGTGGAAGCGTGCGGCTAGGGTTTGGACCGGTTAGGCTGATACCATGAAAGAGTATGAGTTTGGCGGAATATGATGGATGTATTATTAAGCCTCATGGACGAGTATATATACGCGTACAGGGATCATCTTAGAGTACGAGTCAAATTAGAATTGTATGTAAATAGATTCTAACTCTATAACTACCATAACAACCGTATATGCCTAATACTAACACCCCAAATCGAACTCTCCCGAGATTCATGGAGTTGGTGGGAGCTTGTTCACCGGCTTGGACCAAGATCCCGGCACTAGTCGTCACTGGCGTGCCTTCTCCATCTTCCCCGACCTCCTTTTTCGTTGCCGGTAAGGAAAGCTTTTAACCCTTGATCTGGTCGATTAGATCTGTAAGATTGCTATGGAGGTTCATGGATCTGTGTTGGTAGGCACACCTTAGTAGTTCAATGCTTCGAATGTGACGGAGTAGTGATGGTTAGTGTAGATTTTAAGCTCCATCGTTTAGGTGTGAAATCTTTTGTAGGCCGTCATGCCTTCTTCACCGCCAAGCACAACGTCAGTGCTCATGCCTTCTTCTGTGTCTAGCACACACTAGTACCGAACCCTACTTAGAGGCGATTATGCGTCATAGGCCTCAGCCAGTTTCTCATTCTGTTTCAAGCGGATAGTCTCTAAGAGTGCAGTAACCTGAGCCGGTTTCCCTTTCCGTCTCTAATAACTACTACCTCTGGCGGTCGGAATTCACAACCGTCTCCAATATCTCTACCCCTTGAGACGATTTAGTTTCCTGACCATCTGCAAGAGTTCGGAGGTTTTATTCATGGCTGCCTCTAATAGTATATAACTTGAGGCAGCGGCTTAAAGTGGCAAAGGAGTTATTGACTTCATGATCTTTTGCCATGTCTTCTCTATGGGCCCGGCAACTGAAGGCGTTAAGGATGTAATACCCCTTGTACATCTCCTTTTTTAGTGTGTTGAGTTGATGCAGCATCACCTGGTTTGTGATGAGCCGGCCATATGCCTCCTCAACAACGATGCGAAGCCACATCAGCAGCCTTTGCAGGATGTGAAGCCTCTCCTCCTCGGTTGGTGCTGCCTTGTGCTTCAGGTATCTGTCCACGAGGAAAGATATGTATCTACTGGCAAGCTCACCCATGGCAGCAGAAATTATTACCTCCATGTATGTTTGCCTGCTCCCCCCCCCCCCCCCCCCCCATGTTTGCCTGAGTACCCCCCACAATTCTTTTCTTGGATTAAACAATTGAATAAGACCGGTAAAACGAAAGCGAGTAGGTGTACCAGTTTGTATCTTCACTTTTCTGGCTAGGAAGATATTTGGAATGTTCTCTAGTAACTTCAGCGGGTCTAAAAGGAGCATAATAAGAAAACGAAAGACTGATGTCAAACAGAGACTTGACTCGTTGACAGAGTTGAACTTTCAGAAAGCCATGAAGTATTAACCTAGCATGCTAGTGGACAATGCACATCATTTTCCTGTTTGGCGAACACTTACAAACATGAAACTAACTCTTCTCTTAGATCCAATTCTCCAACATCGGTATTCAAAACTATTCTCGGTTGAACCTCTTGTTTAAGTAGCCATAAAGTCAAGAACTAGCTAGTGCAGGAGTAGTTACTAAATACCTTCAACCAAGAAGCAGAATCAGAACATACATATCCAACCAGGATAGCTAGTCAGATGATCTTGCTAAAGTGCAGCATGTTACAACTGCCCCATGGCGTCCTCTCGCAACCTTGATCCTGCGACCTGCTCACCCCTAAGGTAAAATTAGTAGGGCACCGGTATTTATCTCAAAGTTGAACTAAATACCGGTGGACCCATTATTTTTAGTCCTCAATCCAAAGAGGGCTAAAGGATGTTGGGATGCTTGCATTCACGCCAAAACATTCCAGCACAGTTGCTTCCTCTAGCCCCAAAATATTCATGCGTGAATAAGTCGGGTAAACAACATAATTGGCTCATTTCGTCATTGGAAATTCACGGTTGATGGTAGAGCAGGTTCAGTATCAATCAGGCGTGCAGGATGAGGAGGCAGTGAACGAGAGACCGAGACGGGACCCTGATACTTGACTCCCAGGCAATACCTTGACTCTAGCTGGTATTGATGAGGTTGCTAACAACTAAAGACAGTTATGTAAAACGGTGTTGCTAGTTCTCAGGGTCTCAGTCAGCTCTTTCAGGTGTGGAACCCCGTCTCCCTTCCGCGTCGCTCCCGCGGCGACGGGGAGGGAACCCTAGCCCGCCGCCTCCAGACCCCTCCTCCCTCTCCTCGCCGCCGTCGGACGATGTCGCCGGCCGAAGGCCGGGCGCTGGCGGCGGCGGGGCCCTTCCATCCCCCTTGTGTGGAGGTCTCGCCGCGGGGCGAGATAGCCCGCCTTTGGCCCGTGCTAGTGAGGTCTTGTGCTGGCGGCTTCATGGCGCGTCTGTGATGGCGGCGACGACCCAGGATCTGCGACCGTGGCGGATGGCGCGGTGTCTTTGGCGTCTTTCGGCCGGTAACAGCGGCAGCGGCGGGATCTTGCGCAGATGCGTGGTGGCAGGACGGCGCGGCGGCGGCGCTCCCTTCGCCGGCAACCTGCGCGAGATGGCACTGCTGCGGCGGCGCGTCCGAGGATCTCCGGCGGCGGGACATGGCGGCTTGGCTGGCAAGGCGAAGGGATAGGAGGCGGTCGCGGTCGGCAATGGCGGAGCCAGATCTGGGCCCGATCTAGGCCTGGCCGGCGGGCCAGGCTGATCTGGGCCTGATCTTGGCCTGGTTGACACTGCTGCTGTGACTCCGAACGGCAATCTCCATGGCTATGGGGATGGAGGGCGGTTCCCCTCCCCTAGGCGGCCGGGTGACCCGACACCTGCCGACCCGGTGCCGCCATACCGCGCCCTACCCAGCGGCTTTGCGGTGCGATGCTTGTTGGAGCCTCGACACGAGTTCGTGGATGCTGGGGCGGCGGCCCCGGAAGGTAGGCCACTTTTTATCTTAGAATATATTGTCTAAATCTAATGTCCCGTGTGGTTATAATTTTAATAAATATGCATTTGTGTAGGATATGTAATACTGCCAAGTGTATTGTATTGGTATGGATCATCTTGTCTAAATCTTATGTTTAGTGTGTAGCAAAATTTGCAGTAAACCATTATCCCAACATCCTGTGAGACCCAACATGCTAATTACCCGGCATCCACGAACTCGTTTTCTGAAATCTAAAAGAACACATAAGACGTAGTTAGCTGGTTTGACAACTAATTAGTGTGCATGGACCACCCATTAGACTCATTTCTAACCAATCAAAAGTTGCTTGTAGTAAGTTTTCTGAAATCTAAAGAAATCAGAACTCGTTTTGTACAAGGTGCACAAGTTACACAACGTTGACGAGATCCTGCTTCTGCCATAAATCATTATAAGAGCAACAAGTGTTGGGTTACAATAAGAACATTTATCTCGTTTGAGCTTTTTTCTTATACTTAAAATTTTTTATCTCAATTGAAAAAAACTTAGTAAGCGCATTAATATCGTTTGAAAAAAATTATAAGAATATTTGTCTGACTCGAACGACTTAGTAATAATAATTTTCTTATTAGAGAAATATTTTAGTATAAAGATCTATATTATTCGAGCTCCTACAAAACATGAACACATTTTTTAGTATAAAACATGAAAAAAAAAGTAACAGAAAAGGCGAAACACCAATAAAGTCATAGAAGAAGAGAATAAACCAAACTGAACCTGAGCTCAAGAGAAAACCATACAATGTCAGGAAACCTCGTCACAAATCGCAAAAAATAAAAAGGAAACATCGTGACTTGAAATGAAGGAAGCGAAGAAGAAATTTGGCTGGCCCATTTTGTGATGCTGGGTGTGCGGCGCATGCATTGAGCAGGCAGGAGTTGGCGGCCTGGGCCGGGTGTTCGCGGGGGTGCACCCGCACCGTCGCGGTGGGCGTGATGGCCGTGCAGGAGGACCAGGCTTAGGTTAGGATCATGGGCACCACAAACAAACAAACGAACAAAGAGCGACTAATTTATGGGCCCGTGGATCTGAATGGTACTACTCGTCGAGGTCGAGGAAGCCGCGCACACACTATTCCTTAGAGCAAGTACTCCCTCTGTTCGGGATTTTAAGGCCGGAGAACAAAATTGCGAATACCAAGACGTGTTGTAAAATCGGAGCTAATCTGGGAAACGGCAGAAACGGTAGGCACTATTAATTGCACCTAATATCTCTCCACTTAAATAGGCCAGCTGATCTCTTTTTTCTTTCCCTTCCTTTCGCATTGCATCGGACGGCAGAAACGGGAGGCAATCCACGAGATAGTTTAGTCTCCAATCTATAGCCAGGAAAAGAGGCATGCATTGGTCAGTTTTGTTTGCCACGGATCTCTTCCTTCCATCAGACGTACCCTCAGCATGGTCGGCATCTGCACCATGCACGGGCGCATCCACCTGCGTGCCCTCGCCATCCTGCTGCACGGGCGCATCCACATGCGCGTCCTCGACATGGGTGAGCTCCACTTGCTCTACCCGGACGACGAGCACCTCTTCCCCGCCTTCACGCATGAGGCCCTGCGCCGCTGCTTCTTCTTCGTGCTTGACGGCGGATGCCTCGGACACCGTCTCGTCGACGGCGGCCACCACCATGTCCGTCGCGGGCGGCGCCACCATGTCCATCGCGGGCGGCACCACCACCTCCGCCGCAGCATGGCTTTCGTCATCTATCTCTCTCTTCATTTTTTTTCAGTGTTTTTCCGATGGAACTCTGTGGTGTGGCTCCTTTTTATCTCCATGGCCTAACAGTCCTTAGGAGGAAGACGAGGAGAGAAGTTAAAGCGAGGAGGGAGGGAGACGACGGGGCGGAGAGAAAATAGCTCGGCAGTTAATAGCGCACGGGAATTAAGGAGGAGTAAATACTCCGGACTTCTATTTCCGAAAAATCTGAAAAACGCCTCCGGACTTGAAATCCCGAACAGAGGTAGTACAATAGAGTCATATCAGCTCGCTATAAGAAGAAGTAAAATATAGTATTTGTACTGAGTTGGAAGGGAGAAGATAAGCCGGCTGTAAATTAAAAGCCAGCTCTAGCACGTGCTCCTAGGCGCTTTGTGAGTGAAATGTGGGCCACACCTTAATAAAGTAGTACATCCTTTTGTCCAACTATTGTACGTGTTAGCTATATGACTGACTATAGATGATGTGGCAACATCATATAGTCAACAACCGGCTACACTATTAAACTTGCTCTGTCAAAGACAGCTGCTGGCTATAAGCCAAGTGCCATGTCATCTATAGCCAACTTAGAGATAGCATGTATAAGAGCAAGGGCAATAGTAGAGCCAACTGCTGGCTATAAGCCATGTCCATATTATCTAGAGCTAACATAATAGCCAACATGTACAATAGATAGAGATAAAAGCATACTACTTTATTAATACATGGTCCACTTTACACTTTCACATAGTGCCTAGGAGCACGTGCTGCAGCTGGCTGTTAACTAAGAGCTCAGTCCTCTTCTCTCTCCTCTTCTCTCTCATCCAACTAAGCACCAGTATACTATTTTAAGTGATATAGCCTGCTGACTAGATTTTATTGTACTTGCTCTAATAGTGAGCTATAAAAACATACTATTTTAGCACTATATGGTCCACCTTTCACTCTCTCAAAGTGCCTAAGAGCACGTGCTAGAGCTGACTCTTGCATTAGAACAAGTACAATAAGTCCTAGTCAGCTGGCTATAAGAATTAAAATACTATTTCCTTGCCTAGTTGGAAGAGAGAGAAGAGGAGAGAGAAGAAGAGTGGGCTCTCATGCAAGAGCCAGCTCTAGCACGTGCTTCTAGGCACTTTGAGAGAGTGAAATATGGGCTATGTAGTGCTAAAGTAGTATATTTTTATAGCTCATTATTGTACATGCTAGCTCTAAGTTGGCTATAGATGATATGGCACTTGGCTTATAGCCAGCAATTGGCTATACTATTGTCCTTGCTCTTAGAGCTCACTCTTCTTCTCTCTCATATTCTCTCTCTTCCAACTAGACAAAGAAATAATATTTTAATTCTTATAGTCAGCTGACTAGGAATTATTGTACTTACTGTTAGCAGGGAGGACAGAAGGACGCCACGCAACGGACGGGCTGGGCGGCGCGGACAATGTCACGTGGTTGGCGCGTCCAAACTGAGGAATCCGACGGTTGTGCCGGTTGCAGAAAGCCTCCTGCAGTTCAAAAAAAAAGCCTCGGAACCGGTCGGAAGCGTCCGTATCCTGGCTACTGCTCCCTTCGTTCAAAACAAAGATGTTTTAGCTTTGTATCTAAATCCATTTTAATGTGCACATGAATCTACACACTAAAAGAAATCTAGATACATTCTTTTCACAAAAATAAAATATCTTATATTTTAAAATGGAGGGAGTACTAGCTAGCACTGCCGATGGATTCCTCCTATACATCGTATAGTACGTACACAACGGCAATGGCGGATCTAGGATTTTAGCGCACGGTATGCCCGCTAAAATTATAACATGCACTTGGTAATTGTTTTTTACAATTTCTCCACTCAAGCTTTTGAATGTGCCCCTCTGCCATATTTCAACCAGATAAGGATTTGAAGTCACCTTTTTTCTGTTTTTCCATAGTTTTTTGCTAGATTCTCCTGGTTGACCGTTGTCCTTAGCGGGTTTTAGAAAATTTAGGGGTCAAATGCACATTGAATGGTTGGATTTAGTGGCTCTATGATTGGGTTTATTTTTGGATTTTGATAAACTTAAATTTTGCCTTTTGACTGTATATTGTTGCATGATGATATAAGTCAAAAGATGAAATCAAAAGCACCCATAAACCAAACAACCCTTAGTTGGAAGCATGTCTGTGGCTCTACTTTATTAAAATATTTTGTAATACTCCAACCCAAATTAATTCATTCAACTTTGACAAGATACATGTATCTAACACTAAATTATGTCTAAATATAATTAAATCAAATCTAAGTCAACTAATTTGGATCGAAGAGAGTAAATGTATTCAACATGTCCATTTGATATATGTATCCACGTTCAAGAAGTCATTCATTCATATATATCGTACTCCCTCTGTCTCGGTTTATAGGGCTCAAAACGTTTTGCAGCGGCAATGCACTTCTTCTCTCTCCAATTAGCTGCCACCATTAACTCCATCTCTTTAACACTGCACGCATGCAACCAATCGGGTGTGCAAACTGGTTTTGTTTTCCACCCCACCCGCATGCACATGTAATTAGTGAGGGGCCACTACTACTAATTAAATGCATACAGGCCTTAGGCTGGTCATAGTGGTAGTATCATGCATATGATACTAGTGTATGATACTATCTCCATAGTGCATGGTATCATATGTTAGTATCATACTAGTACTATATTTAATGATTTGTACAATGCAAAATTGTGTAGAAGATTTATTTGCATGAGGATTTTCTAGTTTTACGTGCTATGATACAGTATCTACCTATGATACTCTAACCACCTCTTTCTTCATTAATTGTTGTGCCACATCAGATTTTCGCCAACATGGCATGCATGATACTAGTTATGATATTCCCACTAGGACCAGCCTTAGATGGGAGGTATTGTGAGACAAATATTTTTTCAAATTAGGCTCGTTAAACCGGGACGGAGGGGAGGGAGTACGAGTTTAGTATACTATAACCGATCGATGAATTAATAGTCGGTTAATTAATCAGCTATGTAATTAAATTAGCCCAATTACTTAAGTTGTCTATAGGTACATATGTATACTTCGAACTGGCCCATGCCCTGGTACGCTACGTTTATGGGCTGCGAGGATTTATCTGTACAGGGGGATTAATCAGTACGTATGGCCTAACATGCACAAACGAGAGTTCATGTATGGGACGGATCAATCGGCAAGATCGAAGTGCCGGATCAAAGCAAGGAAGCTGGACATGCGGGGCACCCGGCATACCCCCTAGATCTGACGGCGGCCGGTAGCTGGCGTGTTGCGATCGGGCGCGTTGTTCCTCATCGCCGAGCACAGCACCGACGCACACTCGATAGAGCAGCACCGACACAGACATGCGGCTGGTCCCTGGTGTGTACTACTGGTCCTCGTATCTCTGCCTTGATCGCCACGATATGTACGATATGCCGCGACCAACGACACTGAACGCTGACTGGCCAGGCTTCGGAGGATTGTGTCTCTGTTTGTCTGTCTGTGTGCAGCAGAGTTACGTGCATGCATGTACTCGCTCCGTTTTAAAATACTCCCACCGTTTCTAAATATAAGATATTTTAGTTTTATAAAGCAAATGTATCTAGACTTCTTTTAATATGTGTATTCACTCATGTTTGAAATAAATCTACATACTAAAAAAAAGTCTAGAACGTTTTCTTCATAAACCTAAAACATTTTATATTTTGAAACGGAGAGAGTATAAGATGTTTTACCTTTATGATGAAGAGAGTGTATCTAGATCTTTTTTAATATATAAGTTTATTTAGATTTAGAATAAACCTACACACTAAATCATCTTATATTTTAAAACGGATGGAGTATGATGTATTTCTCCACATGGGCTTCACGACACAAGCACGCACGGTAATGGTCGCCAGCCATGGATGTGGCTCCATCAGGCTGCAGCATTATATATGCGGCTGGGCGGGCTTAGCCCCCTCGCGCATCTCTCCATCTAGTACTATTATTGATCCTCCTCCTCCGTGTTATTCTTCTTGGAGCAGCACTTAATAACTACGAGTATATTTTTTTTGAAAATAACGGTGCACTTAACAAAACCAAATCGTTCATTACATCATTTAACACAGAGGGAGGTGGATCACCATCCCAAGAAAAAATACTATCAGATTCAAAACATAGTCTAGCTAAGTTGTGGGCCGTCTTGTTTGTCTCTTTTGGACAATGTTAAAATTTGAGTAAACCAATCATGTGAGCAACCTGAAAACAATCAGCTAAAATTGCCGTGTAAGGACTCCAAAGGTCAATTGCTCCTGTGCAAGCATTTATCAATTCGAGGCTATCAGATTCCACAATGGCAGGTGAACACCCAATGTCTTCTAACAATTGCAAACCAAACCGAAGAGATGCGGCTTCGGCTGTTGCTGCATCCAGCATATTCTTCAGAGGAATAGCACCACCAGCAATTGCCGCCCCATGATCGTTGCGTATAATTGCTGTTGCTCCCAAACCCGTAGGAAAAAAGCTTGCATCCACATTTAATTTATAATATCCATGTGGAGGTTTGCTCCAAACCAATGATCTCTGTTTTGAAGTGCTCGAAACTGATCTATAATTCATAGTCAGCGCGTGTATAGAGAAAGCAGTTCTAGCTACAGGTGCCACGGATACCCCTTTTACGGCCTCACGTCTCTGCCACCATATGTACCATGCAGCTATAGCTATTGTTTCTTGTAAACCCAGTTGGCCAAGCACAGGTGATTTTTTGCGTGGATTCCTCAGGAGCTCCTCAAAAACGACAGATCCTGACTTATCCAACTTGACTGCATGGTCAATAATTTCATCCAGACCAAGAGCATGCCATACATGCTTCGCCCGTTTGCATGTAAACATTAAGTGTAGTACATTTTCTACACCTTGTTTGCAAATCGGACACTGAGCTGAAACATTTATGTGTCTGCTTGCTAGCACTCCTATTCCAGGGATTAAACCATGAAGCGCTCGCCAGCTAAATATTTTAATTTTTGCAGGCACTTTTAACTTCCAAACAGTATCCCATACCGGATTTCTGCTCACAGTACCTTGGCCATCAACACGTCTCAGTTTACTCCCATATTGATGATTCCATTCAGAGTAATAAGCAGACCGCACAGAAAACATGTAATTTTTTGTTTTGTGCCACGCGACAAAATCATCCTCCAAATTTGGACTTATAGGTATCTGAAGTATACGTTGGACCTCTATGGGATTAAATATGTCTCTAATTTGTACCTCATCCCAGGTCCCTGTTAGAGGATCTATCAACTGATCAACTGTTCGCAAAATCACCTGACCTCTCAAAGTTTCAATCATTCTTGAGGCCATTCCCGGTACCCAATGGTCCTTCCATATATCAATAGATTTTCCATTACCACCCCTCCATATATGACCTCTTTTAAAAGTTTGCAAGCCCGTAACTATGCTTTGCCAAGTGAAGGAGGAACCCTTCTTTGGTCCCGCATTCAGGATTATACCATCAGGATAATACTTTGCCCACAATATTTGAGCACATAGAGAATTTGGATTATTGATAAGCCTCCAAGTTTGTTTTGCCAACATTGCAAGATTAAAAGCATGCAAGTCCCTAAAACCCATGCCTCCATCTTTCTTTGGTACACACATTCTCCACCACGCCATCCAATGCATCTTGTTCTGCTCCTCGGTGTCTCCCCACCAAAAGGCCGCCATTGCATCTGTTAGTTCCTTGCATATATTTTTCGGAATCTTGAAAACAGCCATAGCGAAAAATGGATGGATTGGATTATTGCCTTCAACATAATCTCCTTTGCTCCCATGGACATAATCTTCTCCTTCCATCCCTTCAATCTAGCTATCACTCTTTCTAGAAGATACATGAAATTGTCACTTCTATCCAATCCCACCATGGAAGGAAATCCAAGATATCTTTCTGAAATTGCCTCGGTCATGATATTCAACTCCGTACACACATCGTCTCTAGTTTGCACATTAACATTAGGACTGAAGAAAATACTACACTTTGCTTCACTCACTGACATGGGTATACCCTACAAGTACTCGAGCTTGGTATATACGGTCCAAATACATACAGGCCCACGGTGTCGCCAAGGCCCAGATGGAGGGACTCGAGTAACCTACGGACTCTCGATTGCTTGAAGGACAAGAAGAAGCTAAAGATAGAAAGTTTGAAGGGGAAAACCCTAACTTGTAACCGACTCGACCTGCTACCTGAGACCTAGCCTATCTATATAAAGGCTAGGAGGGGGCGGCGAGGAGGACACACGCAACCCTAGTTTCCACAACCCTTGCCAGATTGCATCTGCGCACCATTGTAACTTTCGACTCCTTCGATAATTCCTCGAGCAGACAAGCAGGAGTAGGGACCTCTACGAGGCCTGAACCTAGGTAAATCTTTTGTCCCCTGTGTGCTTGTTTGCTAGCCGATAGATGTCTCCAGCGCTCCCTCCTTCTCCAAAACCCAAGTCCATAACAATGGGCATTGACGAGTTAAACCCTCGTCAATTGGCGCCGTCTGTGTGAATTGGGAGTGCTGATGTTGCGGCTTCTTCGGCCCCATCAAACGCGATCTACAACTCTGCAATAGCGGAGATTCGCCAGCTTTTCGGCGCTTTCGACTTCACCGTCCACACGCCGGCTACTTGCCCGGCCTTCGAGTCCGTAGGCGACGGAATCAGCCTGGCGATTGGGAGCTTGCGCTTCCAAGTTGGTCAGATGGGCACGTTTCGCATGCCCGATCAGCCGATAGCACCGACGATTGCCCCAGCATCATGGTTCCCTCCATCGATCGGCACCCTCAGCAAGCTCAACGCTCCGGTGGCAATTGGGAACATGGTCATCGACAGCAGTCGCGACTCCGACCTAAGCAATCTGGCCACTGAAGATGGAACCTACGATTCCGAATCTGAAAGTTGTGGAAGCAACAGCTTCCCAAATCACTTCATGTGCGCCGTCATCAACGCGGGCGACACCTCCGCCAACCGCGGCAACGGTGGTAACACCGGCAACGGCACCGACCATGCCGCCATGTGGCGGCAATGGAAAGCGGTCGAACCCCGAGATAATCAACGAGCAAACCGTGAGCGTCGTGTGATCAGGCTCAGCGAGCAAGAGTGGGAACGCTGCCGCGAAGCCCTACGAGGTGCACCTCTACCCTTCGGGTCCCCTCAGGAACTACTGATGGGTTACCACTGGCTCCTAAAAGAGGAATTCAAGCGCCAGAAACAAGCAATCGCGCAACTTGAGGCACGTAAAAAGGCGGCGGACGAGTCAAGCCTTCGTCGCGCTGGGCTCTCCTCCTACGGAGGATCCTCCTCAAGAGGCAACGAGCATCTCGCCAGGAAGAGGCAATCGCGGATGGCTCACCTCACCGAACAAGAACGCATAGACGCCACGAAAGTCCTCGACTTCGGCTCTATGACAGTCGACACGAGAGGCAACGTGGTTCCCAGGACGCCACAGGCCGCAGTGACAGCGGCCACCATGTACCTTCTCAATAACCAGCCACCGGCTGGAGATCCCCGAACGGTCATGCACCGATCTACGATTGCGGGCCTGGGGCTAATCAAGGCCGCCCTCGACAAAGAACCAGTACCAGACCCAAAAAAGGGCAAAGCGTTAGCAAAATGCTACTCCTCGCCCTCGTCAAGCGATGACAGTCACGACCTGTCTCGGCGCCACCGTTCACGACGACACAATCGTGAATACGATGCACGCGATGAACTCACGCAGCGCAAGATCGACAAGTCAAGGGCACGACGTGCTCGGTCGACTGATTCGGAAGAAGAAGATGGGGAGCTCTGTGGCGCCAGATGCTTTAGCAGATCCATCAGGCAAAAGCGAATGCCTAAAGGGTTCAAACTCCCATCGGAGAACCCGAAATTTGACGGTCTGCAGGACCCCAAGATCTGGCTGGAGGATCACATCTCCTCCGTCGGTACCGCGGAGGCGATCAATCACGCCATGCAATGCTTGCGACTACGCGACAGCCGCCCGGGCATGGCTCAATAACCTCCCACGCGGATCCATTCACAGCTGGGATGAGATGGTCTACAGCTTCGTGCGCAATTTTAAGGGTATGTACAAACGTCTCGCTTCAATCGAAGAACTGAGATGCTGCCAGCAAAAATCTGGCGAATCGCTGCGCTCTTACATCCAAAGATGGTCCATCATCAAGAACTCCACGGAGAACATCTCGGAAGACCGCGCGATTGATGCATTCAATGGTGGTGTCCGCCGAATGGAACTCAGGGAGGAGCTAGGCTGCTCGAAGCCCAAGACCATCGACCACCTGATGGAGATCGCGAATCGGTGGGCCGATGGGGAAGATTCGTTGAAGAACCGCGTCCACTCTGACGAGGAGGCAGAACTCGAACGAAGACGCGACCGCCGGAGTAAACGTCGTATGCGCGTCTACGACGATCGTGATGACGTCAACATGGTCGCAGCCGGCTACGCCGATAGACGCGACGATAACCACAACAGCGGATACCGTAGCGGCGGATACCGCAGCGGCGGATACCGCGACTCCGGGAAAACCACGCAAGTATGGCAACGCCCGGATACCGCGACTCCGGGAAAACCACGCAAGTATGGCAACGCCGCACTCGCGATGAAGCACCCGCGACCTCCATCGAAGACGAACTGTCCGGACCATGCACGGTACACTTCTACATCGACAAGCATGATGGCAAGAAAGTCGATCACCTCCTCAAGGACTCGCGAGTTCCTCAAGCTACATGAGGGTTGGTTGGATGAACCGCAATGCGATCGGAAGAGGCTACGGAACCGCTCGGTAGCGATGGCACATGGCGCACCACCACCACCACCTGGGCCACCCCCGAACGGAGCTGCACCGGACCAGCACCACGGAGGCGAACCATACCCACGGGCCATGGGTACCATGATGATCCAAAAGGGACGCCCCTCTAATAGGGTGCAGAAGGCCATCACTCGCCAAGTCAACTTGGGCATGCACTCGCCACCATCCACCACTGAGTACCTCAGTGGTAGTGAGTCATGCATTACCTTCGACAAACGCGACCACCCGCCTCAAGTACCTCGCCTAGGTCATTGCCCCCTCGTACTCGAGGCGCAAATTGGAGGCTTCGACATGAGTCGCGTCTTCATGGATGGCGGAAGCGGTATCAACCTCATATTCGCGAGTACCTTGCGAGCAATGAGGATCGCTCTAACCTGCTTGGAGGCATCGGACACAACGTTCCACGGCATCGTCCCAGGAAAAGGCGTATACCCCCTGGGCAAAATCAACCTTGACGTCATATTCGGCACGCCGAAGAACTTCCGGCGCGAGCGCATCGACTTTGAAGTTGTCGACTGACCCTCACAATACCACCGCATCCTCGGGCACGTCGCGTTCGCTAGGTTCATGGCAGTACCTCACTACGCCTAGCTACAGATGAAAATGCCAGGTCCCAACGGCGTCATCATGATCAACGGGAGTTTGGCGATCGGCGATTGCGACGAAATTCAACAGAATCTCCCGGTCCTTGGCATGCGAGGAGCTTCAGCGATTGAAGAAGCGACGGACAACGATGCACCCCCAATAGGCCAAGCTCACCGACCTCTCCTTGACTCATCTGCACACAAAGAAGGTGCAGGTCCATCCATCGAATCCCGCTAAAGCGGACCTCGCCGCCAACAACTTGAGTCCGCGAGGAACTCGTGCTCGTCGAATTCCTCCGTGAGCCTTTGGAAAATTTACTGGCTGGTGTGGTGTCCTGCGGACATGCCAGGAAGTTCCTAAATGAATTCGCCGAAACACGCACTCAACGTCAACCCCGACGCAAGGCGATCAAGCAAACAATCAGGCGAGCCACGAGCCGCGAGCGGTCGGAATGGAGATCAACAAACTCCTCGAGGCCAAATTCATACGCGAGATCAAGGAAAGCACTTGGCTCGCCAATACGGTGCTGGTGCCAAAAAAGGACACGGATATCCTGCGGATGTGCGTGGACTTTACTTCTCTAAACAAGCACTGCCCAAAAGATCACTTCCCGCTACCACGGATCGATCAAATTATCGACTCCACCGCTGGATGCGAGCGCCTCTGCTTCCTCGACGCCTACTCAGGCTATAACCAAATTCGAATGAAGGAGGAAGACCAGGAGAAGACCGCATTTACAACGCCCTTCGGCGTGTTCTGCTACAACACAATGCCCTTCGGGCTAAAAAACGCGGGAGACACGTACCAGCGATGCATGCAGGCTTGCCTCAAGGAGCAACTTGGTCGCAACATCCAAGTCTATGTCGACGACATAGTAATCAAAACCAAGGAAGAAGCCTATCTAATCGACGACTTGCGTGAAACCTTCGCCAATCTCGATTGCTACCGGATAAAGCTCAATCCGGACAAATGCGCCTTCGGCATACCCTCTGGGCAACTGCTCGGGTATCTTATCTCCGCGAGAGGGATTGAGGCAAACCCGAAAAAGATAAAGGCCATACTGGCCATGGAGAAGCCAAAGAACATAAGAGGCGTTCAGCAACTAGCCAGGCGAATCGCGGCCCTCAGTCGATTTATCAGTCGAATGGGAGAAAAGGCGCTGCCCTTCTATCAGCTCCTCCACAAAGCTGACAAATTCGAGTGAACCAACAAAGCGCAAGAAGCATTCAAAGACCTCAAGCGCCTGCTATCCACCTCGCCAGTATTGGTAACTCCACGAGAAAGGGAACCACTGCTCACCAACCAAGTGGTTAGCACAGCGCTAGTCGTCGAACGGGCCGAGGAAAACAAGGTCCACGGCTTACAATGCCCGGTATACTACCTCAGCGAGGTCCTCACGCCAACAAAGCAGCGGTACCCGCACTACCAGAAGCTGGCGTACGGCGTCTTTATGACCATCCGGCGACTGCGCCATTACTTCCAGGAACACCCAATCGTGGTAGTCAACGACGCCCCATTGGGACATATCCTCAATAACCCTGACGCCACAGGGAGAGTCGCGCTTTGGGGAATCGAACTGTCTCCACGAGACATCACATACGAAAAGCGCGGCGCAATCAAGTCGCAAGTTCTCCCTGACTTCCTCGTATATTGGATGGAAAACCAACTCCCGGACAAGCCAGATATGTCCTACCTCTGGACAATGCACTTTGATGGGTCCAAGAGGAAAGATGGAGCAGGAGCAGGTGTCATACTGACATCGCCTCAAGGGGACAAGCTGAAATACGTCATGCGAATGCAGTTCACAGCCTCAAACAACGAGGCTGAATACGAACCTGTTACGGGATGGGAATGGCAAAAACTGCGGCGCAAAGAGGCTAATCATATATGGCGACTCCAAGCTGGTGTCAACCAAACAATGCTGCAATCTGACGCACTAAGCGACAACATGATCGCATCTGTGACCTCTCGACACAATTGAAGGAGACTTGATGGTTGTGAGTTGCGACACATAGGTCGCGAAAGCAATGAGGAGGTGGGCCTTTTCGCCAACATAGGCGCCACTGCGCACCCATACCACAGGGTATTTCTCGGCGCATATCTGACGCTCCATCAAGCCAAAGGCCGCAGAGAAGAAAACAAGCACAGGCTACGCCACCCAATGAGCCAATGACAATCGACGACTTGGAGCTTGACACAGGACTCGAGGGACCAATGAGCGTCATGATGATCGAACAATCCTGGACGCAGCCGTACATTACGTACCTCCTCAGTAAGCGCCTACCGGATGACCCGACAGACGCACGACACATCGCGCGACGCCTCCAAGGCATTCGCCGTTATCAACGGCAAACTGTATAAACGCAGCATCACAGGCGTGTTACAGCGATGCGTCTCCCTAGCCGATGGAAGAGCAGTCCTCCTCGACATCCATGAAGGGACCTGCGGGCACCACGCGATCGCGCCCTCGTTGCCAAAGCTCTCTGAGCTGGATTTTCTTGACCCTACGGCCATGCGCGACGCCAAGGATATAGTCCAAAAGTGCAACGCTTGTCAGCGATTCGCAGACAAGCCACACGCACCAGGCGCAGAACTCCGGCCTATCCCATTGGCCTGGCCCTTCGCCCAGTGGGGACTCGACATGGTTGGCAAACTTCCAAGGTCCCCGCAAGGAGGCTACGTCTACCTCCTGGTCGTAGTCAACAAATTCACCAAGTGGATTGAGGCCATGCCAGTGACCAAGCAATCAGGGCGCAGCGCAGTAAAATTCTTTGAGTCCATCGTCTACCACTTCAGCGTGCCGCACAGCATCATCACCGACAACGGAACGAACTTTACATCCAAGGAGTTCCAAAAATTTTGTGAGAACCTGGGGATCAACATCAGCTACGCCTCAGTAGCACACCCACAAACCAACGGTCAGGTGGAAAAGGCAAACGGGCTCGTCTGCAGCGGCATCAAGAAGCGACTCCTCCGACCACTCGAACAAGTCGCGGGCTGCTGGCCAGATGAACTGCAATCTGTACTGGAACTGCGTACAACTCCAAACAGCGCCACCGGCTACACGCCATTCTTTATGGTACACGGAGCAGAGGCAGTACTACCCGCCGAAGTACGGTACAAAGCGCCACGTGTAGTCGCCTACAGCGAGCAGGAGTCATCCCTCGCACTCAAAGACTCCGTCGACCTCCATGACGAAGCAAGAGAAATCGCCACAGAAAGATCCACGATCTACCAGCAGAACCTGCGCAACTATCATAACAGAAGGCTTCGCCCCAGATCCTTCGTCGAAGGTGACCTAGTCCTGCGACTGAAGCAGCAGGGGCATCTCAAGCTCGAGTCCCCCTGGGAAGGACCGTACGTGATTATAGAAGTAATCCCAGGTGGCGCATATCGCCTTCAAGATTTAGAGACAGGAGTCGCACACTCCAACCCTTGGAACGTCGCACAACTGCGACGCTTGTACCCTTACTCGTTTTTTTACTTTTGCATCGCAAATAAGGCTACTCAGCTAAGGCTACTTAGCCGCATATTGTACTTCATACTGTTCTTCGAGTAAATAAAAGCTAAGTGCCCCAAAACTCCATGTTCTCCTTTACTTTATCAATTTTCATACTCGGGGGCTACGCCACCCTATACACATATGTTCTTTGAACAATAACGTGACATCCTGAGTAGCTGGCATATCAATCGAACCCCTTAACACAAACTCAACCCAGCTGCAACGCACCTGACAGGTTGACAAGGGAACGATACAAAGATGGCCAGGCTAACGAAAAGGACTCGCATAAGTGCAACGCACCACACGATTAAAGCTATTTGTAAACATTCAACAGTAAATTATCTACAAATGTATACGAGCTTTACAACACTAGTACACTTATGTGCAGGATACATATTTGGCTACCCTTGCAACAAAAGAACATTAGTCTGTTCCTCGAAGAAGTCGACGATCTCCTCGGCTGGACGATCCACCGCCTGATAGTGCGGCACCATGTTTCAGGAAGATCCTGCTGGTGGCACCGGTGGCCCAGAGGCAATGGCGGCGACATCCACGTCAGGCCTGTGCAAACGCACCATGGAGAGGGCGGCCTTGGCACCAGCCACCAACTGCTGCCTCACGCACTCGCGAACCGCGGACATATCTTGAAATTTGGTCAGAAGAGCCAGCAGGCTTGATGGAGCATCATCCAGCGGGAACATCGCCCGGTAGATGTTCTTCAAACACGACTGCGACTTCTTGAAGAGCGGCACTTCATGGCGCGGTCCTGCAGGGTCGCTAACGCAGTCGCACGATCATGATCTACCCAGAAGTATCCACTCTCCTAAAGTTGCTCCTGGGTGAGATCATGAAGGCGGATGGCAATCCTATCCCTCTCCTCCTGTGGACGGCGTGCGCTAACAACTACACGAAGCAGCATCAACAACATGAGTACAACGTACCATTGCGATTAACTACAAAGGAAAAGACGAGGATGAGCAAACTAACATTTCAACTGGTCGCCCAGTTGCGTCACCTCGCCAAGCAGATATTGCTCACGGGCGGCGGCTTTTTCAGCCTTTGACTTCCACACGTCCGCGCTACCGCGGATCATGGGCAATTCACGCTCCAGTTGCTTCACGCGATCATGAAGTCGCGAAAGCAAGGACAGCTCCTCTACTCTGGAGCATGGTGGTGCCATTGCATCCTCAAGAGATGGCGAGTACGGGGTTCCCCCCATAGGACCACTTGATGTACCCTACCAAAAATCAAGCCAGAGGCAAAATAAGACGACCAACTCAAAAGTCAAAAGTAACAGATGCATTCAGGATCAATAAAAGTATCTACAAACACATTCGCCAATAGGCATGTTCTCCAATCAAAAGAGCAAGTTCATCAGCTATTACAAGAAACTAACTACGGAGCAGCTGGCTTCTTCGACTTCGATGACCTCGAGGGCTTCATCAAGTCCGTGGCAGTATCAGATGCCACTGACTTTCCGCCGGCCCCTGAGGCCGAAGTTTTCACCGCCTTCTTTGCGCGATTGAGCTCCTCCGAATACTTGGCAACAATGTTTATCAAGGAATGGCCATATTTGGCACAGGCAGTCGCAAAGAGAGCGAATACTACCTGCTGACCATCCGCGCCAATAGGCATCGTCTTCGACACCGCAGAGGGATCCACTTCGACTCCGTGGGCTTGCACCATGGCAAGCGACATGGTCGCGCCAGCTGCGCGGAGGGAGTTCTTGTACGTGGCAGGCACACCCCCAGCGAGCGACTCCACTAGCTCTTCCACATTGTCGACCAGCTCCGCCTTCGGCATCAGCTCCTCCCGGAGGCGACTCAGGGTGGCCTTGGCTTTGGACAGCGTATTTTGGACAGCGGCGCTACGATCTTCGACCGCAGATACCGCGCCCGCCAGAGCGTCATCGCGACCAAGTGCTTGTGGATCAAAACTCAAGCCGCCAGCATCTACACAAAAATACACACATGGATCAAACTTCTAATGCCACCGGCACTACAGAGGAAGAGAAGAACATCAATAAAATATCTACCAAGTAAAGGTACCTGAGAGGGCCTTGGCGACTGAGAGCAGTTGCTCTTCGAACAACTTCTCTCTGGCCGCAAAGGAGGCACGCAGATGCTCTTCGCGCTTCTGGGCTTCATCACGAGCCGCGATTGCCTCGTCGCGCCCCTTCATAGCTGCGGCTAGCGTCTTCTCCAACGTGGCGACATCACGCAGTAAAGCATTATGCTCAGCTCTACAAATTTGGCTGTCAGTCGATTATACCAAAATACAGAGAAGACGAAAAGAATAAGTATAGAACACTCACTCTCAACCACGCGGTGGCGCGTCTCCAGCATCGCATGCTGGTGACCCATCGCCATCACTTGCTCCGCCACCTGCGCGGCTTCCTTTACAAGGAGCTGTCGCATAAAACAAGGAGTCAGCAGAGGGCGACGAAGGGCGTTGACTGCCAAATTATAAAAGAAAGAAATATATACTTACATGGTCCTCCAGTGACTCCGAAGAAGATTGTTGAACCATTATCCGAGCAACTACTCGATGCTCCCCTACGTGAGGAGAGCTCGAAGAATTGTGCCCGGAGTGGGCCGCTGCCGGAGGAGAAGGAGCGCGCTCGATCTCTATCTTGGCCTTTGAGGTCGCGACTCCTGATTCCTTCAAAAATTCGACGTCGCCAGAAGATGACGACGCCTCTTGACTGCAAGACAAAATCCGCACTCAGAAAGGGCAAACTCCAGGGCAAAGCCAACAAGAAGAAAACAAGAGAAGAATGAATACACTAGAAAACTTACCAGTCAAATCTGTCAAGATCAAATGTGGCCTCCGCCGACTGCGACGAAGACTCCTTGGGCAATCGCATCTTCTTGCGAGAAGTCGGTGCCACAGCCCTCACAGGAACAGCTGGAATTGGCGACTCCGCGTCAACAGCCGTGCCTCCTGGAGATGAAGGAGTCGATGCGTCGGAATCCTCGCTACGTGAACGCTTGCGAGTATCCGGACTCTTGGACTCAGGGGCTTCCTCTTCCACATCGGAAGGGACAGTTGACTCAGACTCGTCCTCTTCCAAAGCTTCACGAGGAATAATCCCCTCAGGGAGGGGAGGCATGCAAGGCGACACCGCCCACTCCTGCATACAAAAAGTAAAGATCAGCAAACACAATAGGAAACGCAATCGAGAAAATAAGCTACTACGTAGCGCAACTGTACCTCGGGAGGAGGATTCGAAGCATCGAAGGGAGGAACGACTGGCTCGTTCGGAAGCACATCTTTGAGGGTGTACTTCGTGACCAGTCGCACCCTCTTATCTACCTCACTCGCGGACATGCCATCAGCAGACACGCGAGTGGGATCATCAACGCCACCCCATTGGAACATGGGATGGACCCTGGCCTGGAGAGGCTGGACGCGACGACGCAGCCAAATCCTGACAAGGGCGCAGCCTCCCTCTTCTGCGCCTATGCGACTCTCGAGGTCGTAGACGCGCTATTATAACACGTCTATCTCCACGAGTTCGGAAGGCATGATCACGTTCTTCCAAGAATGCATCTTCTTGCAGGGAGTCGCGGGATCGAAAGGAGCGAGTCCAAAGTGCTCGTCCTTGGCCTTTTGGTCGCGTACATAGAACCATTTGTCCCTCCATCCCTGGACGGACTTGGTAAGCTTGATATCGAAGTAGGTGGCGGATGGGTCAACATGGATTCCGCAACCACCTACGTCATAAACTAAAGAGCCAGATGCGGACTGACGCTTCAATTTAAAGATACGCTTGAAAAGACCAAAGTGTGGCTCGATTCCGAGCCAAGACTTCAGAGAGTGATGAAACAAGTGATGTGGAGGAGAGAATTTGGGGACAGCTGATGGAGCTGGAGCCCATAGAAACAAAGAAGACCCCGAAGAAAGGGGTGAAGAGGCAAGGAAAGACCGCGAATGATGAAAGCAAGAAATATCACTCGATAACCAGCGTGAGGCACGGGAATGGTCTCACCGCTGGGGACGTGCGAATCAGCGACTGCTGCAGAAATAACTCCGTCTTGGCGAAGAAGACGGAGATCCAACGCCTTGATGATAGAGGGGCGCCATGCGCCATTAGTCATGCGGGTGCCCGCGACTTTCTTCTTCCCGACGGCGGCGACACTGGTGCCGGCAGCAGCGGAGCCACCTTTCTTTTTCGCTGCAACGAGGGTGGCCGTGGAATCAGCGGCAGCGCCTCCCTTCTTCTTCCCCATTGCGCGGCGGCAATGAGAGCGAAGGAAATTGTTGGAATTATGCCCTAGAGGCAATAATAAAGATGTTATTATTATAATTCTTGTTCATGATAAAGTTTATATTCCATGCTAGAATTGTATTAAGCGGAAACATTAATACTTGTGTGGTTTGTGAACAACACCGTGTCCCTAGTACGCCTCTATGGACTAGCTCATTGATCAATGATGGTTAAGGTTTCCTAACCATAGACATGAGTTGTCAATTGATAATGAGATCATATCATTGGGAGAATGATATGGTGGACAGACCCAAACTAAGCAAAGCTATTAGATCGTTTCATCGTGTTCGTCTTTGCGAAGCTTTTCTCATGTCAAATATTGTATTCCTTAGACCATGAGATAATACAACTCCCTGGTATCGGAAGAAAGCTTTGAGGTCATCAAACGTCATCCTATGAGAGGGTGATCATAAAGGTGTCTCTCAGGTGATCGGAAAGTATCTGTTGGGTTGTATGTATCGAGATGGGATTTGTCCCTCCCAAGTCGGAGAGATATACTTCGGGCCCACTCGGTGTCGATATCAACACCGCTTGCAAGCATGTGGTTAAGGAGTTAATCACAAAGTGATATCGGATTACGGAACGAGTAAAGTACTTCTGTGAGCGAGATTGAACTAGGTATGACGATACCGACGATCGAATCTCGCAAGTAAAGTATCGCGAGACGAAGGGAATATATATATGGGATTGATTGAATCTGGCATCGTGGTTCATCCGATATGATCATCGATGAATGTGTGGAGTCAATATGGGTGCCTGCACCCGCTGTTGATTATTGATAGAAGATCATGTCTCGCATATTCTCGAACCCAGGTCACACACTTAACGTGTCTCGACACTAGGATAGATTGGATACTTGGTTTATGAATTTTTGTTGAGTCTCGATGGGATCCGGACATCACGAGAGGTTCCGAATGGTCCGAGAATAAGATTCATATAAGGCGGCAGATTTTGGAGTTCAAATTGTTCCGGATTAATCGGTATTGTACCGAAGCTTCTAGAACCTTCCGGAAGGGGGCCAACGTGGTCCCACCTTCCGGAGGGGCATGGGCCTATGAGGGAGTGTCCTGGCGCATTGGGCCAGGGCACAAGGCCCCATAGGGCCCAGCCGATCCTAGATAAGTTTAAACTCGTTTAAACTAGAGACAGCGTTTCTAGATAAGGGCGAAGTTTACATCGTTGAACCTAGCGATAGGCTTGGAGGATGGGCAAGGGCGGGCCGCACCCCCCTCTATATATAGAGTGCTGGTGCGCCCCCGCCCCCCCACCCACACCTTCCTCCAAGCCCTAGCTGCCCGGTTGCCCTTCCTCTCTCCCTCCCGACTGGTTGTAGGCGAAGCCTCACGCAGAAATTCTCCACCATATACACCACGCCGTCGTGTTGTAGATCCAATCTATCTCTCCACCCTACTTGCTGGTCCGAGGAAGGAGGAGGCGCCGAGGTGCCGCACGCAGCATCTCACGGAGGCACCGCCACTTGTGGTGCTAGATCGGATCGGATCGCGAGGAGGAGAAGCGAGTACGACTACATCACCCCCGTTCCGACGAACGTTCCGCTGTGCGAATCTTCAAGGGTATGAAGATCTAATCCAATCTCTCTCGTTGTTTGCATCTCCTAGATTAGATCTTGGCTTTCCCTCTGTTCGCTCAGAGAAAATTTTGATTTACTATGCCGCTAAACCCTTCAAAGGTATCGAGCTAGATCTATGCGTAGATGTGATTCACGAGTAGAACGCAACATGGTTGTTGCGAGCGTTGATGTTTTCTTGCAAGCCTCTTGTTTGTGTTCTTCTTATGGCGGGATAGTGAGATTGAAGCGGTCCAGCCAACCTTACGCGACGTCGTCATGAGACCGCTCCGCACTTGACGTGTGGCTTGTACCACACATGCGGTGGTGGATGTCGCTTTTCACTATAGTTGTCATGGGATTAACACCGGAGTTTGGCAACCATAATATCACCGTTGTGGCTTTCCGTAGGTAAGAATCGTTCTTAGCATCTACTCCCATGAGCCACGTAAAACATGCAACAACAAAGTAGAGGCGTCTAACTTGTTTTTGCAGGGAGTGTTTTCTGTGATATGGTATGGCCCAAGATGTGATGTGTATAATGTATGCGATGATCATGTTTTGTAATGTTTCACGACTTGCATGTCGATGAGTACACAACCCAAGGAGCCATATGGTTGTCTTTATAATTGTGTATGACCTGAGTCAACTTCTTATACGCCATGTAATAGCTTTACTTTATCGCTAAGTAGTTAACAATAGTTGTAGTTGCTATTCGTGGTGGAGGCAATCATGGTGGAGTGATGGAGATCATGCCGGAACGCACAAGATGGAGATCATTGCGCGAAGATTGGCTATACCATGTCACATAAAGTTATATGCATGTGATGTTTATCCTTTTATGTATCTTATTATGCTTAGATCGCGACGGTAGCATTATAAGATGATTCCTCACTTAAAGATCAAGATAAAACTGTGTTCTCCCCAAGTATGCACCGTTATGAAAGTTCGTGTGTCCAAGCATCACGTGATGATCGGGTGCTATAGACTCTACGCTCACATACAACGGGTGCAAGCCAGTTTTGCACACGCGGAAATACTTGTCTAACTTGACGAGCCTAGCATGTATGTACATGGCCTCGGAACACAAGAACCGAAAGGTTAAGCATGAGTCATATGAATGATATGATCGACACTTCGTTGTCCACCATTGAAACCACATCTCTTCTCGTGATGATCGGATTAGGTGTGGTGACTTTGGATCGTGTTCACTAAACAACTTGAGGATGTTGAATTTAGTGGGAGTTCATCTAGTAATTTTATTAAGTTGAACTATTTATCATGAACATAGTCTAAATTGTACTTGCAAATCTGTAGATCACATGGCCAAGTCCAACTTCAACTTCAACGCTTTTGGAGAAAGAAAAGCTTAGAAACAATGGGTCTAACTTCACCAACTGGTTCCGCAATCTAAGAATCATTACATGCATGACAAAAGGACTATGTCCTTGAGAAAGCGTTAGGTAACCCCCTCTGCAATCGCTACGCTGATGAGAAAGCTGTCTATCGCCGCAAAGATGATTATGGTGTGATTAAGAGCACCATGTTGTTTGCTATGGAACCGAACTTCAAAATCGTTTGAAAACTATCCCGGCCCTTTGAGATTCTCAAGAGTTGAAAACCATGTTTCAAACTCAGGCCCGCTCGAGAGATATGAGATCTCCGAGAAGTTCTTTAACCGCAAGATGGAGGAAGGGAGTTACATTAGTGAGCACGCCATTAAGATGTCGGGCTACACTCAACGCATTTGAGCAACTGGATCGCAAGATTCCAGAGGAGCTCAAGATTGACAGGGTTCGCAATCACTCCCTCCCAGCTACAAAAGTTTTGTAGTGACTTATAATCAGATTGGTTCCATCGATCGATCACCGAGCTCTTCGCAAAGTGAAGGCTGCGGAGGTGGACATCAAAAGGATAATCATGTGTTGATGGTCAACAAGCCCTCCTTCAAGAAAGGTAAAGGTGCAAAGAAGCCCTTCAAGAAAGGCGGCGCAAGCGCGTTGCCCGCTGAGAAGAAGCTCAAGTCTGGTCCTAAGCCCGGACAAGTGCTTCTATTGCAGGACAAGGGTCCTTTGGGCGCATATGTCCAAGTACTTAGCGGACAAGAAGGTGGCACCATCAAAGGTATATTTGATATACATGTTATTGATGTTTTCCTTACTAGCCCTCGTTGTAGTGCACAGGTATTTGATACCGGTTGATTGCTAATATTTGTAACTCGAAGCAGAGCTACGGAATAGGACGACTTGCGAGGATGAGGTGACGATGCGTTGGCAGCGAATCAAGAGTTGATGTGATGGCGTCGACGCTCTCCTTAGTTTTACCTTGATTAGTTTTAAACCTTAATAAGTGTTATTATGTACTGCGTTGAGCATGAACATTATTTCGGATCTTGTTTATTGCAAGACGGTTATTCATTTAAATCGGAGAATAATGGTTGTTCTATTTATATGAGTAACAACTTTTATGGTCATGCACCTATTGTGAATGGTTTATTTCTTCTAAATCTCGAAAGGGATGAAACACACATCCATAACATTGAGGATAAGAGATGCAAAGAAGAAAGTGATAATACTACTTATTTGTGGCATCGTCGTCTAGGTCATATTGGTGTAAAGCGCATGAAGAAACTCCATTCTGATGGACTTTTGGAGTCTCTTGATTTTGAATCATTTGACACATGCGAACCATGCCTCATGGGCAAGATGATCAAAACCCCGTTCTCCGGTATGATGGAGCGAGCAACGGACTTGTTGGAAATCATACATACCGATGTATGCGGACCGATGAGTGTTTAACGTGGTGGATATCGCTATTTTCTCACTTTTACCGATGACTTGAGTAGATATGGGTATATCTATTTAATGAAACATAAATTTGAAACGTTTGAAAAGTTCAAAGAATTTCAGAATGAAGTGGAGAACCATCGTAATGTAAAGATTAAGTTTCTACGATCCGATCGTAGGCGAATATTTGAGTTATGATTTTCTCACGCATCTCAAAGCAAGTGGAATCGTTTCACAACTCACGCCACGGAACACCACAGCGCAATGGTGTGTCTGAACCTCGCAATCGAACCCTATTAGATATGGTCCGATCGATGATGTCTCTTACTAATTTGCCGTTATCATTTTGGGGTTATGCATTAGAAACCGCTGCATTCACTTTAAATAGGGCTCCATCTAAATCCGTTGAGACGACACCGTATGAACTGTGGTTTGGTGCTAAACCTAAGTTGTCGTTTCTTAAAGTTTGGGGATGCGAAGCTTACGTCAAGAAGTTGATGCCGGACAAGCTCGAACCCAAAGCGGAGAAATGCGTCTTCATAGGATACCCTAAGGAAACTATTGGGTATACCTTCTATCACAGAACCGAAGGCAAAGTGTTTTGTCATGAAGAATGGTTCCTTTCTTGAGAAGGAGTTTCTCTCGAAAGAAGTGAGTGGGAGGAAAGTAGAGCTAGACGAGGTTATTGAACCTTCTCTTGAATTGAGAGTAGCGCAGCACCTGAAATTGTTCCAAAGGTTGCACCAACAATAGAGGAAGCTAATGACAAGGATCATGAAGCTTGGACGATGCTTTGCTCTTGAGCGTCGCAGGTCGACAAGGTCGCGTGCCCTCTGAGTGGTACGGCACCTGTCTTGACAGTCTTGTTAGTAGAAGACAGAACCTCACGAACTATGAGGAAGCGATGATGAGCCCAGACTCTGAGAAATGGCTAGAAGCCATGAAATCCGAATTGGGATCCATGAGCGAAAACCAAGTATGGACTTTGGTGGACCCTCCTAGCGACCGAAAGGCCGTTGAGTGCAAATGGATCTTCAAGGACGCGGATGGTAATGTTACCGTCTATAAAGCACGGCTTGTCGCGAAAGGTTTTCGACAAGTTCAAGGTGTTGACTATGATGAGACTTTCTCTCCGTAGCGATGTTTAAGTCCATTCGGATTTTATTAGCAATTGTTGCGTTTCATGATTATGAAATATGGCAAATGGATGTCAAGACGCTTTCCTCAATGGCAACATTGATGAAGAGTTGTATATGATGCAACCCGAAGGTTTGTCGATCCTAAGGATGCTGATAAAGTATGCAAACTTCAGCATTCCATTTATGGATCGAAGCAAGCATCTTGGAGTTGGAACCTTCGTTTTGATCAAGTGATCAAGAGCTTTGGATTTGTTCCAAATTGCTCAGCTTGCATATACAAGACATTGTGTGGGATCTCGGTGATGTTTATGGTACTATATTTGGATGAAATATTGATTATTGTAAATGACATCAACATGCTTAACGATGTGAAGAGTTATTTGAACAAGTGTTTTTCAATGAAAGACCTAGGTGAACACCTTATATATTGGGCATCAAAATCTATAGAGATAGATAAAGACGCTGATAGCTTTAAGCCAGAGTACATACCTAGACAAAGTTCGAAAAGGTTCGTAATGGATAAGGCATTGAAAGGTTCGTTACCTATGTCGTCAGTAAGATATTGAGCAAGGCTCTGTCCAGCACGGTAAATGATAGGGAAGCTATGAGCAAAGTGCCTTATGCCTCGGCCATAGGTTCCATCATGTATGCCATGTCGTACTAGACCGGATGTGTCCAATGCTCTTAGTTTGACGAGCAGATATCAAAGTGATCCAGAGTGGAACCTTTGGATAGCCGTGAAGAACATCCTAAGGTACCTAAATAGGACTAAAGAAATGTTCTTAGTCTATGGGGGTGATGAACAGCTGTCAGTAAAGGTTACGTCGATGCTAGTTTCGACACCGACAAGGATGATTGTAAATCTCGACGTGATACGTGTATATTTTGAATGGAGGAGTGTAGTGGAGAAGCCGCAAGCAAAGCGTGATCGCGGGATCTACAAGAGAAGCGGAATACATGGCTGCCGCAGAAGCGTCAAGTGAAGGAGTTTGGATCGAAACTTCATCATCGAAGCTTGGCGTGGTTCCAAGTGCATTGGACCCACGAGATATTGTGTGACAACATGCGCCATAGCACTTGCTAAGGAACCAAGATATCATCCAAAGACCAAGCATATCAACAAGTTTCATATAATCCGAGATTATATAGCGGATGGAGATCCGAAGATCAGCAAAGTACATACAGATCTGAATGTCGCAGATCCATTGACTAAACCTCTTCCACGTGTAAAACATGATCAGCACCTCGCCATGGGTGTGAGATTGTTGCCAAATGTAAACTAGATTATTGACTCTAGTGCAAGTGGGAGACTGTTGGAATTATGCCCTAGAGGCAATAATAAAGATGTTATTATTATAATTCTTGTTCATGATAAAGTTTATATTCCATGCTAGAATTGTATTAAGCGGAAACATTAATACTTGTGTGGTTTGTGAACAACACCGTGTCCCTAGTACGCCTCTATGGGCTAGCTCATTGATCAATGATGGTTAAGGTTTCCTAACCATAGACATGAGTTGTCAATTGATAATGAGATCATATCATTGGGAGAATGATATGGTGGACAGACCAAAACTAAGCAAAGCTATTAGATCGTTTCATCGTGTTCGTCTTTGCGAAGCTTTTCTCATGTCAAATATTGTATTCCTTAGACCATGAGATAATACAACTCCCCAGTATCGGAAGAAAGCTTTGAGGTCATCAAACGTCATCCTATGAGAGGGTGATCATAAAGGTGTCTCTCGGTGATCGGAAAGTATCATTGGGTTGTATGTATCGAGATGGGATTTGTCCCTCCCAAGTCGGAGAGATATACTTGGCCCACTCTTCGGTCGATATCAACACCGCTTGCAAGCATGTGGTTAAGGAGTTAATCACAAAGTGATATCAGATTACGGAACGAGTAAAGTACTTGTGAACGAGATTGAACTAGGTATGACGACATCGACGATCGAATCTCGGGCAAGTAAAGTATCGCGAGACGAAGGGAATATATATATGGGATTGATTGAATCCTCGCATCGTGGTTCATCCGATATGATCATCGATGAATGTGTGGAGTCAATATGGGTGCCTGCACTGCTGTTGATTATTGATAGAAGATCATGCGCATATTCTCGAACCCGCAGGTCACACACTTAACGTGTCTCGGCGCTAGGATAGATTGGATACTTGGTTTATGAATTTTTGTTCGAGTCTCGGATGGGATCCGGGACATCACGAGAGGTTCGGAATGGTCCGGAGAATAAGATTCATATAAGGCAAAGGCAGTTTTGGAGTTCAAATTGTTCCGGATTAATCGGTATTGTTGAAGCTTTAGAACCTTCCGGAAGGGGGCCAACGTGGTCCCACCTTCCGGGAGGGGGCATGGGCCTATGAGGGAGTGTCCTGGCCGCATTGGGCCAGGGGCACAAGGCCCCATAGGGCCCAGCCGATCCTAGATAAGTTTAAACTCGTTTAAACTAGAGATAGGGTTTCTAGATAAGGGATAAGTTTAAATCGTTTAAACTAGAGATAGGCTTGGAGGATGGGCAAGGGCTGGCCGCACCCCCCCCCTCTATATATAGAGGGCTGGTGCGCCCCCTCCCAACCACACACACCTTCCCCTCCAAGCCCTAGCTGCCCTGCTGCCCTTCCTCTCTCCCTCCCGACTGTTTGTAGGCGAAGCCCTGCTGCAGAAATTCTCCACCATATACACCACGCCGTCGTGTTGTAGATCCAATCTATCTCTCCACCCTACTTGCTGGTCCGAGGAAGGAGGAGATGTCGAGGTGCCGCACGTGTGCATCTCATGGAGGCACCGCCACTTGTGGTGCTAGATCGGATCGGATCGCGAGGAGGAGCGAAATGCGACTACATCACCCACGTTCGATTTAACGCTCACGCGAATCTTCAAGGGTATGAAGATCTAATCCAATCTCTCTCGTTGTTTGCATCTCCTAGATTAGATCTTGGCTTTCCTTCTGTTCGCTTCCGTAGAAAATTTTGATTTACTATGCTGCGAAACCCTTCAGAAATAGCTTGGGAACGAACGGAGCTGGTCCAGCATCGTGGAAAAGATGGGCGCAGAGGAAAGCAGAAAAGCAAACGGCAATGGCGATGGCAGCAAGGAAGAAAGAGCACAGATGGGAAATTACCGCCGCAGCATCGCTACTTAACCCCTGGGAGATGCAATCCAACGGCTGACAAAAACCCTATTGGACGCGTGGCACGCATCGCGTAGGACACGTGGAGAAGAGGAAGCGCGAACCGTCCCCCCACTTCTACCATTACGCGCGGAAATCGAGGAGGCACAGTTAAAAATAAGATTACGCACGCCCAGTCAAATCAAAGTCAGAAAGTGGGACCCACCGCTCGTCACGTCCCGTCAAAACCGCTCACGCGGGCAACTAAGGTCATACAAGCGTCAGCACTGACGTCACCAATGCTATGCAGTGGAAAACTTCGACTATTTTAGTCCTTACTGGAGTCTTCGACTCCACCAAGCACTCGGAGGCTACTCCCATAGGGAGCACTGGCCGCGCACCCTACGACTTTTCTTTTTCTTGTTGCAGGAACATGGACAATCACAAAAGCAAACCCAATCACTCAAAACACAGTTCGATTATGGACATGTGTTACTCCCATAGGGAGCGCCGGAAACAAGCAGGCAAAAGACGACAGTAGTCGCAAAAGTATTTTAGCATCTGCCTGAGTCATCGACTGAAACAAGCAGGCAAAAGACGACAGCAATCGCAAAAGTGTTTTAGTACCTGCCCGAGTCATCGACTGAAACAAGCAAGCGAAAGTCGATAGCAACAAAGTTCTTGATCCGCCTGAGTCTTTGACTCAACCAGCACTCGGTTACTTCCATAGGATACTGGTCGCGCACCCTATGATTATTTGTACAAAAAACTGTGTTGATAATATCCACATTCAAACTCATGGCGACACCGCCTCATAATTTTTCCCCTACAAAGAGATGTCTCTGGGTTACCGAATCGTCTCGCGATGATAAAATTCGATGCAGCGCCTTGGCGTGAAGGTACGACCTGAATAAGGCCTGCAACGCATTTAATCACGCTACCGAAACATATCCGTACCTACAGCACGATAAACATGCCCGACGGACGTCAAGTGCTCACACCATATAACTGGAATTCGACTCTGTAAGACCTCCGCCTGAGTCGAATTACACCAACATTTCCGGATTCGAGTCCGGACTCAATTCGAGTAGATTGCGTTGTTTCACCCTAAGGTGGTTAATCGACATCGATACTTGGTCATATCAGGCACGATATCAACAATCCCTATGACACAAATAAAAGCAATCGAAATGTACTCATTTAGGCACTCGAAGGTTTAAAGTCCCCAATCGAATCTGCGATTCCACTGGACACTCGGGGGCTATTGACATGGGTATACCCTACAGGTACTCGAGCTTGGTATATACGGTCCAAATACATACAGGCCCACGGTGTCGCCAAGGCCCGGATGGAGGGACTCGAGTAACCTACGGACTCTCGATTGCTTGAAGGACAAGAAGAAGCTAAAGATAGAAAGTTTGAAGGGAAAAACCCTAACTTGTAACCGACTCGACCTGCTACCTGAGACCTAGCCTATCTATATAAAGGCTAGGAGGGGGCGGCGAGGAGGACACACGCAACCCTAGTTTCTACAACTCTTGCCAGATTGCATCTGCGCACCATTATAACTTTCGACTCCTTCGATAATTCCACGAGCAGACAAGCAGGAGTAGGGACCTCTACGAGGCCTAAACCTGGGTAAATCTTTTGTCCCCTGTGTGCTTGTTTGCTAGCCGATAGATGTCTCCAGCGCTCCCTCCTTCTCCAAAACCCAAGTCCATAACAATGGGCATTGACGAGTTAAACCCTCGTCACTCACCATCTGGCCCGAATTGGTACAGTAGTGTTCAAGAACTTGTCTTAATAAGGTTGCATTAGTTAAATTTGCCTTCATAAGGATTAGGGAATCATCAGCAAAAGTAAATGTGAAACTGACGGTGCATTTCTGCACACCTTTACTCCTTCAATACCACGAACCTCCTCTCTATGAGCCAACAAACTTGATAAACCTTCCGCACAAATAAGAAAAAGATAGGGGATAGAGGATCACCCTGTCTTAAGCCTCTGGTTGGAACAAAGCCTCTAGTCTCTTGATCATTGTATCTGACTTTATACTTGACAGACGTCGCACATTCCATCAACAAGTCAACGAACTCACTTTGAAAACCAAGCCTTAACATCATGTTCTCCAAGAATACCCATTCAACACGATCATATGCCTTATGCATATCAAGCTTCACCGCACAATACCCAACTTTTCCTTTCTTTTTATTTTTCATCATATGCATACTTTCATAAGCCACCAAGATATCATCTGTTATCATCCTGCCTAGCAGGAAAGCGCTTTGCACCGGTGAAATAATTTCACTAAGCACATGCTTCAACCGCAGAGCTATCGTTTTAGATATAACCTTGTATAAAACATTACACAAGCTGATAGGTCTATATTGTGAAATCAACTCAGGACTCTCCACTTTCGGTATCAATACGATAACCGTGTCATTCCACCCCTCGGGTATTATTTTGGTATTAATAGCCTCCAAAACCTCCTTTGTCAAAACATCACCTAAAATATTCCAACATTTTTTTAAAAAAAATGCATGTAAACCATCCGTACCTGGCGCTTTCATATCCCCTATAGAGAAAAGGGCTTTCTTGACATCTTCCGCCGTGTATGGTTTTTGCAACTCCACATTCATCTCAAAGTTACACGGGGAACCACTTTCTCCAACAATTCTGGATCAGTATCATAAACATTTGTCGCAAAAAGACCCGAGAAATAATCAGAAATCATTGGATTCAGATAAGCAGTCCCCTCTAGCCAATTACCATACTCATCTTTTAACCTCTTTAATTTATTGCGCAGCCTTCTCTCATTTGCAAAACTGTGAAAATATGCAGTATTCCTATCTCCGAATTGAAGCCAATTGACTCGGCTCCTTTGTGTCCTGTGAATTTCTTCCTGCTCCAGTAGATTCTCGATCTCAATGGCAATCTCCTTCTGGCGTGCTAAATTCGCGTCAGACTGAACATCTCTGGATACTTGTTCCAACTCCCTTTGGGCCTTCTTAATTCTTTTACTAGCATTTTTCAAAACACTACGATCCCAGTGGTGTAGCTGATCATGAACCTTGGATAGCCTTCCCGCCAGATCTAACGCATTTGATAGTTGTCCTGATCTCTCCCATGCGCTCTCTACTATCTCTCTGAATTGGGCCTCTTTCAGCCATCGTGCCTCAAACCTCAGAACCGCTGGCCCGTTATTCACTTGAGCAACTTTCTCATCAAAGTTCACCAGCAGCGGCCGATGATCTGATCTGCTGTATGGCAGATTCTCCAACGTTGCATATGGGAATTTCATTCTCCACGCCTAAGGCCTCTATCTAGCCTCTCTCTGATGTTTCCTCTATGCCATGTGAATTTATCCCCTGAATATCCAAGGTCTTCCAAATTACAGTCCACTAAAGCTTGACGAAAAACTTGCATAAAATTTAAAGGTCTCACGTTACCTCCCTCCTTTTCAAAAGGATAGAGAATCTCGTTTAGGTCTCCAATCACCAACCAAGGCATATTGCACTCAGCATTTAGAGTCCGCAGTCTTTGCCAAGTAATGTGTTTACCTCCCACTTCGGCTCACCGTACATGCCAGTAAACCGCCAAAAGTTTTCAAGACCTCTCCCTATATTCACATCAATATAGTTTGGACATTTAAACCGAAGATCAACGCCCACCTCTTTTTTCCACAACAACATTAGTCCACCGCTTCGGCCCTCACTACGAACCACATATTTGTGATCCATCGGTAGCCGACGACGCAAACACTCCGCCGGCCATTCATTAAGGTGGGTCTCCATTAGGAAAATAACATCTACCCCCCGTTGCTTCTGATCATTCCGAAGCACTCTCACTGCCGCAGCCCCCACCAGGCCACGGCAGTTTTTACTTAAGATTTTCATTGATCCCGGCGGTCCTCCTCGAAGGAGGCCGCCGATCCCAAGTTTGTATTGCCATTTGAATCCTCACCATCAACCTTCTGCTTTTTCTTTGCATTTTTCTGTGGAGTATCGGTAATGTTTCCTTCATGCGTATCTCCTTCAAACTGACCCACAATGTTTGCAACGCTCCCTGAACCAACAACCGTCAGGTCTGAACTTGGTTCCTTGGAAGTAAAATCCGTATTGCTGTTTAGAGCCAGCCTTTTCCTAACAAAAGGATTGTGCAGCTGATAACCTTCAACCTCCATCTCTGTAGCTTGGTTAACGTTGCCTATATCCACTCCATCATCTTAGCCGTAGTGGGAATGCCCCTACCGATGCCATGAACCCAAGGTCCTTGAGCTCTGCCTCCTTGTAACTACCTCGGACCCTACGCTCTAAGTTCAAGCCTGGATGAACCACAAGTGGTTAAGGGTTTTACAGCGGGGGCCAGGGCCACCCACATGTAGGCCCGTCGACCGCCCTAACCACTTCCAAGAACATCGGGACAAGAGCGAGCGGCGTAGGCAACAGGCGAAGAGATCAAATACATACACAAGTGAGTATGTATGCAAGCTACCTTACAACAGTTCTCAGAGCCATACCATCTAAAAGAAATAGAAATATTGCAACGCCATACGGCAAGATCCAAATATCCTAGATAGAGATAATAGTGTAGGATAGCTCCTCATACATCAATCAACAGAGTATCAAGCGGAAGCGGGAAACAAGATCCGAGTACGGATAAAAAGCAAATCGGCATACGATGACACATAAATAAGCACATCTCGCCCATAGATCTCACGGATCCCCATCCCCGGAATCTCTACACCGAGTGATCGTTGCCAACATCATCTGTCTCCTCCACCCAGTATCCATCTTACGATTACAGCTGTTCATCTAAATCAAACAATTTATCGCGTGAGACCCTAGGGGTACTCAGCAAGTCTTTATGCCTCTAAGGGGACATATACCTGGATTGATGCAATTGCAGCAAAAGATAATAACTAACAAGTCTATAGATACTCGCTAACCATCCGCCTAACCAATGATAGGCGGATGTCCGTTAATTAGAAACAACAGTTATAACAGTATAAGGTAACAGATCCATCCTCCTTCTCGCTTACCAACGAGAAAGCGGACGAACAACCCATATGTTGGCAGTTTTATTAATCATTCCATGAATATTGCACTAATTACTAGTCAGATATTTAGTCAAATTAAAGATGGTACTTTAGTTATACTTGTCTATGATCGAGAAAATGTGCTCCAAGTCGTCCATAACCGCGGACACGGCTTTCAGAAAGATTTACCTGTAGGGGTGAACAAATAGCAACACACACACGATCAACCTTAGAAAAACCAAATCAAAACCCAATGAGGCTTTCACGACAAAGCAATCACAGGATTCATAAATTATTTCAGGGGGCCATCCCATTAAGCTACCCGCAACAAAGTTGGCCGGCTCCAAGATGGACCTAAGGTTTGCGCCAATGGCTGTAAACGACTGGGAACCCGAAACTGTGACTGGGCTTGTCGATACCGCGAAAACACTCCACAATTCCTAAACAGTACAGGTGCTTCACGTACAATCATAAATAAAGCGGTAAAGCATGGAAGAAGTACAAGATAGTAATAAAGCCACAAACTACTTTGTGGCCCCAAGAAATAAAATGCAAATCAAGCTCAGGCAAATGGGAATTCATAGAGTCTCCCGTATGTGGATAGTGTGAATAGTCAAGGAACAGGAATCAAGTACTCGGGGTCCTACGGGACACAAGTGAGCATGAAAAGCCAAATAACAGATATTGCTCACCGGTGCCTCTTTCATTAGTTATCCCATTACTACTCAGGTTAAGTTGTTTAGGTACCTCGTTAACCATCAGACACTCACATACCCTACACATGCTGTTCTACGACTCGCTTGGCTCAATCAACTCCTGTAGTAGTGGCTCATGGGATGGAGGAACAAGCTTCGGTGGGGTTTAAAAGTAAGGCCATGCAATACTTGGGATTCAGTTTAATGCAATCGCGACTCCATGATGCAAGAGTAAGGTAGAAGCAATAGGTACTATATGTATGCAAGCATGTGGTAGTGCTTGCCTGGCAGCTCAGTTGAAGCGAGAGATGGATCTGGGTAGCACTCCTGGGATTCCTGATAATTCCCCTGCTTGGCGTCTATTTGAAAGAAGAACCAAACAAACAAGGACCAACATAAATAAAGTACACAAGCATATAAATAAAATGCGACAAGCAACCAAGCATGCCATGATGAATGATGCACAATTTACATGGCAATAATGTAGCATGGCATGGGTGAGGTGTGGGGTACAAGAATAAAGCATTTTATTAAGTTTTTAGTCATCTTTTGCTCCCATATAACTTGCTGTCCACTTAATATTTATATGATGCATGCTTCAATTCATATCATGGAATGCGTAGTTAGAACGGGCTCGTCGCGCTGATCGATTTAGACATATTATTTGTCAAATTTGGAATTGTAGAATTAAAGTTATTAATTAATTGAGAAAAAGGCATTTTTGTTGCAATTTAAACAATTTCGAAAATTTAAATTAGTCAAACATTATTTTGGATGGCATATTTGAAATCCTCACGTTTTTCTGATTCAAAAACATATATTATTTGCATTATTTGGATTTACCAATTAAAAGTTATTAATTTCTGGATTTAAAATCATATTAAACATTTCTGAAAACATTTTTATTTAAACACAGAAAGGGCAGACTTTTTATACACAGGCAGAAGCTAGCCACTGCAGCTGACAGGTGGGGCCACGCTGAGCTGGCGAAAACAAACGCGGCAGAGTTTTATCACCGCCACAGAAGTGAGCCGCAGCAACTGATCGGTGGACCCGACGCTCAAACGGGCCCACGCGCCAGCGGGTGAAGGGGCGGGTGACACGCGGCGCAAACGGGGACTACGGGTTAAGGTTGCGAAACCCACGGTGCCTTTTCGTAAAAACGCCATCGCGGATGACATGTGGGGCCGGGTGGAGTGCGGGTTGCGTGAAACAAAAAGCAAGGGGTTAACTGCAAAAAGGAACAATGACCATCTTTGTTCTTCTCCGGTTCACGTAAACCGGCAGACAATGGAAGACGGCCGGCGGATTCGATCCATGACGCTGGGCTGTATGAAGCGGCGGCGGCGACCGCTGGGGCTGGCTCGGTGTGATGCTAGGAAGGGGCTACCCCGCGGGAAGAAGCTACTGCGGCGCAACGGCAGGGAATCAAACGTGAAAGCAATGCACAGAGGGCGTTCGTCCGAGTGCTCGGCGTGTACAGGAAACAAAACAGCTAGAGGAGGTGTCTCGGAGGGGCAGAGGCTCACCGGGAGTGTGTTGGTGGTGGTGGATCGGGCCAGAGCGCAGGGGATCAGTGGGGAAGTTGGCGACCCGCGGCTAGGGTTTCCTCGTCGGCTCCATGATCTGCAGCGGTACAGGGTCACCTCCTCCTCGTCTCCGGGCATAGGCAGGTACCAGGAGCACAGCTCGGTCTTCCCCAACACCTGGACACCGTGCCCTCCTTCTGCCACGGTGTGGACGGGGTAGATGCCGATGATGGGGTGCTCGGAGGTGGAAGAGGGATCAGGCAGAGGGTGAGGAAGAGCTGGGCCGAGCCCTGGGATCTGGGGCGATGCCAAGTACGAGAGGGGGTAGATAAGGCCGAGGGGAAGAGGGAAAGCACATGGGGGTGGCTCGGGTGGAAAAGGTGGTGGTGCAACTTTTCTCCTCTCTCTCGCGATGGCAAGGCTCGGGTGGACCAGGGGGAAGCTGCAGCTGGGGCCAGAGGGGACGAAGCAGGTGTGGCTCGGGTGGGGTATGCTTGGCAGCGAGGAAAAAGAAGAAAAAGAGAGGGGGTTGGCTCGGCTAGGGCTTTAGGTTAGGGGGGTGGCTCGGCCTAGAGTAGAAGGGGATGGGGTTGGGGCCGAACCAAACCACAAGGCTGGTGGTGGCCTCGGTTTGGGGAGAGGGGAATGGTGAGTGTGAGAGTGTAGCTAGGGTTTTAGCTAGGTAAGAGGGTTAGGTATTAGCTAAGAGAAGATTTGTGGAAAGCAAAAGAAAAACAAAGGTTCAACAAGTTTTGTTTCAAACAAGATATTTGAATTAGCTTCCAAATAAGATAACCAAAGCAAAGAAAGAAACACAACTCCAAAGTAGAAGGAGGTGTGTAGAAAGATTGCACTAGAGGATTGTTTGAAAAGATGCCAAAACATATGAATTTAATTCATACAAGCTTCTTCTCACATATACCAAAGAAGACCAAATAAAAGGGGATAGGAGTGGCTTTGCATGGGCCATGCATGTGGTATATATATGCCACCACTAGTAGTGAAAACACTAGAATTCCTAATGGTCATGTTTAACCATGCATGCATTCAAGATACTTGAATAAACCCATACAAAGGAGAAGTTTGATTGACCAATATGAATGAATTCGCATATGCTCATGGATGAAGTCATATGACCAATATAGTGTGTATTTTCCCACTAGATTATTTATGGCCAAAATACCTCCTCATACATGGGCATATGTTGATAGGTCCATATGGAAGCTAGAGCAAGTGAAACTAACCACATGCATGCAAAGGTGGCCATGTGGCTCCCACATATAAATAATGTGAAAACAACATGATGCTTATATGGGAGCATGTTGAATTGTAAGTGGACCCATCCCAACCCACATGAGCTAGAGGTAAAACCAAATAAATTGCAAGGCTCACATATAGTTGGATGGTGGAATAATGGGGTGGCGACAAGAAAGGTGGTGGGCTTAATAAAATATATGGCCCCAACTCAACTTGGGCATCAAGCATTTATTAAGAACCAAATACAATGTATCAAGAGGCAAATACAATTAATGGTGCATATGAGATAATAACCAAATGAAAAGGGTTTTATATGATGCTCAAATGCAATGTGGCATGATGACATGAGCATGATATAATTATGATGCAACAATTATGTGTAGGAAGTAGCATTTTATTACTAGAGCATGTAGCATTACAGATGTTAGACAGATGGGATGCTACAACTCTCCCCCACTAAACAGGAATCTTGCCCCGAGATTCTAGGAAGAAGAAGACACGAAGAGGGTAGGATACTTGGCACGAAGGTCATCCTCGCGTTCCCAAGTGACTTCATCAATGGAATGGTGCGACCACTGCACCTTGCAGAAGTTGATAGACTTGTTGTGAGTCTTTCTTTCTACGACTTCTAGGATTTTTGTGGGGTGTTCTTGATAAGACAAATCTTCTTGGAGATTGATGAGCTCATGGTCCACGGTCCTGCTAGGATCCTTGAAGCACTTCTTGAGTTGAGAGATATGGAAAACATCATGGACCTTGAGTTTTTCAGGGAGCTCAAGAGCATAAGCAGCTTCTCCTCTTCTTCCACGAACTTTGAAAGGACCGATGTATCTAGGAGCCAGATTTCCTTTGATACCAAACCGGTGCGTGCCTCTCATGGGAGTGACACGAAGGTAAACGAGATCACCAGGGACATACTCCATGTCCGTGTGCTTTCTGTCGTAGTTGCTCTTCTGGCGACTTTGAGAAACCTTCAGGTTTTCGAGAATGATGTGAACCTTCTCCTCTGCTTGATTTACAATGTCGGAGCCAAACAATGTTCTTTCACCTGCGCCCAACCAACCAATCAGAGTTCTGCATTTGCGGCCATAGAGAACCTCAAATGGTGCCATCTTTAGACTCTTCTGAAAGCTATTATTGTAAGAGAACTCAGCATAAGGAAGGCATTCTTCCCACTTCATGCCGAAAGAGATGACGCAAGCACGGAGCATATCTTCTAGAATCTGATTAATCCTTTCAACTTGCCCTTGTGACTGAGGGTGGTAAGCTGTGCTGAAGTGCAACTTTGTTCCCAAAGCATTTTGGAAACTTCCCCAGAACTTGGAAGTGAAGATGCTTCCATGGTCTGAGCTGATCTCAAGAGGAACCCCATACAGAGAGACAATTTTGTTGATATAGAGCTCAGCCAACTGAATTGCTGAAATTGTTTCCTTGACTAGAAAGAAGTGAGCCACTTTAGAAATCCTGTCGATGACAACAAAGATTGCATTGTTTCCTTTCTGCGACCTTGGAAACCCAGTTATGAAGTCCATCTCTACTTTCTCCCATTTCCATTCCGGAGGCTTCAATGGCTGTAGAAGACCGGAAGGTTTCTGATGGACAGCTTTTACTCTGCGGCAGACATCACACTCCGAGACATACTTGGCACAATATCGTTTCAATCTAGGCCACCAATATTGTGTTTTCAGGTCCATGTACATCTTAGTGCTGCTAGGGTGGATAGAAAGAATAGAATCATGAGCTTCTTTAAGAACTTGCTCTCTCAAACCCGAATACTTCGGAACAAACACCCGGTGCTTAAAGAATAGAGTGCCTTGGTCGTCAAGGTGGAAAGGTTCATACTTCGGAAGCTGAATCTTGGAGATGATGTTTTTAGTGTAAGGATCACCAAGTTGAATGGAGCGAACTTTTTCTTCCAAGAGAGGGGTTGCCAGAAGATTCAGAAGATACCCTTGATGCATAATCTCAAGGTTGAGTTGGCGGAATTGCTCGCAGAAGAGAGGTTGTTGATCTTCCACCATGAGGTTGTTCACATATGCCTTACGACTGAGGGCATCGGCCATCACATTTGCTTTGCCCGGAGTGTAGTTGATCGAAAGATCAAAGTCATTGATGGTTTTAATCCATCTCCTTTGGCAAAGGTTGAGGTCAGGCTGAGTGAAGATATACTTCAGGCTTTTGTGGTCAGAAAAGATCTCACAACGGTTTCCAAGCAAGTAGTGCCTCCATACTTTTAGAGCAAAGACAACCGCTGCAAGTTCAAGATCATGTGTTGGATAGTTGAGCTCATGAGTTTTCAACTTACGGGAAGCATAAGCAACGACTTGCTTTTCTTGCATGAGGACCGCACCCAATCCTTGCAAGGAGGCGTCACAGAATATCTGGAAAGGCTTTGATGTATCTGGAGGAATCAATACTGGAGTGGAAGTGAGCTTCTCTTTGAGTGTCTCAAAGCTAGCTTGACATGCAGGAGACCAAAGGTATTTCTTGCCTTTCTTGAGGAGATCGGTAAGAGGCTTCGCAATCTTCGAGAAGTTCTAAACGAAGCGACGACAATAACTAGCCAAACCAAGGAAACTCCGGACTTCTTTGACATTTTTGGGTGGAAGCCACTCAACAATTGTCCGAACAGTTTCTGGGTTGACGGCAATGCCCTTAGCAGAGATGACGTGACCCAGATAGGTGACTTCAGGCAGCCAGAACTCACACTTGGAGAACTTTGCATACAGGCGGTTCTCACGAAGCTTGTTTAGGACACATCGAAGGTGTTCTTCATGTTCTTCCTTTGACTCAGAATAGACTAGAATGTCATCCAGATAGACCACGACGAACTTATTAAGATACTCCATGAAAACCGAGTTCATAAGCCTCGAGAAGGTGGCAGGTGCGTTGGTGAGACCGAAGGACATGACCGTGTACTCGTACAGGCCATAGCGGGTGGTGAAAGCTATTTTGGGAACATCTTCCTTGTGAATCTTGATTTGATGATATCCACTTCTCAAGTCAAGCTTAGAGAATACCACAGCTCCAGCTAGCTGATCGAAGAGATCATTAATCTGCGGAAGGGGATATTTATTCTTGATGGTTTTAGCATTGAGAGCCCGATAGTCAACACAAAGTCTATTTGTGCGGTCTCGCTTCTTGACAAAGATTGTTGGGCTGCCCCAAGAGGAAGTGCTATGCTGAATGAAACCCAATTTCTCTTGTTCATCAAGTGACGTTTGAGTTCGGCCAACTCAGCAGGACCCATTTTATAAGGTCGCTTGGAGATAGGAGCGGTTCCAGGTTCAAGCTCAATCACAAACTCGACCTCTCGGTCAGGAGGCATACCTGGTAACTCTTCAGGAAAAACATCTGGAAACTCACGAACCACCGGAACATTTTGCAAGGCTTCCATAACATCAATGTCTTGGACACCCAAAGAGTAGAGTTGAATAGAAGGAGTTTGCTTTGGAGAATAGACTATGTGGCCTTCAGGAATTTTCAGAGAAACCGAGCGTTCAGCACAATCAATCACAGCTGCATTTGCTGTTAACTAATCCATGCCCAAGATAACATCAATGTCAGAATTGCCCAGAATAATTAAGGAAGCCAGGAACGAAGAACCACCAATTAGAATTTGATTGTCATGACTGATCTTGGAAGATGCCATAGTTGCTCCGGGCGAGAGAACCATTAAACGTTTAGGGAGAGGATCCATAGGTAACCCATTCTCATCAGCAAAACTTGTAGAGACAAAAGAATGTGATGCACCAGAATCAAATAAAACTCGTGCAGGGACTGAGTTAACGGGAAGCGTACCCACCACAACTCCAGGTGCATGTTTAGCTTGAGCGACGTTGTTGGCATGAGCAACAGTGGACGCAGGCTTGGTGTTGATGTTGAGAGCCCGTGGTGGAGGTGCACGAACCATAGAAGGACTTGCTGCAGGTCTTGGAGGTGGTGGAGGAAGAGCCTTGTTATTCATGGGACAACTCCAGTGTTGATGACTAGTGTTCCCACAAGTGTAACAAGCACCAGGTGGACGTGGAGCAGCGTAGCCAGGGACTCCACTAGGCGCTCCAGGGTAGTTGTGGTTGTAGCCCCTAGGAGCAGCGTTGAAGGAGTTTGGTGGCCTTGTCGTGTAGCTTGAAGGTCTTGGTGGAGCCAGGGGCGGCGGTGCGGTATTAGGAACCCACACGCGGCGCTTAGAAGGAGCTGTCATAGCTGAAGAGCTTGCTACGTCACGACTGTGTTTCTTGGACTCCTCGAACACTTGCCTACTGGCTTCTTCCTGTAGAGCTGTATGTTGGAGTTCGAGAAAAGACCCTGGCCTTGCATGAGTGATTGCATATTTGATAGATGCATTGAGCCCTTGCCTGAACCTCTTTTGTTTCTTCTTGTCATCAGAGATCTCATCGCCACCATACCGAGAAAGATTCATGAAGTTTCTGATATAGGTGTTGACATTGTCATTTCCCTGCTTGACGTTGAAAAACACTTCCTTCATCCTTTCCATGACAATTTCTGACAGGTATTGCTCTTTGAAAGCCCCAGCGAACTGCTCCCAAGTAGGCTGAAAACCAGAGTGGTTTGCCTTCAGGTAATTCTCCCACCATAGAGTTGCGTCTCCCTTCAGAAGGTGAGTGGCGCATTTTACCCATTCTTGTTTAGGAACATCAGCAGTCATCAGCAATCTTGACATCTCACAAAGCCAATCATCAGCATCCAGTGGCTGATCAGACACCTCAAAGTGGCGCGGGTTAAACTTCAGAAATCCCTTGATGTCTCCTCGCTTGGGAGGTGGAGGTAGCGGGACAAACTCATTCCTCCTCACACTTTCTTCAAAGCGTTGTTGGTTCTGTTGCATTGTTCCCAAGGCATTTGCAATACTTGCCAACACAGCCCCCAGTTCAAGTGGTATGTCATCCTCAGTGCGGCGTGGTGGTGCCATCCTGTGATTGATATAAAACTCAAGTCAGTACTATAATGGAGAATAATAAGCATATCGCACACTACTGAACAAGGAGTGTGGTACACAAAGCTATCAAAGAAAAAATCCGCAAATTTCGGCATTAAAATACCACTATATGCGCAAAACCACTTAACGAAATCAAGATTAGCACTCTACCAATTCAATATACAAGAGCGAATGCTAAAAGTAGTGGTATGGTCGCGACTCCATCCCGCACTCAAAGCATAACTCCGCACATGAATAAGTAAAACACATATCCCGAATCTCTTCCTTCTTAAGATGAACCTAAAGATTAGCAACTACGGAAACAAACACCTCTAACAAGATAGGTCGGATAACAAAGAGTAAGACAGATCGTGTCGGTTTACAACGAATCAGATAGATCGCGTCGGTTTACAAAAGCCTGTCGGTATGGAATGTACCAACAGTTGATAACCAAAAGGCAGATAGCGACAACAAGTTGGATGCAACAGATAGACAAAGAATTACCCACACACACACACACTCACATAACCTATGGTACTACAGAACCCAGAACACGTGAATCCTAGTTTGAATTTTAGAAGAGGATTGAAAACGTTACACTTCCTTACCAGAAAAGGGTGGGTGGGTAAGAAGAAAAATGGAAGCATTCCTACTCTCGCGTTTTGTTTTTCCCTAGTATACATAACTACCAAAATATTTGCTAGACTGACAACGACCATTTTGGCTGAGACCCTGAAGGGCGGGATGGCTCTGATACCAATTGTAACTACCTCGGACCCTATGCTCTAAGTTCAAGCCTGGATGAACCAAAAGTGGTTAAGGCTTTTACAGCGGGGGCCAGGGCCACCCACATGTAGGCCCGTCGACCGCCCTAACCACTTCCAAGAACATCAGGACAAGAGCGAGCGGCGTAGGCAACAGGCGAAGAGATCAAATACATACACAAGTGAGTATGTATGCAAGCTACCTTACAACAGTTCTCAGAGCCATACCATCTAAAAGAAATAGAAATATTGCAACGCCATATGGCAAGATCCAAATATCCTAGATAGAGATAATAGTGTAGGATAGCTCCTCATACATCAATCAACAGAGTATCAAGCGGAAGCGGGAAACAAGATCCGAGTACGGATAAGAAGCAAATCGGCATAAGATGCCATATAAATAAGCACATCCCGCCCACAGATCTCACGGATACCCATCCCCGGAATCTCTACACCAAGTGATCATTGCCAACATCATCTGTCTCCTCCACCCAGTATCCATCTTACGATTACAGCTGTTCATCTAAATCAAACAATTTATCGCGTGAGACCCTAGGGGTACTCAGCAAGTCTTTATGCCTCTAAGGGGACATATACCTGGGTTGATGCAATTGCAGCAAAAGATAATAACGAACAAGTCTACAGATACTCGTTAACCATCCGCCTAACCAATGATAGGCGGATGTCCGTTAATTAGAAACAACAGTTATAACAGTATAAGGTAACAGATCCATCCTCCTTCTCGCTTACCAACGAGAAAGAGGACGAACAACCCATCCATTGGCAGTTTTATTAAATATTCCATGAATATTGCACTAATTACTAGTCAGATATTTAGTCAAATTAAAGACGATACTTTAGTTATACTTGTCTATGATCGAGAAACTGTGCTCCAAGTCGTCCATAACCACGGACACGGCTTTCAGAAAGATTTACCCTGCAGGGGTGCACAAATAGCAACACACACACGATCAACCTCGGAAAAACCAAATCAAAACCCAACGAGGCTTTCACGACAAAGCAATCACAGGATTCATAAATTATTTCAGGGGGCCATCCCATTAAGCTACCCGCAACAAAGTTGGCCGGCTCCAAGATGGACCTAAGGTTTGCGCCAATGGTCAGAAACGATCGGGAACCCAAACGCGGATCGGGCTTGTCGATACCGCGAAAACACTCCGCAATTCCTAAACAGTACAGGTGCTCCACGCACAATCATAAATAAAACGGTAAAGCACGGCAGAAGTACAAGATAGTAATAAAGCCACAAACTACTTTGTGGCCCCAAGAAATAAAATGCAAATCAAGCTCAGGCAAAGGGGGATTCATAGAGTCTCCCGTATGTGGATAGTGCGAATAGTCAAGGAACAGGAATCAAGTACTCAGGGTCCTACGGGACACAAGTGAGCATGAAAAGCCAAATAACAGATATTGCCCACTGGTGCCTCTTTCATTAGTTATCCCATTACTACTCAGGTTAAGTTGTTTAGGTACCTCGTTAACCATCAGACACTCACATACCCTACACATGTTGTTCTACAACTCGCTTGGCTCAATCAACTCCTGTAGTAGTGGCTCATGGGATGGAGGAACAAGCTTCGGTGGGGTTTAAAAGTAAGGCCATGCAATACTTGGGATTCAGTTTAATGCAATCGCGACTCCATGATGCAAGAGTAAGGTAGAAGCAATAGGTACTATATGTATGCAAGCATGTGGTAGTGCTTGCCTGGCAGCTCAGTTGAAGCGAGAGATGGATCTGGGTAGCACTCCTGGGATTCCTGATAATTCCCACAGCTTACGCCTATTTGAAAGAAGAACCAAACAAACAAGGACCAACATAAATAAAGTGCACAAGCATATAAATAAAATGCGACAAGCAACCAAGCATGCCATGATGAATGATGCACAATTTACATGGCAATAATGTAGCATGGCATGGGTGAGGTGTGGGGTACAAGAATAAAGCATTTTATTAAGTTTTTAGTCATCTTTTGCTCCCATATAACTTGCTGTCCACTTAATATTTATATGATGCATGCTTCAATTCATATCATGGAATGTGTAGTTAGAACGGGCTCGTCGCGCTGATCGATTTAGACATATTATTTGTCAAATTTGGAGTTGTAGAATTAAAGTTATTAATTAATTGAGAAAAAGACATTTTTGTTGCAATTTAAACAATTTCGAAAATTTAAATTAGTCAAACATTATTTTGGATGGCATATTTGAAATCCTCACGTTTTTCTGATTCAAAAACATATATTATTTGCATTATTTGGATTTACCAATTAAAAGTTATTAATTTCTGGATTTAAAATCATATTAAACATTTCTGAAAACATTTTTATTTAAACACAGAAAGGGCAGACTTTTTATACAGTGCTAGCCACTAGCTGACAGGTGGGGCCACGCTGAGTCGAAAAACAACGCAGATTTTTATCACCGCCACGTATGAGCCAAGAATCGACGGTGGACCCGACGCTCAACGGCCCACGCCACCAGGTGAAGGGCGGGTGACACGCGGCGCAAACGGGGACTACGGGTTAAGGTTGCGAAACCCACGGTGCCTTTTCGTAAAAACGCCATCGCGGATGACATGTGGGGCCGGGTGGAGTGCGGGTTGCGTGAAACAAAAAGCAAGGGGTTAACTGCAAAAGGAACATGACCTCATTGTTCTTCTCCGGTTTCGACGAACCAGATGGAAGACAAAGGCGGGGATTCGATCCTTGACGCTGCAGCAAGGCCAAGAAGCGGCGATCACTGGGCTGGCTCGGTTTGATGCTAGGAAGGGGCTACCCCGCGGGAAGAAGCTACTGCGGCGCAACGGCAGGGAATCAAACATGAAAGCAATGCACAGAGGGCGTTCGTCCGAGTGCTCGGCGCGTACAGGAAACAAAACAGCTAGAGGAGGTGTCTGGGAGGGGCAGAGGCTCACCGGGAGTGTGTTGGTGGTGGTGGATCGGGCCAGAGCGCAGGGGATCAGTGGGGAAGTTGGCGACCCGCGGCTAGGGTTTCCTCGTCGGCTCGATTATCTGCAGCGGTACATGGTCACCTCCTCCTCGTCTCCGGGCATAGGCAGGTACCAGGAGCACAGCTCGGTCTTCCCCAACACCTGGACACCGTGCCCTCCTTCTGCCACGGTGTGGACGGGGTAGATGCCGATGATGGGGTGGTCGGAGGTGGAAGAGGGATCAGGCAGAGGGGAAGGAAGAGCTGGGCCGAGCCCTGGGATCTGGGGCGATGCCAAGTACGAGAGGGGGTAGATAAGGCCGAGGGGAAGAGGGAAAGCACATGGGGGTGGCTCGGGTGGAAAAGGTGGTGGTGCAACTTTTCTCCTCTCTCTCGCGATGGCAAGGCTCGGGTGGACCAGGGGGAAGCTGCAGCTGGGGCCAGAGGGGACGAAGCAGGTGTGGCTCGGGTGGGGTATGCTTGGCAGCGAGGAAAAAGAAGAAAAAGAGAGGGGGTTGGCTCGGCTAGGGCTTTAGGTTAGGGGGGTGGCTCGGCCTAGAGTAGAAGGGGATGGGGTTGGGGCCGAACCAAACCACAAGGCTGGTGGTGGCCTCGGTTTGGGGAGAGGGGAATGGTGAGTGTGAGAGTGTAGCTAGGGTTTTAGCTAGGTAAGAGGGTTAGGTATTAGCTAAGAGAAGATTTGTGGAAAGCAAAAGAAAAACAAAGGTTCAACAAGTTTTGTTTCAAACAAGATATTTGAATTAGCTTCCAAATAAGATAACCAAAGCAAAGAAAGAAACACAACTCCAAAGTAGAAGGAGGTGTGTAGAAAGATTGCACTAGAGGATTGTTTGAAAAGATGCCAAAACATATGAATTTAATTCATACAAGCTTCTTCTCACATATACCAAAGAAGACCAAATAAAAGGGGATAGGAGTGGCTTTGCATGGGCCATGCATGTGGTATATATATGCCACCACTAGTAGTGAAAACACTAGAATTCCTAATGGTCATGTTTAACCATGCATGCATTCAAGATACTTGAATAAACCCATACAAAGGAGAAGTTTGATTGACCAATATGAATGAATTCGCATATGCTCATGGATGAAGTCATATGACCAATATAGTGTGTATTTTCCCACTAGATTATTTATGGCCAAAATACCTCCTCATACATGGGCATATGTTGATAGGTCCATATGGAAGCTAGAGCAAGTGAAACTAACCACATGCATGCAAAGGTGGCCATGTGGCTCCCACATATAAATAATGTGAAAACAACATGATGCTTATATGGGAGCATGTTGAATTGTAAGTGGACCCATCCCAACCCACATGAGCTAGAGGTAAAACCAAATAAATTGCAAGGCTCACATATAGTTGGATGGTGGAATAATGGGGTGGCGACAAGAAAGGTGGTGGGCTTAATAAAAGATATGGCCCCAACTTAACTTGGGCATCAAGCATTTATCAAGAACCAAATACAATGTATCAAGAGGCAAATACAATTAATGGTGCATATGAAATAAGAACCAAATGAAAAGGGTTTTATATGATGCTCAAATGCAATGTGGCATGATGACATGAGCATGATATAATTATGATGCAACAATTATGTAGGAAGTAGCATATTATTACTAGACCATGTAGCATTACAGATGTTAGACAGATAGGATGCTACACTCCTCCACCACGGCCTCTGCCGAAGCCACTACCTCGGCCTCGGCCTCTAGCTCCGTCAGCTAGCAAGAATTCTCCCCACTCAAACTTGGTGTGGTCATGTTCACCTGTGCCACACTCCTGGTACCAGTGGCCGATCAAGCCACACACAGCACAGAAATCAGGCATTTTTTCATATTTAACTTGGTAGTATTATTTCTTACTGTCCCTTGTCATAGATACAAAACCGGCTCAATTTTTTATTGACGTCTAGACTCACCTTCAGTCTGACAAAGCTACCGATAAATCCAGCCGGCAGCTTGATTTGTACCTCCTTAACCTCTCCCATCCCACGAGCCATACCTTTGATTATGTTCTCCTTCAAATAATTATCAGGCAATTTGTGTATCTGAGTCCATACAGCAACTCTATCCAATTTGATCGACAAAGGATTAGTAAAACCATCATACTCCTCCATCAACAAAGCTTGGTCCCTGAAAAGCCATGGACCTTGGAGCATCGCTTTGTTCCAGTCAGCCAAACAGTTGAACTGTATTGTGAATAGATTATTTTCAATCCGTCTCCATGTCACCTCTCTGGCCGGGTTCCACGCTGCTCGCATCTCGGCGAAGAGCGCGCTCTGGCTGAACCCTAATTTGGACGTATGAACTTTCACGATTGCTAGCCACTTGGCTTTCACCTTTGGCTCATCTACTTCATCTTCCCAGACGAAATCCTCGACTTCATCCTCTTCTAGGTGCACTCTGCCAATGAGATCCTCCACCGCTTCAACTCTCCTAGCCTGGGAACCACTCCCCTATGCCCTACCCGCCATGCTCGAACCCTAGTTGTTCGCAAGGAGAGAGACAACCAGGGGTAAAGGCGATCGCACGTGGAACCACCCGAAGCCGATCAGCCTCACCCTTGCTCCAAGCCAACCGAGAAACTCTCGACGGGGCTCACGCCGCCGCCAGAGGAAGTCTAACCCTAGATATTTCGCTAGGGGATATATTCCACTCCGGTTCGATAGAAACAGAGCTGAAGTTTCATGCCCTCTCTAATAACTACGGGTATATTATACTCCCTCCGTCCCGGTTTACTGGGCTCGATTCATTTTTCACCGGGACAGGCATCATCCTATTGGCTTCTAAACTCTCCCGACTGCCTCTCTCCAATCGCGCTGCAGTCCCGAATTAATAGTGATAAAGTAGACTCCTCATGCAAAACAGAACCCATGCGCGCGTTGTGGGATTTTGCATGGCGCGCTCTAATCCGATCTCCCGCGATCGCTTCTATCTCCAAAACTTTCCAAAAACCACGCGAAACTAACGAGCGAACTCTGCGCGCCATTGCTTGCCTTCCAATTTTTTGTTTGATTTCTAAATCAACAGCGCACAAACCTCTCCACTAATTCCTCTTTAATTACTCCCTTGATCTGCAGACGATTCTCATCCTTTCCTTCCTCATCAGTTCTCGTCAATGGTGCCAGGCCAACAAAACGGTGGTCGCCGGCCTCCACCATTAGGTTTACGGGGGTTTAGGGCAACACCATTCAATCCGCAGCTCCGTGAGAGGGACGAGCGGCGCTCCGTCGTTCCTCCAGCTATGCCCGCACGGCGTGTGGGACAAATGATTTTTCAGATTAAGCCCAGTAAACCGGGATACGTTCTCTCTTCAATCCAAATTAATATTCTTGGATTTATATAGATTTACGTGCATGCATGTATGATGTACTTCTCCACATGGTCTTCACGACACAATCATGCAGGGTAATCGTCACCAGCCAGCCATGGATGTGGCTCCATCATCAGGCTGCAGCATTATATATGCGGCTGGCAGGGCGGGCTTAGCTCCCTCGCGCATGCATCTCTCCACGCTTAATAACCACGAGTACTTTATATTTTCTGTCCTATTCAAATTAATGTTCTTAGATTTGTATACATTCAGATATATCTAGCACTAAAATATAATTAGATATATCTAAAAATAGACAAATCTGAGACCATTAATTGGATCGGAAGAGTAGCTTAATTACCTACATTGTCTCGCTTCTTTGGCCGCGCTGAATGGCTGGTTTTGGCTGGTCGACGTGGCCTTGTCTGTTGGGGCCATTTGTTGCTTGCGTCGGCCGTATCAGCACGTCGATCGGTCGAGCTGTCCCAACTGAAACTGTCGTGTTACATACCCGAGGAGTACGTTTAACTTCCCGTGCGTGTTACTAGTACTAGTATTTTTTATGTTAATATAAAGTTGGACTAGGAGCTCGGAGTCGGGTGATGACACCTAACACAGTTCTTGCGTCAAGGATCATGGTTGCGGCAACGTCAAAAGAAATTCGTTGGTTGCTTCGCAGCAGTAGGAATATGACGTTAAGATATTTGTTAGCTCATAAGCTATCGAGATTTTTCACGTAAATGTATACACTATATAGTCTAGGAAATTGCTATAAGATCATTCGAAAACGAAATTTAGTTATAAAACACAATGCAACTTTATTTTATGATATATATTTAAAAATGTGTAATAACAAATTTTAGAACTGACCTTAGCGACACTGTTAAGTGCTTCACTATGCCAAGTAAATAATAAAAATGCATATTGTTATTATTATGAAATGATGTGGATAAATTTAATAGAGTAAAAGTTCAATATAAATTATAATTATATGGTTCACCATGTGTCCAAATTTTGCTAGGTATACCTCGACAAGATATGATGGTACTCCGGATCATATGAGGAGGAAAAGTGATTGTGGACAAACAAATGATGCTTCGTTGTCCAATAGGAACCGACAAGTTTGCTGAAAAATGACAAAAAAAGGTTGGTCCTACGTATTTCTTCTCGGTCACACCCGCATCTAGCACGCGCGGTGTGTGGTCTAATGCCGTTAATTCTTTTTTATTAGGAACCGACGAGTTTGATAGTGGGAATAGTAAATTATCTTCGATGTAGCCCTTCAATGTTTTTCAGACGAGCATTTCTCTCCATATTACCTATTTTTGTATTTACTGTTTTCTCCTATCCATACTGCTACCCTTATAGGTTGATGCTTTAGTTTCCGTTCGAGTATTACTTTACGTGCAGCTTATATTGCGTTGGATATCCTATTTCCTTGTTTGAGTAGATAGGTTGGACTTGCGAGTCGTGCAAGCTTAGCCCCACTGTCATACAGGTGAACCTTGGTAGTTGTTTTCTGTTTACTACTAGGTTAATGAAATTGATGTTTACTCTAGGTAACAAATTAAATGTATAAGACACTTGTGAGGCTCCGTTGACACGGTTTTGCGCTTCTTTTTATTTGTGTAGCCTAAGACCCGTTGTTTTTTTACATTTGTTCTGAAACTAATGCACTAACCACACTGGTATTGTCGGACCCTCCTTGAGTACTACCATAGGTATTATCATGTCCAGATGCCACGACGTAGTCTGTTTTCCAACGAGCATAAGCATAATACAAGGGTTACTAGTGATATGATATTTTGTGGACAATAGCGGCAACACATACATGCATGAAGCGGTATGGCAAAGAGCATACACATATGACCTATGTCTTTGTTAATCGTGGTCACAAACGCTTGAGTTGTCGTTGTGATCCGGTCAGACTCTTCGTGTGGGTTAACTTAAGTGGGTGGCTCCCTGGACATGTTAGTAGTGATGGGCTAGTACTCTCGTTGTGTTTTTCGGAAGGGGCGCGTAATATGTTGTTGTGATGGATGACCAAGTTTGTATGGGTTAATTGGTACACTAGTGCATCCCTGCAGGGTAAACCTTTTCGAAAAGTTGCGTCCACGATTACAGACTACTCAAGAGCACCGTGTTTTGATCCTAAAACAAGTTACACTAAATAGTTGCTATTTTATAACTTGACTAGTAAATAGCCCCCTACAAACTAAATAATGCTTAATAAAATTGCAAACATGTGTGTTTCCTTGGATGACTTCCTATTTTGTGGATTTCGGTTGGGGGAAATCTTGAGATGAGTTATATTTGGTGTTAATTATATCTTGTTACCGGATAGGTCTCTCTTATCCATTTGTAATAGCCGTAGTTGTAGCGCGTCTCTATAAGTTAGATAGTGCAAATTTTGTCGCCGCTAAACCTCCACCATTACCTTTGTAGGCGGGCGCAACCAAATTCTAGACTCGTCAGTACACGTCTCGATACTGAGTGCTCTCTTTCTTTTTGTTTCGTCGGTGGGCATGATTTACCAGCTGCATGTATGTGATCGACGCCGTTTGCGAGGTTACCCTTCCGAGTTGTCCTAGGCAGGGTTATGGATGCAGCTTGGTTATTTTCGGGACTCTTAGTCATGTTTGTATTCTTATCCATACTCGGATGTTGTTTTAATATTATTTGTATCTTTATATTGTATGCATCTGTATTCTTGACTCGTCAGAGTCGTTGTTGTGTATATATGTTTCTTGTGGATTCTGTTGCGAACTATGGTGATGTAATTACTTGTGACTATTACACCCACACGAAAGTGTTTGGTCGGCGTCTCTGAATCATTTCTATGCGGATTTTGACAGGAATTATAAGATATGCATAGTCCTCGTTTGCATGTCACCAATATCGCGCATCGACATATAAGTTTGATAATGGGAATAGTAAAGTATCTCCCATAATGGGAATTGATCATATTATTTTCTCCTCTCTGAATTTCAAGCCATGTTCATCCTTTCCCACTCCATTGGTCGCTTGCTTTGTCAAACTTACTTGCGTATGCAGTTTAATCTTTAAATCCATACTAGATAGCGTACTTGTAATATTGTTTATAAGTTCTCACTACAACACGTATCGCATGCCCTGACGCTTATAAACGCATGTCACCAAGCTTAAACTTATAGATAGATATTATATATAGTTCAGTAGAGCGTAATGGACATGGATGTTTCAATTTGTTGCATGGGCGTGCTAATAATGACCTAGCGTTAGTACTAGTACTATGTTAAGTTGGGCTGCTGGGGTTAGTAAGTAGGAGTGGGTGATAAACAGGCTCGGGTCACCGAACACAGTTCCAGTGGCACGCATCATTAGCTAGATCATCGATTAAACCACTCTACACGTTGTTACTTTGGAACGGATCAGGCCATCGATCTGGGTTAACTCGGCTTGTGTGTACTAGTTTAATTATAACACATCGAGAGGCAAGGCAACAGCTAGCAGCACAGAGCTCGTGCACCGGTTACTAGTTTACTCTTCACCGCTGCTACTCGTGATCGAGTCGCCAAGCTCGTGATATGATTCCGGCGCTAGCCAGCGTATGTAATCAAAATGAAAGGTAAAACACGATGGTGGATCAGTGGCTATCATGGCTGGCTAGCTAGTACTAGTGGGATACTATGGCGGCGTCATGGATCGAACGAGATTGCGGCCACGTCTTGAGAAGGTCATTGGTTGGTTCGGAGCAGTCGTTGGACGCAGCCGGCCGGGGACCGTCGATCGATTTAGATGGTCGATCCAACCGGCCGTTGTATATATACTGTATATAGTTTGAAATTTGAACGGAATATCGAATCGATGGATCCACCGGACCCGACCATCTAATTAAGACAGACGCATGAAGTAGTACCCGACAGTGGTACGTATACTCCGTCGATCGTAGTACATGAGATTAATGTACCTCGTATATACTCGAGCACCTTTTTCTTTTCCACCAATCTATTAATAATCCTCGACGGCACTACAAAGAGTACCAAAACTAATAAACATATAAATAGGTTTTTGATCACCCAAGGACGGCTACAGACACTAGCGCCGAGACAAATAAAGTACGCAACCGTTCTCGTTCCTCCATCACCGAAGCCAGGTAAAGCTTGTCGTAATAGAACCTTTTCTAGTAGATTGACGGGAAGGCGTCCTGCTAAATCCTTAAAAGACCAGTACACCAGAACATCAACTATCGTCAATGATGAAACCGTAGATTGGAAGGGACTAACCTAAAACCACACTGACAAACACAAAAACCGGCCGGATCCAATGAGGTCCGCCAGACACACAAGTCCATGCGTCCTCTGCCAATGCTAGACGCACCGCCGAAACAACGATAGGCCGGGAAGGACCTTATTATAACTTCAAGATGTAGCCGTCGTCTCAATATTCTGAAGAAGACACTGAAAAATAACCTAAACAAAGAACGAGAACCCTCCGGCCGGCGAAGGCCGTCACCAAACCTCTAAGACCTGAAGCGCAAATGAGGCGAAGCAGACTGGCCTCATTGCTGGCGAGGGGGATTTAAGCCCGTCGATGGCCATGTGTGAGGTGTGAGGCGGACAAGACCCCAAATCCCATGAGCAAATTCTCAGGAACAAGCCCAATTTCGGGCCGCCATACCTCCATCTCTTGCAGGTCCGATGTCCTGAAGTCCAGTCCCAAAAGGAAGCCAGATAAACTAATCAATTGATAAACCACGATTTTTTATAAATGCGACAAGCAAATAACAAAGAATGAAAACAAAATCACAGCAGGGGACATCAGATTTAACATGAAAAACCTCTCCAACAAAGAAAGGAAAAACCATGGGCGCCAGCCAGCGAAACTTCACTATATGGGAGTGTTTACACAATGTCGAAAATTTCACAGATGCAACTCGGTCCAAGCCTCCTGCAACGGGCCTCGCTCCGCTCATTAGAAGTTAGCCTCCTTAATGAATTTGAATCAAACTTCAACAAAATTGATTTGTCGGTCAATGGGCGTTGAGGGCGGAAGCTCGGCGGGATGGGGTTCCAAGTTCGTGGCGGCGGCATTTTGTCCAGGGCAGAGAGCGGTCTAGTTATAGGCATGGGGACAAGACAGGGGTTCCTAGTTTTCCATGACTTACACAAATATGTAAACTCTTTCTTTTAGTCACACTATCTTTAATTATATTTCACAATGGCGCCGATTCTTGGAGATGGCCCCGTGGGGATTGAAATCCTAGATTCTCCACACCTGCAGTAACCTAGTTGACCCTCTCTTCTCCCTCGCCACCAAGGTCGGTCGAGAAGAAGGAAACCACATCAAGTCTGGAGCTTTGGAGCTAGAGGCACTTACTGAGGTTGCTCGCCTCGAACTCTTCCTCTTCGTCTTCCCTCTTTGGGAGCACATCAGAGGAGTCACTCGAAGACCACCTAGCGCCACGCCACAACCCTAGAACGTACGAGCTTGGAGCCTTATTTGTGGAGATCCCTGGGATCCCCTCCTTCCCCCACACCTACCCACGCCACCAAGCAGTGGGGCGAACTCCAATAATAATATAGAAACCAGTAAAACAATGACAAGTAAAAAGACGATAAATGATATGAAGATGTATCATTCAAATATTAAGATAATCTCCAAAGTCTTTAATTCTCCGCATATGAATAACAAATATCTCTGTTAACCAAGAAATCTTATTCACGTTGAATCTATAAAATGAGTCACTTGAGTTAAAGCAAGAAGTTCTAAAGCAACTCTAATGACACATCATCAAAGCGATGGTCAAAATCAGTTGTCATAGATTCTATAAAAAATTAGAAGTTGTCCATGCTCCGAAATAATCAATAGTGACCATGTCATCCATACTTAGGATTGCGATATCATTTTTTGCGGAAATTCACATATTTCAGTAGGGCTCTAAACCATCATTTGTCCAATTAAGCAAGCATTTTAATTCGAATTTTAGATCAATATTATATATAAGCTAAAGTAAAAACATAAAACATAAACCATCACATAATTAAAGTTGGTTTTCGCCACATGCCATAAGGTGGCCAAAATACTTGCAGGTCCTCCTTAGATAACCCATAAAGAACATTGTTTAAAGTCTAGTTTTATTAGATTAAGAACTAGCTACTACGAAGAGAAGGAGTTGATTTAAAACTAGGATACACCTAATCTTTATTTCGCTTCAGATTCAATTTGTGCAGTGCTCACTAAAACAAGCTTAACTTTCTAATACGAAGTCCGTTTTCAGCGTATGACCACTCAAATTGTTTAGAAAAATATGCGCATCTAAAACTTTTTACGAAAAACCAAGGCCATCCTGTCTTGCCGTACTAGGAGCTCCGCCCCTGCCACCAAGGCAGAGCTAAGAAGAAGAAGAACCGCAGACTGCACCAAGTCTGGCTACCAAGATTCAGTGCCCTACTCGACGCCACGGAGGATCAAGCCCTAACCCTAGTACACTACCAATGGGCCTCGGTCCAGCCTGGAACATATGAAAGGGCTCTCGGGAATATTAGAGTGGAGAGAGAAAGAAAAACAGAGAAGGAGCGTCCATAAAGGTTTAGAAAAAAATGCTCTAAAAAAGAAGATTTATATAGAAGCAGAAAAAAGAAGCCGGTCAAGAGAAGGCCCCTTTTCTGGTCCAGGACGCGGCCGTCCGGCTGCGGGCTGGCCGCTCGTGCGCGCGGACGAGGTGGTTGACGCGTCCAAACTGAAGAATCCGATGTCCTGAAAGCCTCCTTGGAACCGGCCGGAAGTGATGATTTCCTCCTGTAGTCCTGCACACGCCGCCGGTGGTTGGCTTGTTGCGATCCTGCGGCTGCACCGACACATGCAGTCCCGGTCCAGCTATGCCGACGGTCTGGCCGCGGTAAGGAACACGCGACGCCGACGGTGAGTACGCCGACGGCCACGGTAAGGCCGTCATGTTAGCCTACGGCGAGGGCCGTTCCGCTACGTCGAGGACCGGAATGGCTTCGCTGAGGGAGTGCTCTGCCGAGGAGGTATGCCGAGGGTGGCCGTCGGCGTAGCCTACGCCAACGGCTAATAGCCCTCGGCATAGCCTGCGATTCCTCTAGTGAGTCTGCACACATTGTTAATTACGAACCGAGCAGGCCATCGATCGGGCTTAATTAACTCGGCTTCGGTGTAGTTTAACACTTCGAGCGACAACAGGCAGCAGAGCACACAGAGAGCTCGTGCACCGGCTACTAGTTTACTCCTCACCTCACTGCTGCTACTGGTGATCGAGTCGCGCGCCAGCAAGGAGCGAGCTCGTCATCGTGTGCAATAATTCCTGCTACGTAATCAAAACGAGAGGTAAAACACACGACGATGGTGGATCGGTGGATGGTGGCTATATAGCAGCAGTACTCGTTTTAAAATATAAGATGTTTTAGTATTGTGAAAGGAGTGTATTTAGACTACTTTTAATATGTAGGTTCACTTTAAATCTAAATAAACCTACATATGAAAAGAAGACTATATACACTTCTTTCGTAAAGCTAAAACATCTTATATCTTAAAACGGAGGGAGTAGATGGTAGTACTACTGGTGGGATACAACGGCGGCGTCATGCATGGATCGAACGAGATTGCGGCCACGTCATGAGGAGGTCGTTGGTTGAGCAGTCGTTGGCATCGAACGGTCGATCCAACGGCCGTTGTATATATATACTCTCTCCGTCCATAAATAAGTGACTTGATGCATGAAGTAGTACTCGTACATTGCGATTAGGGTGCGAAGCGGCACCCGATCCGTCCTGCTTCTTAGGCAAAATGTATTAGTCTAGTTTAAACTTTTTTATCAAAATTTCTCTAGTTTGAACTAAATTTTGCTTTTGCGGGTTCTCGCTGGTCGCCGCTTTGCAATCCTAGTCGCGATCCCACGTTGTTCTTTATCACCGAGCAGCAATCCCTTATAATGTGAGTGTGGCCTTATTTCGTAGGCGAAGTGGGACTAAACCTAGGTAACCTTCATCCCAAAAGGCTGCTGTTGACCGTGTGTTTGGGATGGGTGGACTTTTTTTTTTATTATTGAGCCGTGTGCGCATAGCTGGGCCAAGTGGATGCTAACATTGAAGAGAGGAGAGATCGTCCATCAAGGTTTAGTAAAAAAAAAACTGTCAAAGATAAGGCCCCTTTTCAGGTTCAGGACGCGGCCGTGCGACTGCGGTCTGGTCTGGGCGCGCGAGCGAGGTGGTTGACGCGTCCAAACCGAAGAATCCGAATCGTCCGAATCCTGGCACCGTAGTGATGATTTCCTCTTGTAGTCCTGCTCCTGCACACGATGGTGGTTGGCCTGTTGCGATCCCGCGGCTGCTCAACGGCGAGGGCGCACGAGCACCGACACGTGCAGTCCCAGGTCTAGCCCTAGTGTACGGTAGTAGTACAAGAACGCCGGCGCTACTGCGCGCACCTCACTAGTTCCATGCAAACGCAACGCACTGCGAGCACATGTCCACATCTTTTGAAATATTTTTCGGTCACTGATTTGCAGTCCTGGAAAAAGAAAAAGAAAAAGAAAAAGAAAAAACTCAGGAGCTAGAATAACAGTTTCAGGAGATACTATTGGGTTCGTTATTTCCTCTCTTTTTCTTTTTTCTTGGCGAAACGTTCACCCATCTATTGTAGTACAAAATACCTAGAAAGTAATATAAATTACAAGTAGTTTTTAGACCACCTAGCGATAATCGGGATTGGACCCGCCACTCCATCACAAGAAGTTGGCAAAACTTTTCGGTTATTGTAATAGATAAACGGAAAACTACTGTGCCATTTTACATGTGAAATGTTTTTCCTTGAATTTTTGGGTTAGTTCTATTTTTTCAATAGGGGTCATGTCATTTGAATTTATTTTTTTTATTTTTTTTATTTTTTTGGAAAAGGGATCGTGCGTTTGATCCCGAGAGACCCCATAGGAGATTTTGGATGCAAACGACGCTTCCGACTTCTCCTAGCGCTGGGAGTATATCTCATTTGAATTTGTAACCATGTCAAGTGACTCATGATGATGTTCTTTTCTTAAGCATACACTATTACGTGCATGTTCGTTCTAATGGACGATTTGAGCGCTGGCTGGCCTGGAGTATTAGGGACATATAGTTTTGTGGATGAGAGAGGGCCACCTTCACATGGGTTTATTTTGACGACACAATCATGCGCGCAGGGGGTAATCGTCGCCGCCGGCCATGTGGCTCCATCAGGCTAGCTGCAACATTATGCAGCTGGTCAGCTTAATTAGTTAGCCGCATCCAGATCACATATGATCATGACACGGATAAAGGACGGGAGGTTGCGCTGCACATATAATTGAACCGCACGTACAAGTACAATGATCGATCGACTCGACGTCTATAGCTAGCGCTCCTCGATCGGCGTGCCCTGCACCTTTATTCTCCTTGCGGCAGCTGCTAGCTAGGCCGCGGCTTAATTAATCACCTTATCTTAAATTTAATCCCGTGGTACTCTCGCTCCTTGATTATTAGGTCGTGCTGGCTGGTCGGACTGCCATGCACGCTCTATCGGTTGAGGTCGTTGGTTGGCTGGCTGGCTGCTTGGCCCACATGTCAGCACAGGTCGATTGGGAGCTCATAGAATAAAACAACCATATTTGCAGCTAAATCTCTATTTTGGTACCGCTTTTCGTTTTGGATATCAAAATCTACCATATTTTTTATATTTATCGCAAAAACACCAATCTGCCTCTAAACCCCAATTGATCGCGAATTGATGCTGATTCTGACGGGTGGAACCGGCCTGTAAGGGTGACGTGGCAAAAATCTAAACAATTTCGTAAATAAAAAGAAACAAATATTGCAAAAGGCATAGCGTGGGCACCGCCGCTGTACGCAGCTAGACTCGGTCTGCCCCGACCTGCTCCTCCCCGCCTTCAGCCCCGTGCTCCACCTCTAGCGACAAGAGGCAGCTCACCAGCGACGGACCTGCTCGCTGGAGACGGCATGGCAGTTCGATGAGAGAAAAGGAAAGAGAAGAGAGAGAGAAGACGAAACTGACAAGTGGAACCCACGACCAACTTAGCACGTGTCCATCTTAATTGTCACATCAGCCTGACACGTGGGCCCAGTTGGTCAGAAATAGTGTCAATTTGGGTACAGAGGCAGATTGGTGTATTTTGCGACGATCTCAAAAAAATATGGTAGGTTTTGGTACCTAAAACGATAATTGGTATAAAAATAGAGATTTAGCTATAAATGTGGTGGGTTTACACAATTAATTCGTCAATTGATCGATGGAGCTGTCTGACCTGAAGCTCTGTGTCGAGTTAGATACCGCCGGCACACTCTTGGAATGGTTCAGTAGAGTACTGTAAAGCACACTTGGAGTGGGAGTAGTACCAATAGTTGGGGTTAGTGCGTAGGAGTGTTCCGGGTGATGACATGCTTGGGTCACCAAACAATAATTCCAGGGGTAAATCATCGATTGAACCAGTCTACACATTGTTAATTTCGAACAGATCGTCAAGCCATCGGGCTTAACTCGGCTTCTGTGTATTTTAACACTTGAGGCAACAGCTAGCCAGCAGCAGCAGATGCTCGTGCATCAGTTACTGGTTTATTACTGCTGCTATTCGTGAGTGGACAACAAGGAGCTCGTGATCTCAGCGCGGTCTAGCTATATATGGCCGGCGCGTAATAACGATACTTCCTCCGTCTGGGATATTTGGGCCAAAATAATTATTTTAAAATAAACTAGATATACTCCAAAATAATTGAACATATACACTAAACATGTCTACATACATGTGTTTTAAAAAAAAGCTACTCTCTGGAACATATTAGTGGCCTGAACTTTATCTAGATTCGGATGTATCTAGTTAAGTATTTAGACTAGATGCTATCTAAACAAAGTTGAAAAGTGGATGGTAGGAGTACCTGTAATCAAACGCCAAAGTTAACTTGGCAGATGCACGGTGGCTTGCTAGCTACGAGATGGCAGTGAGATACCAGTACGTACGTATCCGTAGCGTGTTTGGTTGGCCGATCTCTTCTTCTCACATCCAGCGAGACAAAATAAGGTCGTTTGATGTGTCACGGTGTATCAGGAATTTGGCATCGGCTGACGTTCTTGTCTGGCTTTGGCATCTACTGCCTTGCAGATCTGTGGCACCGGCTGCTCCCTCACCTTCTTCTCCGCCTGCAGCAGGTCCTTGACGTCTGCCACCATGAAGGTAAGAACCGCGGCATTGCCTCCTCTCCAACGTTATTACCAAGGTATTTAGCTCGACATTAGGGTAGTACCTACAGTGCTTAAGAAATGGTATTCCGTTTAGGGCCAACAATTGAACGTTATCATCCAGACAGTTGTCCTAGTCGCTCTGATTCAGGCATGGATGTTTCTGATCTACAGAATAGCGACTGCTAGGACTAACAGGACGACAGTGAAATATGGTCCCCTAATGCAGCGCGACAGAGAGATGATGGAAAATCTGAACTACATCTACAACAACAACGATATAGAGGCTATCGCCATGCTCAGGATGAGAAGAGCCATTTAACCATCTTGTGCACACATTCAGGTCTAGGGATTTGCTTAAGGACAGCATCAACACCTCTATCGAAAAATAGGTAGCTCTATTTTTTCATGTTCTAGGCCATAACCAGAGATTCCTAGTGATTCACAGCACATGGAGGAGATCAACCGAGACTATTTCCCGGTATTTCCATCAGGTGTTGTATGCTGTTGGAGAACTTAGAGAAGATATGATCAAGCCACCATCTGGTCAAACCCCCATGAAGATACAAGGCAACGGTCGATGGTTCCCCCTTTTCAAGGTGAGCAACTCTAACATGTTCTTCATGGGATGATTGTATTAGACAGCCGGCTAATATTCTTATAATGCTAGGATTGTATTGGAGCAATTGATGATACTCATGTGATGGCTAGAGTGCCCAAAGCTGAACAGGCTGCATATAGGGGGACGAAGCACTACCTAACCAGAATGTGCTTGCCGCTGTTGATTTCGATATAAAGTTCACATATATGCTTGCTGGGTGGGAAAGGATCTGCCCATGATGCGACAATTCTGAATGACAGCCTTAGCGGACCTGATGGCCTCAAGCTCCCTCGCGGCAAATTCTACCTAGCACATGTCGGTGCTTGTCGGCCTGAATTTTTCTATCCTTCAGGTCAATAAGATACCATCTCAATGAGTTCTCTGCTAAAAACTACCCAAGGACTCCGGGAAAACTTTTCAATCGGAGGCACTCTAGCCTTAGAGTTACGGTTGAGAGGGTTTTCGCTGCTCTGAAAAACAGGTCTAAGATCCTTGATCAGAAGCCTTTCCACTCTTTCCCACCCAAGTTAAGTTTGTTCTTGCATGTTGCATTTTGCACAACTGAATCTTGTAATTTGGCGCCGATGAATACTTCTCGGCTGAGGAATATGTAGTTCTGACAACGACACTGACGGTGGCTATGGTGTTGCCCGTAATGATTATGCTGCTTGGAAGAACAAGAGACAACAGTGGACGCTCGACATGTAGGCGGCGAGAAGAAACTACAAGATCTGAAGAAGAAGAAGAAGAGGTTAAGAAGATGGTGTGTTGATGAAGTGTTGCTCTTGTCTTTCATGAACAACCCCTGATGTGGGTGTAAAATATTCATTCGTAGTAGCTAGATAACATTATGGTGAACTGTCATTTGCTAGTAGCTAGGTAAAATTATTGTGAACTCATATTTTCTAGTAGCTATGGTGCTAATTTGGTACTGCTAGTTTAATTTGCTGCTTGTTTGCAATTGCTAGTTTAATTTGCTGTCTATTTGGTATTGCGTGGTAACATCACCAGCTCTGAGAAATGGTGAGCATAACACTATGGTATGTGCAACTAAACATGCAGGTTTTTGCATCAAACAAGATAAAATTATTTTACTGCCAACCAAACAACTTGTTAAAAATTACATGAAAACTAGATATAAGGCTACCAAACAAAGTGCTAAATTTGGCTCAAACCAAATCTCCTCTCCTAAAGCACCCACGAAGCCAAGTAGTAAAAACGAGAAATATGCCCTCTGCACCCGAAACACGCCGGTAGTATGATGGTTTTTGCCACGTCAAGCAGTTGTATTTGGACCAGGCGGCCCGGACGAGCGATCCATTCCAACCGGACGTTGTACTATGCTATACTAGTATGTAGTCTGAATCTGTGAATGGAATATGGAATCGATAGATGGAGTGGACCCGTCGATCTAATTAAGACAGCCTACTGGATCGCATGTGGTACTAATACGTACAGCACATTGTTCAAAGTGCTGTACATGAGAGAAATTTAGCCTTGTATTATCCGGCACTTGGCATGGCACGACAAGAGCACATGGTTTCTGCTTGTTGTTTTTTCAGATAACGAGAGCATCTCTGGTAAATACCGCATATCGACCGGCCATAAAATTTTAAGTCAATATATGATATCAGGGTAAAAAAAATACTCTTTTCACATATCGTAAACGGACAAAAACAGATTTTTTTTGCAGTTTTCCGCATCATGGCCCATCCATCCCGCATATATTCGGTGCGGGAGGAGGCTTGATGCGGAAAATCGTATCCATTTCTCTTCCTCTACACGCGCAGAAACCCTCCGCCGCACGCCGCCGCTTCCGATTCCAGCAGCGCCCACCGTCGGATTTCAAATCATCGCCGCCCACTGTCGCACCGACCCCCGACCTATCTATGGCCGGCCAATCGTGTCAAAATTTAACCGGCCGTGGCGGCGTTTCTCCGCGCTGCAGCAGGAGCTCCGGGGCTCGAGCTCGCGCGCCGCTACCGTGGGAGGAGGAGGCTACACGCCGCCACTCCGAGCAGGCACGCGCGTGCACCCGCGTGACCTTGCCCGCATGGGCGGGGCTGCCGTTCGGCCTCGACGCCAACGATGCTGAGGCGGTAGCTCGTGCGCACCGGCGAACGCGGGCCCGGTCCTCTGTGTGCCCACGTTGGTTGTCCACGTGCCCGCTTCCGCGCCCGCTCCTGCCGATGACGATGCTGACAACGCCGACAAGGAGAGCGAGGACGCCGCCGTCCACCAGGCAATGTTCAACTCGCTGCGGACCCTCTTCTCCGATGTATGAGACCGTGTGAAGAGGCGCCGCGACGAGCGTGTCTACCTCGGCTTCTTCGTCGTTGCCTACTCCGCTGATACCATCGACTCCGACAACGAGTAGGCGCACAACAACATCGCCGTAGATGCTCCGATGAGTAGGTACCGACGATAGATGCTAGGGCTAGTCTAGATGGAGAGCGCAACATTAGTTTTGTTGTACATATGTCGCTTGATGATCAAACCTCCCCCGTATGTATGAATCTGGCGCCAACATGATATTTTTTAAATATGCAATTTCATTTTAGTGTATTTGTTCCGTTCTAGCAATTTTCGTACTATAAACGTGGTTAGCGGGTTTGCAGTATTGTTGTTTTGGTACTCGTTCACATGGTGGTCTTTATATTATTTTTCAAAAAAGTAAAAAATTAAGGATTCAAAAAATCTGGACAAATACGGGGACTTCGGGACCAGTGAAATTTTGAATGGGCCTCCGATTTTTTTAAAAATTGTCATATTTGCTTTTTTTGGCGCGCCCGAAATACAAATTATTTTTTGTTGAAAATTTGCACACTTGTATTTTGTATTGTTGATTAACTGAAGAAAAAATTTAAAAAAAGTCCACCATGGTGGGCAGGCTCCAAGTTGATTTTCCCGGTAGTAGTAGCAGCACTAGCAAGAACTGAGGAAAAGTAGATATACGGTCCACGTGGCCGGCCAGGCCGGCCGGGCCTGTTGTTGAAGTTGGTTGTTGCCATGTCAGCACATACATCGACCGATTACCGACACTGTGAAGGACAGGTACGTTTAACTTGCCCGTGCGTGTTAGTTGTGTAGTTAATGTTGGAGCAGGAGGAGCGGCCGGGTGATGACGGTAAGTAGGTTTAGGTCACCAGAGATCATCGATTGAATCAGCCTGTCTCCACATTTGTTAATTTCAACAGACCAAATTAAGCATCAGCAGTGATGACGGCAAGTAGGGTTAATCAACTCGGCATTTGTGTAGTGTAGTTTAACACTTGGACGCATCAGCAGCAGCGGCTGGCAGGTGAACCTCGTGCATCAGTTACTAGTAGTTGTAGTACTAATTAATTTACACCTCTCGTCCCATGGGTCGTCATTCGTGAACACAAGGAGCTCGTGATGGTTATGGCTACGATGGCTAGCTAGAGTAGCACGATGGTTGGCGGCTACGTCAAACGGTCGTTGGTTCACAGCAGCAGCAGTTGGACCCGTCGATCCACGACGTACACAGCCTACTAGCAAGCTCGATCGCGTGTAGGTCAGGTGCGGTACATGCATGTACACCGTCGAATCACTCGACGTGACACGACGAGCAGGTTGCGTGGCATTTCCACCACTGTAACGTCGGGTAACTCAAAAGGGACCACCTTCAACCGATCGAGCGACGAGAAAAAGCAATAAAAAACTTGCCTTTGTTAAACAACAAAGCGGGCATTGCTATTTTGGAAATGGATTAAAAAAATGCTCCTTCTTAGATGGCACGTCGTTCTTCAATAGCCACGACATATCTTTGCCGTGGGAACAGGATAAACACACTTCTTCGGTAGTCTAGGTTTGCGGCTTCTCGCCGTAGTTGTCGTAGGTCTAGGTTTAGGGTTTTCTGTGTATGCCCCAGTGGCGTGTGGCGAGATGTCGTCCGGCCTGTCTCCTCCGGCGTTCCTGCACGACGTTGGCCGGCAGTCTCCGCGGTGGCCCGGCAAGCCCCAGTGGTTGGAGCTTGATGTTGTTGTTGTTGTGGACAGAGGCCATCCTCATAAGTGCCGCCGCTTCTAGATCTGCCAGCCTCGTGCCGCCCTTCTCTCCCCGGCCGGCCTTGGTGGCGAGGGGTGGGAGGAGGTCGTGCCGGTGGCGGCTGGAAAAGGGAGACGGCTTGGGTGCTTGACGCAAGGTCGATCTGGCGTCATCTGGAGTTGATCTTCTCCATTGCGGAGCTCCCTTGGTCGGAGCCATGTGCAGCGGGGTTGCTCGACACCGGAAGCCCCCCTCTTAAGGTCAGTGGGCTTGGTTTGCGATGGTTTGTTGCGGGTCTTCGTCGCTCTTCTCTGGCCGGCTGTGGTGGCGAGGAGAGAAGGTGTGGCGTCCCCGGGAGCCGACCTGCTGCACTGCCAAGTCTGTGGCAACCTGGTGCTGCGGTCCGCGAAGCTGCGTCTTTGAATCTCCTTCAAGGACAGCGAGGTTGCGCCGCCGTTATCCATGGCCAGGAGGGCCACATCTCTGCTCGGATGAAGCCGATCTTGCTCTTCCGCGTGTGGCGGAAGTTTTTTGTCGCCCTGTACGTGCGAGCCAAAGTCTCCATCGCACCAAGTGGCATGTTCCCCGGCAACGGTGCGGGCTCCAGGGCGTCGACGACGACCAGATGCGGTGGAGAAGGGCGAGGACCTGATCGCGTTTTCTATTTTTCTTCTAGGGTAAGTGCGTCGTCCTTATCCTGCTTACCCCCTCTGGATAGGGGTGTCCTTCTAATTGTTCCCACCGCTTGCATTAATTGAGCAACTTCTGGGGCCTTTCGCCCCTCAATACCTCCGCTCATGAGCCAAGTGCTAGGGCCTTTCGCCCCTCAATACCCCCGCTCGGTATGACACCGATATCGCCGGGGACGCCTTCGAGAGGCATCCTCATGAGGGTTGCGACCACACCCCTTTCAGGCTCCTTGGAAGCCTCGGATCCCTTGGACCGAGCCCCAATGGCGTGACCATAACTTTGTATCAAAAGGTGCAGAGATGACAAAACCTGGCGGGCGGCGCCAGGACCACGCAGACCGCCTCGGTAAAGAGGAGCCGGTCCGGCCTCTTCGGTGTAAAAGCGGCATGGATGACTTTAGCACCGGCAAAGCTACTTGATACGTCGATAACGTATCTATAATTTTTGATAGTTTTATACTAATAATATGTTTTTGACACTCTTTTTTGTATAAAGTTTATGATTTATTTGGACTAACCTACTAATAGTTGTAAAAGTACACAATGTTCTTGTTTTACACTCTGATGTGTAGGAATTACCAAGAATACAAGTGGAAACCTTGTTGGAGTCAAACTGTGATTTTTCCAGAAATCCGTCTCAGAACTCTTTTTAAAGATGCTCACGTTTCGGGTTGAAGACGGCGTCAAACGGAAAACTCTTCAACTACAAGGTTGTTGGAAAGTTCACGACAAACGTTCTGCACATAAAATTTAGCTGATTCCCAGTCCGGACGGGCCTTTTAGGCCCGATTTACTGCAGCCCAAGATGGGGTGACGGGAATCCGAGAAGCTATATAAAGGGAGGAAACCTAATTCGCCTAGGGCACCTTCACCCAAGAATTTGCAGCCACCAAAGCCACATTTTTGCCTCCCCCATGGATCCCATCTCCATGGGGGAGGGCCCCCAAGAAGTCATGAAGGAAGGGGGCTAAGGGGCGATGCTCCCCCATGATACCGGTGGTGGGGAAGGAGTCCCCCGCGCCGCCGCCGTCCTCTTCCCCATCTTCCCCATCTTCACCGCCATCTCCATCACCTAATCCTCCTAGTATGCAGTGGTTCATCCTCCCACACACCTCTGTACCGTCCTATGTAAACATGGTGTTTGATGTTATAAGTTATAATCCTATGATCTATGTCATGTTTGCGTAGTTTCTTTGTTCTTAGATTGAATGGTTGAACGTCTTTGGTTCATTAGAGTTATATGTTGATATGGTACAGTCCTTTCGTGTCCATTATATTTACGCGCGTATGGATTAAACATCATAGGGTTTGTAGTATGTGTAAGAGGAAGGGGGAAGTTCTGCCGGAGTGACATAAACCCGAGGACGCGAACTGGAACGTTACACGTATGGGAGTAAAAGGACCATTAAACTTAAGACTATGGTTGGGAAAACCTTAATGTATTGATTAGTACTTACGGATGTTTGCTAACAATCTAATCATATAGTACATGTAATTTCAAGTAGTGAAGCGCATGTATATTTAGCCTCTCCCACATAGAAAACTGCATCGAAGACAATGAACCCGATCTATTCGCTATTTAAACTTGAACAAAGCCACCACAATTACCACCACTATTCCACACTCATGGTTCCGTTAGTTTAGTGTATTTTATTGCTGCAGCAACTAGCTTTACTTTCTTGTTATTTATTATCATGCAAAGCTATCCCTATTACTCGTATTGTTGCTCTAGTTTTATTTCATAGATAATGCAAACGTTTAGTGTGCGTAGAGTTGTATCAGTGGTTGATAGAACTTGAGAGAACATTTATCCTACCTTTAGCTCCTCATTGGGTTCGATACTCTTACTTATCGAAAAGGCTACACACGATCCCCTATACTTGTGGGTTATCACTACTCTTTGCCACTTTGGTGCAAGGAAGGGGCGGGAGGCGTTGGGTAGCAGCAGGCGACGCCAGGAGCTCCAGCTTTACAAAGGACCGGCAGACATCAAGTAGTCCTAGACTTGGTCCACACAAAGTGGACTTGTAGACCGAGCATCCTTCAGGCGGTAGTGTGGAAGCCCTTCCCGCCCAAAGATTGGAGGAGGAGGCCCAGCGCCCCTGTAAAAGGAGAGGCACCTCGACCTTAGAAGGGGATCGATCCTTGTGATCTAAAACCTTAGACATTTATACTCCATTGTACCCTCGCAAGACACCGCGAGCAATATAACCAAGTAGGAGTAGGGACTTTACCTCCTCACGAGGGTCCTGAACCTAGGTAAAAAAAACTGTGTCACGCTGTCATGTGTGAGCTCCTCTGTCGTCGTCGCCTATAAGACTGGAACATGTGTTCTGTCCCCGTTGGACCCCTTGTTCTTCCACGGGACACAAGTCTTGGACAACATTTGTTCTTTATATGACTTCTAAATACAACGGTCATAGTCTGATTGCATATTAGCCAGATGTGATGATGGTCGCTCAAACATGTCCAAGAAGTGTTGAACGGTTTTTGTAGGTATTTTCTCTTTTGGCTGGGGCTGTACCGGTGCAAAATAACTTTTCACTTCGGCATCAACAACCATTTTGGTTTTCTCATCAGTCATTTTGTAACGTAACTTGGCAGGAGCCTTGTCCTTGGGTGTCTTCGTTGTACCTTTATTCCGGGTAGTACTAGTCGACAGAGCAGTCGTCTTCCGCTTTTGCCCCTAGGACTTAATGGGCGGAGTCGGCTGACACGCCGGAGATCGAGATGGACTCGTGCTGGGTCCTTCTCGAGGAGGGGTGGACTTAGAGGTGTATTGCTACTCGGAGGATTCGGTAGCCTTGGCGCTGAGTCTGGAAACACGATGTTTCCTTTTTTTCGTAGAATGATAGCATGCACGACTTCTCCTAGTGTCGTCTCCCTTCACCTACATGGATGTCAAGCTCTAGTGACATATCCCTTCGGAATTTTATCCACCTCGACACAAGCATAGCCAGCTAGAATTTGACCACAATGGAAGCTTGCTCCAGGTCCAGAAGGTAAATCAATGCCGACCGCCACTTCATGGATATGTTCTTTAGTGACTGATGTAGCTCACAATTTCCCCTCTCCGTGATATCATCCACGGGGTAGCGAGTCATCGGTGCATCATCCATCAGTGCATCATCATTCCGGACCCTCGTGGAAGCCACCATTAGTGCATCATTAGTGCGAATTAGAAAACACCGGTGTGTCAAAACTGTTTGCGGAGTATTCTGTTTGATTAAGATAATACTTTAACCAAAAATTAATGTATTTAATATATTATTTAAATTGTACAAAATCCATATATAAAAAATAATTATATTTTAAATGTAAGTTTAATGCTATTAACCACATGCCACATATATGACATACCGATATATATATATATATATATATATGTATATATATATAGTATCGTAATTTAATGACAATAACTATTGATCACATTCTTGTCCGAACCAATCACAAGTAGACGCAGGTATACACCTCCATTTCAAAATTTAAGGATTAGTATTTTTTTTAAAGTCAAACTACGTAAAGTTTGACCAATTTTTTTTTAAAAAATATTAATATTTATAATACAAAATTCATACCTTTTGATGCATCATGAAACATATTTTCATACGATATCAACATAATATCATAGTTTTTGGCAGTTTTTTCTAAAAGTTGTAGTAGCTTGAATTTTTTTATAAAAAACTTAAACTTTGACACGGAGATAGTACTAAGTACTCAGGAAACAAATCTTTATTATACTCGTAGACACTGAATTTTGTCTTTGAAAAATGTTACTAGACCTAGTGAAAATAGAGAAGTACTTTTATAATCACCACCTGGTGGATGACGCAGTGACGACATCAGTGTATAATTCGAATTCGAATTTAAAAATCGTGTGGGCAAGGAGAGGCAAGATCCATTCCCCATTCACCTCACCTCTGCTCCAATCGTTAGCGAGCCCTCCAACCCCAACCCTTTTTAATTCAAAATTTTCGAACCAGCCCCATCTTCCTCCTCCCCCCTCTCCGCAACCCCACCGCACCTGGACCCAGCCCGACAGCTCCATTTCCCCCTCCGCCCCCTCCCTCCCTCCTCCACCTCAACCGCGCACCAAACTCGAATTCGCCACCGCATTCCCCGCACACACCTTCTCCCCTCGCATCTCCCGGACAGGCGGCTGCGGCGGCGGAGGCGCTCCCCACCCCGCCCCGTTGGCGGCGGAGCTGCGGTGGGCCCACCAGTGGCGGTGGCGGTGGCGGAGGCGGGGTTTATTCCCCCAACGGCGGGGCGAGGCTGCGACCGGCTCGTGTAGGGCCGGGGAAGTCGGCTCCCTGGACAGCGGCGGCGGCGCGAGATCCGGGGTGGCGCGGTGCGATCTGGGGCATGAGATTGGGGCCAGCGGCGCGGCGCGCGGGGCGGCGGTGAGAGGCGCCTTCCGGGGATGACGACCAACACCAAGCGCGCCTACAAGCTCCGTATCCTCCTCGCGATTCCGCTACGATTTTTTTCGCTAGCTGTATTTTTAAATTGTTTTTCTGAGGTTGGGAGGTGCATTGTGTCCGTTTGACCGATCCGCCAGTGCTGTCGCGCTCGTTCGTTTCCGCTAGCTGGAGGAGTTGGCCCTGCCAATTCAGAGGCAGCTACATGCTCTGCGTTTATTTTGGTTGGCATCGCAGAGTGCTGCACGGTCTATTGGCGTCAGCGAGATTTAGTTGCGGACGATTTGCTTCGTATTGGTGCTGTTGGTGCTTGCTGACTAGTCGGTTCTTGGTCGCCTGAGGAGTGTGAATTTGCTGGAGGTGTGTGTGTTATGGAATGTTTGGGGTGCTGCAGTGGCCGAATGTGGAATTTTTGGGGGTAATTTCGTTGCTAAAGTTGTGACATTGCGATGCCTTGACTTACATTTGGCGTAGAGGAGTTTGTGGCGCACTCTTCCAATGTCAACTGCCTCAAGATTGGGAGGAAGACTTCGCGAGTTCTTGTCACAGGAGGAGAGGATCATAAGGTTAATCTTTGGGCTATCGGGAAGCCCAATTCGATATCGGTAAGATACTTCTTGGTATCATATAGTTTGTACAATATGGTTCCACACTACAGTAGGCAAAACGAACTCTGAATTCAATCCAACTGAAGTCTTGACTGGACCTTGAGTTGATTGCTAGATGAAAATTTCACCACTTTAGCTGTTGATGATGGCTTCAGCGTGGTTTGCTTTATGTTGATTTTCAAGTAAAGCTAATATATACTTTCATGTTTGAGAAATGTCATTATAGTTACCAGAAGTGTCATATGTAACAGTTTTAGTTGATGAAACACTTAATTTTGATTCACCTTTTTTATCTTTTGGTTGTACAGAGTTTACCAGGGCATACAAGTGCTGTGGAGTCAGTTGCTTTTGATTCCACAGAAGTATTTGTGGCTGCAGGAGCAGCCAGTGGAACAGTTAAATTATGGGACTTAGAGGAGGCGAAGAGTACGTAACTATGGATGCATGACTTACCTATTTGTATATATGAGCATTCAGGCTATGCCATGATCTTTTATTAACTGCATTTCTTGGCTTGTTACGTATGTAGTTGTCCGCACGCTTACTGGACATAGGTCAAACTGTATGTCAGTTGATTTCCATCCATTTGGGGAATTCTTTGCCTCTGGGTCATTGGACACTAATCTGAAGATATGGGATATAAGAAGAAAGGGTTGTATCCACACGTACAAAGGTCACACCAGAGGTGTGAATGCTATTAGATTCACACCCGATGGCCGTTGGGTTGTGTCTGGTGGTGAAGATAGTGCAGTGAAGGTAAGATTTGTTGGCAATGCTTTGTGTATTTAAATTGCTAATTTTGGTCACCTTGTTTTATTTTTTCATAATCATTCGAATAACACACCATATACTTGTGCTTATAATTTAGTGTGAATCAATTTAAAATTTTCAGCATGCAGCTTGGTTTTCATTTTGTTAAACTCAACATGATTATTATATCTCCTACTGCATTGAACTCATAATCGGTTTTGCCTTGGCAGATCTGGGATTTGACAGCTGGAAAGTTACTACATGAGTTCAAGTCCCATGAGGGTCAAATACAGTGCATAGACTTCCATCCCCATGAGTTTCTTCTGGCAACAGGTGGGTTCACATTTTATAATGCCAATCTCTCATTTGTATGTCAGCTTTTCTTTGTTCTTTTGGTTGTATGTACATTTAAATACTTAAGTTAACTATTGAACCTCTCTCTTTTCACATGGTTAGTGAAAGCACTTATTGTTTGCACATGCTTTTTTAAAGACTTGAAGTGGAAATGGACCATTATTTAATAATTACAATATACATACTGGTCCACCTGCAATATTTTTTGGACTAGGCCCACCTGCCAGTTTAGTTTACTTCACTTGGTTCACTATCCAGGTTTGCAAATGTTTTGTTCTGACATATTTGCATCTACCATATATCTCAACCTTAATTTCCCTGTGGGCCTATCTTGCTTGTTCCATTTTTTTCATTTGGTGTGCATCTGTGTTTCAAGTTGTTGGTAATATATAGCTACCAATCATTTACATTGGTGAAACAATGTATTGCTTCGCAGAAACTTCCAGTTTGATGTCACTGAATAGAAGACTCATCCCATTTTGGTTCCCACATAGATGCATATTAGTTCTTCCAGTCTGCCAACAGTATATTCAAATAAAACTATTCCTATTACTGTCATAAAATTATCTTTGCTCGTTTTATGCGTGATTTGCAACTACGGATATGTTACGTGACACCAGTTGCCTCACTCAGGTTCAGCTGATAAAACTGTCAAGTTTTGGGATTTGGAGACTTTTGAGCTGATTGGATCTACGGGACCTGAGGTATCTCTATGTGTTTTTTTTTTGGTCATGATTCATAATTATGCACCCCATTCAGTTTAACTTGGCCAATCATTTTATGCAACATGGAGTTTTCTAGTAAACTTGGGGTCATTTCATCAGACAAGTACCATCCAAAAGAATAAACATGAGGAAACGCTTCAAACCCTCTTCTGTGTGTCCTTTAAAGAAAATATAAGTAAATAGGAAACAATACACCAAAGAATGCTCATGAAATCGTTCGACTTCTGTGTTATACTCAACGATATTGAATCATACTACTGTAATCTATTGTGGTAATGTAGTGAGTATCGTATCTTTATGTATTGGCTCTACAAAGCCATTACCTTCTGGGATGTTCTACTTTATGTGCTTTAGAGCCCAGAGTCATGGTTAGGTAATGTAGATGAAAAAACTGTCTTAACTTTAATCCAGTATTGCTATTGCTAATGGCACAATAAGAGGTACTTTGCTGATTTTTCTACCTGAATATCAGATGACAGGTGTACGGTCTATGACATTCAACCCTGATGGAAGATCGCTGTTATGTGGGTTGCACGAGAGCTTAAAGGTAACGGTGCAGTTTCCTCGTATGACCACATTACAATGGACTTTTCATTCTCCATGTCTAACTTCTCTAAAATTAAGCAGGTTTTCTCTTGGGAACCAATAAGATGTCATGATACTGTTGATGTGGGATGGTCTAGATTGTCTGATCTAAATGTCCATGAAGGAAAACTTCTTGGTTGTTCTTCTAATCAAAGTTGTGTTGGAATATGGGTTGTTGATCTAACGGTACGTGCCTCATCACCTACATTCTAAAACACCAATATTTTATTCTCAACTTGAGTCTTGCTTTTAGTTGATTATAAGCTAACAAACCAACTGGCAGCGTCTTGAGCCACACGCAACAGGTACATCAATCGGTACTATGCCATTACAAAACGATAGTGGTTCAAGGGCTAACATAGGGCGACCATCAGCTCTACAAAATTCAGAGAATAACTTGAAGGCTTCTACAGGAAGACTCTCAGTTTCTCAAAATACAGATTCTGCACCCAAGGAGATAAAATCGACAGCTTGTATGTCACTGATCTTTTCTATCTTGACATGTTTGTATTTTAATGATTGAAACAGTTCATATATCTGACCTATCCTTTGTCTGTTCCTGTCACAATAATGAAGCAAGTGGCTTGGTCCCAAGCACCCCTCAAAGGCCTGGAACTGGCTCCAGTACTAGAACAGTTGGACATTCAACTTTTGCATCTGGTGGCAGCACTTTGAAGAGAAGTTCACAGAAGAGTATCAGTGCTTCTAATCTTCATAATTTCAGTAAAACTGACGTGGTGCCTGCTGTGATCATGCCAAGAACTAGCTCAGGAGCAGAGCTTGATACTGGTTCAAAAAGCTATGCCGCTGATGTGACACCTGTTCTTTTGAAGCCAAGCAGAAAGGCAGAGCCTGCTACTGATCCTAGGACAGAAAATGCTGATGCGGCGCCTGTTGTTACTCCCAGAACAAGCTCAAGAATGGAGATGGCCTCTGATTCAGCACCTGATGTTGTTTCTAAGACAGGCAGAAGGTTGGAATCTGCTGTTGATTCTAGGAAAGAAAGTGTTGATGCAGCACCTGTCATTCCCAGAGCAACTTCAAGAATGGAAATGGCCTCTGATTCTGTACCTGTTCTATCCAAGGCAGGCAGAAGGTTTGAGTCTGCTACTGATTCAAGAAAAGAAAGCGCTGATGTGGCACCTGTTGTTGTTCCCAGAGCTACATCAAGAATGGAAATGGCCTCTGATTCGAGGAGGGAACCTTCTGCTGGAAGAGTGTCACCTTTTAGGATCCAATCAAGATATGCTGAACCACGGAAGTTAACCAATGCGAAAGTTGATATAGACAAAGTCGATGTAGGAAGCAAAGATAATGAAAATAACGACCTTACTTGTCAAATATTTCTTCCTCGGAGGAATGGTGGTGTTCAAACAGTAATTTCCGAAGAAACTCGCGATGATGTAAAACACGGTACAGTTTTCAGGTCGGGATTTTCAGGACCAGCAGAATCAAATACAAGCCACCGGAATGATAATTGTATGATCCTTGTCCTTTACATGCTTATTTGTTTTACATGCTGCTGCATTCATATTTTGATACTGTTTCACGACCATTAGTAGTGCCTGGTTTAGCTAAAAAGGAAGCAATGCCTGATTTCTTACATCATGTGCTAGAGACGATGATTCTTGTGCAAATTGATTTCCTTTACTGAATCCAATGTTACAAGCAACTAAGTTATTTGTTAGGTTCTTCAATTATTTCTATAGCTAATGTTTACCATATGCAATTAACATTAAATCGAAATTTCATGTATAACTAAGTTGTACTGTTTGAGCATTTGGTACTCCTTTCAGATGTTCCTAAATCATGTGCCACAATTTATTTATTATTTGGTACTCCCTTACAGATGTGCCTAAAATGCGTAAGCCAAGAGATAACTGCTACGTTGAAGTTTCACGAGCAGGTATATCATTTGCTGTACTTTGGTGCTTTCAATAATTTGTTCTGCAGGGCTGAATCTTAAAGTGCCATGCAGGAAGAACAAGATCGATTGTTTCTAACTGGGAAGGCAGAGATCAGTCCCCAAGCCATGAAGAACCAACAACAAGCAATTCTATGTTGGGGGCTCCTAGAGGCCGATTGTATTCATCTGTATGTGAGACAACCCATGAGCTTTATAACATTATGTTCATTTTCTGTTCTTACTATTAGACTGAATTCACACACCATTTTTTCTTTAGTAATTGCTACTTGACAATGTTGCTATATCATCTTTAGCAACTTGGAATTTGGATTGTTTATAAACAGAAAAAGGGAAACCATAAACAAATAATTTTGTGCAACTTCTTTTGTCTTATTACAGAGAGGAAGCAGTCAAGCGGCTGAAACTAATATTATAACAAGCGAGGAAGATGTTTTATCTGTTCTACTCGAAGAGCATGATCTATTTGCTAGCTCAACACGATCTCGGCTGACAAAATTACAGGTCTGTATGGTGATCAACTTGTTTGGGGTGTAATATTGTTATGTTGCGTAAAATAGGACTTCATTATCTGAAAGATTGATATATGCTTCATGTTATTAATTGAGTGAAAAAATATTAAATGTGTAAATGTATATGCGTTACTCTCTCCAGTTTTATATACTGGTTTTCTATAAATGTAGTACAAGGCTACTTCCAAAATCTGGTTTTCTATAAATACAAGGCCACTATCTCTTCCCGAGAAAAAAATGATTTGGTTGCTCCTCGTACAATGGTGCTAATTAATACAAACTTTGCATGCAACCTATGAGAAAGAGGCACAACATGCAGTAGATTTAATTAGTGCGGGACAGGATGGGTTTCAGTCACACATTTATTAGTTGGCTTTTCTTTTCTTGTTATCTAGAATATGAGATAGTGGTCCCTTGTATTGTAGATAAAATTGGAGGGAGTATCCTATATCATGGTATTCCAGATTAAATAGACTTCATTTCTTCAGAATGACATATGGCTGATTGAGTTAATTACATTATCACTACCGCAATCTTAGACTTCTCAACCCTCATTTATTCAGTAGTCAGCAGAGTAAAGCTCACTTGTTGACAGATAGGCTTTCGAAGTGTGAATGCTTGCTTTGCCTTTTGTTGGTTTTGGTTAAGTGTTTTGCTCTTCTCTTTGGCGTTGTTCTGAGTTTGCAAGTCCTGGTGCCTTCTTGGCGTTCCTCTTGTAACATAAAATGACACATTTTGGTGCGTGTTTGAGAAAAAGAGTGGTATTGCTCTCAGGCTGTTTCTTACTCTCCTCCCCCCCCCCCCCCCACCCACACACACACACAAAGTCTAACTTTTTAAAGTGTACACAGATTCTTCATCAAATGTGGCAAAGAAATGACATCAGGGGTGTTTTCGCAGCGATGGAGAAGATGTCTGATCATGCTGTCAGTACTCTGCAACTTCTTTTATTCTTCCACATGGAATAACCGTCACATTGTTTATTTATAGTACGGTACTAAGCTTCCTGCTAACTCCAGGTATCTGCTGATATGGCAAGTGTTCTGATGGAGAAAAGTGAAACTATCACTCTAGATCTATGTACTACTGTCCTGCCTGTCCTTGCTGACCTCCTGGAGAGTAAAACTGACAGGTAAGCTCTTAGTTGTCTGAACTGGCAAGACTCTGTTCTGGGATTGTACACTGACGATCATTATTGGCACCAATTTTTTAAATTGATTCACATATGTGTTGTTACTGCCAGGTGCCATGTCAGCGTACTTCTCATCCGTTTGTTTATTTGTTTTACATTGCAATGAATCTTGGCAGGCATGTAGCTGTATCACTGGAGCTGGTGGTGAAGCTTGTCAGGACTTTTGGGCCTGTAATACATTCAACAGTGTCAGCCACTCCATCTTCTGTCGGTGTAGATCTTCAAGCAGAGCAAAGGTATTATTTCAGTCAACTTCTCTCCTAATATGCTGGATTACTATATTATGATGTGCTATTAACTTGTTTTGTCATCGTAGGCGAGAGAGGTGCAACCTATGCTTCATTGAGCTGGAGAAAGTAAAAAACAAGCTGCCTTTTCTTACAAGGTATTTGGATAATCTAAATCTGTTACATTACTGAAATTGCACTCACCAATCAATATATTGGAGTTTTGGACTGAACTAAACTCTTATACGAGTTTGCACTTCACGATGTTCATATCTCGTTCCATTTGTATTAACAGAAGAAAAGGGGCAGCTGCAAACACAGCGCAGGAGCTCAGCCTCGTCTTTCAGGAAGTAATGTCGTAGACTGACCCCACACTCTCATACAAACACACAATTAAACGGGAGATGGTTTCCCTCCGGTGTCCCCAGGACTGGAAATCTGTTGCCACGGAGCGGCTACCGTGAAGCTCCGAGGTCACGCACGCCCTTGGTGGTAGTAACATTTTGTTGCTACTACTGTTTTATGCCCCTTTGTACAACACTAACCCTTATTGATTGTGGCATCCTTGCCATTCGGAAAGAGAAGCCGCGGAAACAATGTCTTGGGCCTGAGCGTGGGGCAGTTTGCTCGCGCGGCACATCTGGATGGTGTTGTTTGGTCTCGACCTTGGAAGTCAGAAGGCCTTTAGTTTGCCGGTGCCTGTAAATGCTGTAGCCGCTCTCTCTGGGTTCTGTGTGTGTGTCAGCTTGGGTTTGGTAGTTTGTTGTTAGGTTGTAATGTATGCCTGGTCGATTCAGTGACAGGGTTGACGAGTGAATGTGATCCATGTAGTACAAGTGTACGCCATTTTTTTAAAGAGTTGACACTTGAACTCCTGATTCTTGGCTATGTGTCCTCGACTCGGTAGTATGGAACGATTCTACTAAACGTGGGCACAGTGAACGCCTGTGTGTTGTGATTTGTGTGTTGTTACGTTTGATATTCCGACTATCTTCTCGGTCAATTTGTCTGAATTTTCTACAGTGTCTCAACTTGCTTAGTGTTTTACCTTTTTTTTTTTAAACAAAATTGTCAACTAAATCATGGGCTAACTAACATATGATACACCTGGTTGCTGTATTTATGAGAGCATGCTCTTTTCTGTATCTGAAGACACCAAAGGTTGAATTTTATCGTTCTGATTGGTCTGGTATAAGAAAGAAACATGGAGTTGAGCAAAATAAGTTGTCCCGACATTACATTTTTATTATTCAAGTTTGATTGAAATTTCTCACGAGAAAGGAAAGGACACATGACTGACCTATCGTGCAACAGCACCAACAGCAACACATAACACGATGAATTTTAGTCCTAAACACAAACATGGACACCAATCAAAACACAAACGACACGAAGACGACGAGATGCGCGCACACGCACGAAGCGAGCGAGCGCGCGTTCTCCTAACTTTTATTCACTTCACCAAAACAACCTAATGATCAAGACCGCCGCCGCGGAACCGAACGGCCGGACTGTCCGACGGCGAGGCAAGCCGACGAGCTGCCTAGCAGGTTGGGATGCATGACTTGGAGCACTTGGCGGCGCACTTGGCGTGGGCGGAGAGGGTGCATCCCTTGCCGCAGAGCAGCCGCTTCTTGTGGCACTCCTCCTTGGTGAGGCAGCTCTTGGCCGCCGCCGCCGACTTCTCCGCCTCCTTGCTGCTGCTGCCGCCGCTCTGCTCCTTCCCGCTGTCGTTGCCGTTGCCGTTGCCGTTCCCGTCGCCGCTGCCGGCTTTGGGCACCGTGCCCGGGTCGCCGCCCTGGACCTTCACGCCGCTCGTCGGCCTCGCCGCCTCCTCCATCGTCGGCATCTCCGCGTCGTCGCCGCCCTCGTCCTTCTTCTCGGCCGGACGGAGGCCCGCCAGGCGCGCGGCGGGCTCCGCCGACGCGATGCGCGCGGCTGGCTCCTCCTTCAGCGACGACAGGCCGTCGCGCGAGCCGCCGGCGAGGTGGTCCTCCGCCGAGGCGATGCGCGCGGCGGCCGGCTCCTCCTTCTGCGGCGGCAGCATGTCGTAGGCGAGGTGGTGCATCGGCTTGTCGTCCTGCGTCGCCTCCTCCATCAAGGGCTTGATCGCCGCGGTCGCCGTGGCGGCGAGCACGAGGAGCAGCACCGGCACCGCGAGGCCCCAGGCGGCGGCAGAGCGAGACATGGCTGGAGCTTGGGTTTCTTGGCGCGCTTGGACCGTCTGGAACTTCTTGCGGCTTTCGGCTTTGTGTGATTCGGGATGTGGTCACGTATTTATAGTGCTGCTGCGACTGTGAGTGTGGATGCATGGGGTTGGAGCGGCCGGCGAGCACGGCGTGGTGCAACTACCTCGCTCCTTCCCGCCTCGATCGATCGGTACCAAGCGCGATGCGCGTGCGTGCGTGCATGCCTGCAATGCTCGTCATCGGGGATGGGCGCGGAAAAGCATGCATGGTTGAGCCATGAACTTGCTGCACTGCTAGCTCCAACAAGATCGAGTCCATTTATCAATTACTACCTCCGCCTCCGTTCCAGTGAATAATCTTTATTTTTTTAAAGACAATTTTGACTAAACTTTGAAAAAAAACATACTATATGGCTTATTCATTTGAAGACTGAAGAGAGGTAGCATCAAGTAAGTTTTTTTTTGCATCAAGTAAGTTGTGCTGCGTACCTTCAGCGTTCTGGTTTCAGTGAAGCACTGGCTTGTGCGTGGCCCATCATTCGAATGATGGACTTCGGGGGCTCCTATTTTCCGCCAAAGGCGGGACAGAGTCCGCCGTCCCGCCTCAGCCCTCAAGGTTGTTGGTGATGGCCTGCGGCCGAGTTACAGGTATGTGGTTTCTTTCTCAGTCTTTTTTTTTTCTGATTCTAATTTTTTCTAGAACGCAGTTGCGCCTCGTTGGATAACAGCACCTAAGCGGGCGTTCCGACAGCGGTGGTTCCGTGCTTCCGTGTTGTAGAAAAACGACAAAAATCGTCCCGTGCTACCTCTTCACCCTAATTGCGTTCCCACTCCACCTTCACATGCCAAAAAGTTACCCAAACATAGAGAAAAGAAGCTAGATGATCTTCTTCTTATCCAAGAAAGGACACGCCAAGCCAAAAAAAAGAGGAAAAGTAGATCGGGGTCCAAGTAGATCTAGGACTCACCTCCCGTCTTCAAACTCATGAGTACCACCAAAATTCACCATGGCAGAACTTCAAATGCAAGTAGCCGAAGGTGATGTCGAACCTCACGAACAAAAACAACTATATGTACAAGGCGAGGGCTCTATCGCACATGGGCAAGTGTGGTACAAACTACAAAAGTTCTAATTGTTTGAACTTGTATCTTTCGGAAAAGTTATCCATGCTTAATTTGTTTATTTACCCATGCTACTACCCATACCATGCTAGTTAAAAAATTATCCATGTTTAATCAATAAAAGTTACCCATTCCAATAGCATTAACTCACGCATACATGCTAATAAAGTTATTCATGCTTATTCTGTTTAGTTATCCATCCTAGTAAAAGATATCAATGTTTATTCAGTCTGGTTACCCATGTCAGTAGCATTAACTTACCCATGCATGCTAGTAAAAGTTATCCATGCTTATTCGGTTTAGTTACCCGTGCCTGTAGCATTAACATACCCATGCATTCTAGTAAACTATAAAGAACATAAAAGATGAACACAAATCAAACATAGCAGAAGTTATCCATTCAATTACCCTTTACTTATCAACAAGTGAAACAATAGAGTTACCACACCTTGTCCTAATAAGTTACCCATACAATTTCTATAAAACTGATGCAGAAAATATACCATGGCAGGTGATACGCATATTGTAGTGCATAGCCAGAGTGACGATGATTTGCAACAAGCTAGAATAGCAACATGTGCAAGCATTAGGGAGTCGACGGGAAACACTGCTAGGTCCGATGAAAATAACTGGAATGAACATAGAGACGATGCCGACTCAACACCGCAGCCGCCAGTTGCTCAAATGCGCTTCGACAGTTTTCAATCAGAGAGAAAAGGGTTCAGAATAAGGATAGATTGGTCAAGAAAAGGAAGAGATGGCGAGTATAACAAGGTTAAAGCAGGGAAAATTTATGAAGCAAAAGAGGACACGTATAATCTGAGGGTGCAGTCAAGAAAAGAAAGAAAAATACACATCCAAGAACAGGTTGCGCAACACATATGTACATAAAGAGGAAGGATGCATGGTTTTATGTTGGAGACTACTCTGATGACCATAACCATCCATTGATCATAAAACCATCTCTAACAAGGTTCCTTCGTGCACACCGCCACATACCACTAGAAGAAAGAGATTTCTTGAGGCTGCTATGGGAGTGCAACATTCCAACGAGCCGACAAATGCAACTCATGGCAAAGTTCTACGGGAAGCTCAATGACGTGCCATATATTGAGAAAGATGTGGCAAACCTAAAAGCATCTTTAAAAAATGACACGAATAAACATGACATGCAAGACACATTGACATTATTTGACAAGATGAGGGCTAAAGACAAAGATTTTTTCTGCAAATTAAAGCTTGATAAAGATGACAGGGTTGAGAACACCTTCTGGGTGGACCATGCAGCGTGTCAGGCATACAAGGTAGGGGTACAATGATTGTATATCATTTGACACAACATATCTAACCAATAAATACAAATGCCATGCGCTCCACTCATAGGTATAAACAATCATGGGTAATCAATATAGTTAGGGTGTGGATTCGTCCAACAAGAGATGAGTAGCAACTTTGTGTGGCTGTTCGAAATGTTCAAGCTCGCAATGGGAGGCATTGCACCTAAAAATATAATAACTGATCAGGACACTAGCATGAAAGCAGCTATCAACGCTGTTTTCCCGAATGCAAACCATAGGAACTACAGATGGCATGTCATTCAAAATGCAACATAAAAACTAGGAGGTTTTATGGCCAAACATCTTGAGCTGACTAAAGCATTCAATGCATGTGTCAACAACAACTTGACACCGGAGGAATTTGAGACAAATTGGATGGCCATGATACAACAACATGGAGTAGCTGACAATGTGGATCTATTTGGGCTGTGGCATCAAAGGAAAGTTTGGGTACCACCCTACTTCATGCATAACTTCTATCCATTCGTACAGACTGCGGTGAGAAGCCAAGGATTCAATATTATCCTCAAGCGGTACATAAAGTTGAGTAACACACTTTTTGAATTTGTGCAGTAGTACATGTCAATACAAGACAAAATTCTAAATGCCGAGCTGAAGGCAATGGCAGATAATGCTCTACCAAACCCAAAATGGTGGTGTGGAAACATAATGGAGAGACAGATGGCAAAAGCCTACACAAGAAACATTTTCAGTAGAATTCAAAACGAGCTGCCGAAGAGCTTAATATACTAATGTGACCACCTCAACGACTACCGATTCAAGATCAACATAACAGGTGATCTGGTTGCACACTATGGATACAGAGTCTACGAGGTGTTTGCAAACTGGGAAGAAAATACATACTCCCTACTCATGCAATTGTTGAAAATTCAAGCGTGATGATACATTTTGCTGCCATGTCATAAATGTAATGACAGAACTGAAAGTTTATGAAATTCCCGATACATACATACTCAAAAGGTGGACATGGGATGCAGAATCTGTCCTAGGAGAAAAAGAGGATGCAAACCATCCACACAAGCAAGAAATGCCAGAGAGACAAGGAGTATGATGTTGTTTGCATCATTTAGAGATGATTTCAAAAAAATGTTCCAAGTAGGAGTGATGACATATGATGGAAAAAAGATAATTCGCACGCATTTGAAGGTAATGAAGCAAGAACTGAATATCATAACAAAAAAGATCAAAAGAGGGAACAAGAAGCCAAAGAAGAGGGGATCACTATGCCATCATCCAGTGCTCCAAACACACGTGTGCTAGTAGCAACAATTGCCCAAACAACTATGCAGCAATCAAGCAGCTACCATGGGACATTCCAGCTACAAGCACATCGGGATCACACATTTCATCCAACAAACGTGTAGAAAACCCACCACTATCAATCATAAAAGGGCGGCTGTAGGAGATAGCCAATAAAAATCCACTCGACATTGTTACGAAAAAGGTGAAGCATTGCAGCTTCTGCAACTCCACAGAACACACCATTCGCAAGTGTCCAGAAAAACTACGATTGTGTGGATAAGGGCTTCAGTGATATAGACTAAAAAGATAGCATATTTTTTCGCATTTTGCAAGAAATACATACCTTGTAACACACTATGATAATCCGATCCTGCGCATTTGAGTTATAAATTTTTTATGTACCATGTATGATTGAGTGAGAGAAAAATATCTGTGGCTAATTGTATTTATCATGTTAAGTTATCCACCCCCCTTACCATGTGTATTCCTCAAATTATCCCAGACCTGCCCGTGAAGTTATCACAATTATGATTCAAAATTTATCCTCTAACAATGTCTACACTTATCCACCGAGTGTAGCACAAGTTACACATGATATACAGTTCAAGAAAATTTGTTTATGATCAAAATTTTGAGTATGAAGTTACCAGAAAAATAAGGCATTATAACGTTACCACAAAAAATTATCCTAATCACAATGATAAAGTTATCCACCAATTATAGCAGAAATTACCCATAGCCTAAATCTAATGTTATCCACCTAATATAACAATAGTTACCATGAACCACACTTTTTGTAATTATCCACAGAGAACAACATAAGTTATCATGAGTTTGCAGTAAAAAGTATTCAGAAGAAAAATATATATGCAGTTACCTCAATGCTAAAAAAGGTAACTCAATGGATCATATTGTCTTCCAGAAAAGACCTCCAATTCTTGAGAAGGTTCTGGGGATGATCCAATCAGAAGGATGTTAGCTTTATCTTTAATTTTGGAATCATATCCTAGAAAATCGCAGGAACAACACTTCCATTCCACAATTCAAGGAAATTTAGCATGAATAAGCCGTACTCAGTGCTGATAAGAATCATAAAATGTTAAAAACATAAAAAACTAAACATCAGAGATGATACATGAATAAATGAAGAAAACGAAAAAAAAGAACACTAACCAATTGGTTTGCTCTGAACCAGAACATATGTCAACTCAAAATCAGCTATCTGTCTATGATAATCAGAATAGTTAACCTGGTACGCCATCTTAATTGCTTCAACTAGCTAGCTAGCATGCTCACTCATTCCATCATTTACTGGACCACATAGGGAATCAAGGATTTCAAACCTTTTGGAAGGCATGTTTAATGAAACCATGTACCAGTGGACCATAGGATCCTTTCTTATTCCAAGATGCTACAGTACTGGGAAGGAGAGCTACAAAATAGAACAACTATTGATTAGAAGAAGCTGGAAAAATTTATCCACCAATATGATACAAAGTTATCATCCTTCATAACTAAAGTTATCCACCCTTGTGCAAAAGAGTTATCATCTAACACCAAAAAAAGAAAAGGGGAAGCAGTAGCATGCCAAATCTTTGTGGCTAATCTTGTATTTGTCATCTCGCCTAAAGGCCCTTTGCAAAAGATTAGATTTGAAATTCCCCTCCAAAAGATACTTTGTCACAAGAGGTGAAAAAATAACTCTGTTGGGTGGACATGAATCTTGTAATATAGAAATACCGATGTCATAAATAGTGTTTCATAGCTCACCATCTTCCATAACACTACTTGCAAGTTAACCGGTATTCACCCACATTAGATCGATAATCAAAATTCAGAAACTACACCAAAAACAAAAATAGAAAAAAAGGACAAGTAACATCAGTCAACGCTGAAAATATATAAAAACATAAACAAATTATCCACACAAAAGTTCATTAGTTACCATGAAGATAAAGTAGAAGTTACACGCCATAAAATAGATATAGTTACCCACTAAGATAATTAAAAATATAGGGGTAACAACAAAAAGCATACCCTTTAATATTCGACTTCTTTTCCTTCATGTGGTGTACGATAACCTTGTTGTACAATGAATCTTCCTCTTTGGTAGTGGAAATGAAATAGAACGGAGGATGATGAACCTTCGAAGGTTGCTTAATTCTAACAATGCGAATACATGTTCTTGGTGCAACACTGCCAACAACTAAATTAGGAACAACCGTGCTAATGACAGGAGCCGAGGTACAAAATTCATGGATGCCTACAAAGAAAACCCACAAAGAGGTGGGAAATTAATTACCAGAGAAAATAAACCCATCCTGAACCTACTGATAAAGTTATCCACCAGCATATTAAAGAGTTACCCTAGACATAGTACTACCTAGGATAATAGAAGTTACACAGAACATAAATCTAAAGCTATCCACCCAGAATAACAAAAGTTACCCAGAACCTTACTGCAATAGTAATATCTTCATTTAACAACACAAACAAAGTAGAAAAGGGCGAAAAAAGTTACATTTCACATCATCTCCAATCTGGTTGCAATTATATTTTCCAATCGCATATTTGTGTGCCCCATTAGCACCAAGATTATCAACCAATAGATCATCAAGAGAAATAACTACATTTTCATCCTTTCCGGGCAATTTTCTATTATCACAACCAGATGATTTCTTATCTACTACAAAAGACAAAAAAAGAATATACAAATGAAAAGATGGACAAATGGCGTACCCCACGTGGAAAAGTAGTACCACATGTTTTTTCACCACACAAAAATGAACAAAAACTCAAGAAATGATAAGAACTAAAATAAAACAACACAAACGATTGTGAACACAACAAGCACAAATGAATAGTTTATATACATCACACGAGCATAAAATCATGTAGTCAAATTCACATAACGAATTGTTCCACAAAAGCTAACACAAAAGCGCAATCCACCTATATGTAAACCTACTTAGCCCTATGAGTAACACGACACTAATGAAACCTCCATTGATAGGCCACAACAAACTTCTAGATAACAACACCCTCCCTCCCAAGCATTCCAGTGATGATCTTCAGATTGGTAATTCGAAGGCTCGATAATTAGTTAGAGCCACCGTCTCCCTCGTTACCACCAAAACACTTGAATCTTCATCCTTTGATGTTGATGCCAAAACTTTTAAATCTTCTGCCGCAAGTGCGTTCAACTCTTCATCCTTTGATGTTGATGCCAACACTTCTAAAATCTTCTACCGCAAGTGCTTTCTACCGCATAGACCTAGCCTCCGCATATAAGGGCTAGGAGGGGCCACTGAGGAGGGCATCAAAACTCTCATCACAAATACGTCAGATCTAATCCGCGCAACCATAACCATCTCAACGACTTGTAACCTTCATCTATTCAATCAAGAACATACAAGCATGAATAGAGTTTTCCCTCCGGAGGCCTGAACTTAGGTAAACTCATTCCCCATTGTTTGTCAGTTAGACGATGAAGTTTCCTCCCTTCGACTGTTGGTGCCACACATAGAAGTCCATGGATCGACGCTTAGGACATGGACGTAGTAGAAGAGGAACACCTCAAGGGTGGACTCGAGGCATGTGTGTAGGGGTTCCGCGCATAAAAACAATAAATTTAACTCTACGCCCCTGAACCCCTGAAGCTGCCAGAACCTATCTATTAGTAATACAGTAACGGGAGGGGCTTTTCGTGAACTTACCCTTGAAGACAAAAAAGCGTTGTCAACGCTCAGGAGAGCGTGGTTGATGTAGACGAGCCGAAGCCGACCTCAAGGTCGTGATGAAGTCCTTGCCTCAAGTGCGACACCTCGCGGGGAGTTACACACGTCCGGTGCCTGACAATGACTCCCGCTTCCTCGATCCGATGGCATTCTGAAAGTAGAGCTCCGGATCCGAATCCCGCAGCGACGGCGCTCCATGGTGAAGATGTCTCTTGCTCAGCAGTCTGCACTTGGGACCACGGTCACGAGAGAGAGAGGAGGAGAGAGAAAATATCAATTAGAGGTCCTTCCAAAAGTGGGGAGACCTTTATTGATTATTGGGTGTATTTTTCTAGGCCAAATACCCCACTTTATATAGAGAAGGCCCCCTCAAGTCCCGAGGTGGGACTAAAGGAGAGGAGGGGGGAGGAGGTGGCCGCCAGCCACCTAGTGGGCCCCGCGCGGGGGGGGGGGGGCTAGGCCCAGCCGGCCTCCCCTTTGGTCCCTCTCCCCTTTCTCCTTTCCCCTAATGGGCCCTCTCCCTCCGGAATTGGCCCATTAAGCCTTTTGACCTTTTAATTGATTTTCTCTTTATTAAATAATTATGAATAAATGATTAAATCAATATTTAACATTCATTCACATATTATCTAATCTACGTGGCCATGGAACACCTTCCACCTCCACTCCGGACATCGTCCGGACTTACCGAAACCCTTCCGGTTTTCTCCCTTCTTTTCTTCGGCAATTCTACCGATCCTATAAACACTCTCTAAGCATCATCAAGCCCTTAAGCGTGATACCCCATGGTTCGAGAACACTCCATACATGGTCGGGACACTCCCGCACCAATGATAAACAGAGGGACCTGGATGGCCATGTGACCCCTATGCATTCCACGAAGATCTTTCGTCGTTTGAACCGGGACAGTCGTGTCTTATTCCCTTTGTCTCTCGATACTTGCATTGCCCGAGATCTGATCAATGACATCACCATGTCGGTTTCAATCTCGTTACTGAACAATGCTACTTGACTCGTTCTGACAAGTGATACCCCCATGATCTAATCACACGCTGCGCAGCTATTGGATATAACCTCTCCGAGTGGGCCCTTGAGTATCTTCCCGTCACATGGACGGACAAATCCTGCTCTTAACATATATTGCCTCTATGGTTTCCTCCGAATACCTGAACACACCTTTATAACCACCATTTTACCAGATGGCGTTTGATGCTATCTAAGCATTCTCGGGAGACAGTGATTGATATAGCCTCACGGTCTAAGGAATAGTCTACGAGGATCCATTTCTAATCATCGTAACTTGAACTTCGTGACATGATCGAATCACGATGTTTAGGTTGGGTATTGGTTCATCATCTCATTCTCAGAATGAGATGACCTCATTCAAGCGGCATAAATGCCACATGATCAGGAAACATGATCATCTGTTGACCAATGAACCAGTGACTAGAGTTTCACTGGGAACCCCTGGTTTGTTTGTATATCACACGTGTATTGATGTTTCCACTCAATACAGTTATAGCATGATATAAAACTTAATCATAAACTATATGAAATATGATAATAGTCCTTACTACTATTTGTCTCTAGGGCATATTTCCAACAGTCTCCCACTTGCACTAGAGTACAAATACACTAGCTGCATTTGTTCTTAATTATTGGTACATATAACCGGTGCCTAGAACATGCTTGCTCATGGAAGGGGTTGAGTCTTGGGTCTGTACTTTACAGTCCCAGATCCTTTGCAACTTACTAATGTCACTTTGATTGACATTAATATTCTATCATCACATGACAAAGATCGTGTATGCATCATTGCTATGGCAGAAGCGAGGCTGATTCCAGGAGCCTACAGTGACGTTAGATCAACCTCGAGGGCTTTCTCATGGGCACTGTGCCCTGGGACACATCATTCTATGTTAAAAGCGAATTAGCCCCGCCATAACATTATACAACACTTTAGATGGTACACTTATCTATTATTATAAATGTATTCATCGAAACACTAGTGCACTCCGTGCAACTTTCGATGTTTTGTTCACCTCGCTTCCTATTTGACTTTAATTGGTATCTACAGGAGTTTCCAACATATTCCCTTATAACATAACTCTTTATGCTTTAAGATATGTCATCCTTTATGGATTTGGAAAACATGTCTACAGTTCTCTACTTAGACACTGCGGACAAGACTTAGCTCAACATTACATGATTCAAACTTAATCACTTTTAAACGTTCCTTATTTGGATCACATATTATGCTAAGTTATCATCATGGTTTACTAAGACAGAACCTATGTCTTAACATAGTGGATGATGATCATCCTATTCTTTCTTTTAACCATTGATGTCTAACTTAATGCTATTCCTAATTTGAGTTATCAAGGACCAGTTCCTTAATTAACTTCTATTCTGAAAATCCCTTTCAGAATCTCTTAAGGAATACTACATAATATCATAATACACTTATTATCAACTTCTACATCTTATAAATCATTATTTATAAGTATTTGCGCTTTCATCCTTAACTTACTTAATAATTACTCCTATAAGCTCCCACTCAAACTATGTTGCTAACATATTTGGGTACGAGTCAGTACTCTTACTCAAACTATGTTCCTACATATTTGAATTTGACTCTTATGTTGCTCCCACTTAAAAATATGTCAATCACATACTGTTTAAGGAAGACTTTCATAGCTCCCACTCAATTTTATGCAAATTGCATATCTCCTTACTGTTTTGAATAACTTCAAAATCCTTTGATTAAACATCAAACTTGGAGATTTATTATGAGATACTAGTACTTTACTAGTTTTAAATCCACTAGACATTTAGCACACATGAATCAAATTAATCTGAATTTGTCCAATACTTGACAAATTGTGCTTTTGTCATTCACCCCCCTTTTCCTACAATGGCTTTGCAGTCATTTGGGAAAATTTCAAGTAATTCCTTTTACTTGTGAGATTCAGCAACTAATTGCTTTCTACTCTTAAGGGAAGTTTGCTTCTAGGATTTCTCATAATTTAGTTTACCATTATTCCTTAATAGTTCGTAGGTATGTCACATTTCAAAAATCATGACAAATGATTCACAAATGTCTCCATACAAGATATGGATTTACATTTTGAATCCTACTTCTTATAGTGAAAAACAATAGTGGAGGGAAAAACACAGTGATCAAAATCATTGATTCTTTCCTTCTATGAAGAGAATCGTTCAGGAATGTTGTCCGTTGCACTTCTCAACACTCTGATGCAGGGTTTTGAATCCTCATCATGTTTTACACTAATTTCCATTTGATTCATAATTGAGAAACATCACTAGAAGTGAGCCTTCTCAAGAATGCACCAAAATCCAAGCAATACAACTTTTGCTTTCCTTTTGGTTTTAGCTATGGATTTTGTATTCAAAGTTTCCAATGAATACGTTATAAGGACTTATTCTCTATTGCTTTGGTTATATATAATAACCCTAAAACTTTCACAAATTCAAATGGTTCACTACATTCTAATTGAGTGCTAACTATTTCTAAGCTAATGGTCTCTACATCTACACTACAACGATTTATTTGGTGCCTTCTATTCAACCCCTTTTGATATCTAATATCACATTGTGATGCTTTGTATTTTGACGTTTCAAAACACTTTGCATTCCACAATGTCTTTTATGCCATTCTTATAAATTCAAACTTCATTACTATTGATCAAATCATAGTAATTAGATTCCCTTTTATATTTATGCCCTTTGTTGATGAAACACTTTGATCAAATCAAATAGTTTCATATTCATGTTTCCTTTGGTAAACTTACTTTACACATTTAAACAATCATTTAATGATAATTACCATTTTCATTAAAACATAATACATCGGATATGTATATACTTTTAACAATTCATTAAACACTTTGTATTCAAGTAATACATGGTGTTCAAGTTGTTTCGCCGAACTTAGGCATGATTTATATGTGAAAAGTAATCAAATAACTTGCACATATTATCGCATAACTTTGAATTTAAACAATGGTTTCATTCATTAATGAACATATCATTAAGTTGGGTAATTTAAACAAGGCATTTTAATATTTTACAAATGTTCATACATTATCAATTAGTTTCAAACAACAAGGATAATTCACATATAATCAAACAAGATATGAACACGAATAGAAATTATTCATAAAAGCAGAACAACTGTTTGTTACAAACTCATATGAATAACTATCTCATAAAGTGTGAGACAAACTAAAGAAGTTCATAATATCTTGATTACAAAAATCATCCTAAACACGAACTAAATGATAAATGTCGAGGGAGAGTGTCGTTGGCCATCATCATCATGCTCGCCATCAACACGCAACGTCACCTCCTCTCCAGCAAGCACCTCTATGCAGAAGGACCTGTTTTCACCAAAACAGAACAAGTATCAGATATACTTAACACTGCAAATGTGTTTGCAAGATTATAATATTTATAAAACTGTATATCAAATATATACCTTTGTCGTTGACGACTCCAGCGACGTTGGGTTCATCTATCACATTTCTGAAATGTGATATGAACTCAAGGAAATCCAGTGTTTCCGTGTCGCCTCTCATAACGCTGATCCTGACTTGTGCTTGGAAGCTTAGAGGAAGCAACCGCAGCACAACTCCCATCGCGAATGAGCTTGAGAACCAGTTGTCCAGGTAGTATGCCAGACTCATGCACGCATCGTAGAGGTGCAATAAGTGCTCATCCAATGAGGAGCCCTCCTCCATCTTTATGGAGAGGAAGTCCCCCATCAGCTCATACTCCCACATGCGCATTTGCTCCACGAAATGTGCTCTCAGATGTGTCATGACTGCCCGGGGCTTGATACTCCCCACTATTGGCCATAGTCCATCCTCCATTCCGAGGCGCATGGTCACTGATATGAATGTGGCCATCACACGAGGACGATAACGCAGATCCCGCTGCTCCTGGCTCTCATGAATACAGGGTGACCCTAAATACATCTCGTAGGTCATGTAGTCAGCTACTTTGTTCTCCCCAAGGAGATCAAATAGGCGTATGACCCATGCAGAAAAGTTGGATCCATCTAACTTGAGCTTTTCCCCTTTTAACCAATCGTCGATAGGAAAAGTAATCTCGGAAAGAACCATTTTCTACATTTATAATTGCAAAATGAATTTAGACTAAGTTTATAATTAAATGAGTTAATAATAACTCCACTCAGAAACACCTATCCCTAGTGAGGGTTCCTAGTGATAACACGACCCCTATCAGCCACATCTCCCCCGATCGTCACGGCCATCAATGTGGGTTCAAGGGTGGATGCTAAACGTCGGTCACATCATTCATGTGACTCGTGCTCGATATTTCGACCATCCGCGTTCCGAGGCCACGCTTCTCTAGCGTGCTAGGCTTGCCAACTCAACCTTAGTGTATTCACTGTGCAACATGGCTTACACCCACTGTATGCGAACGTAGATATGTATAACACCCAGGCCTGTCACCCTGGATCGCCTCATACCGAAGAACTTTCTTGGTGGTGCACACTAAGGGGGAACACAATCGTTGGTAATTTTAACAGGGATCATCTTATTAGGCTACCGTCGAGTATCTAATACTAGCACACAATAAGACATACAAACAATAACATTGAATGTAAATGCTATGTGATATGGTCCTTCACGTCGTGATCTCCATCCCGCCACGGGTTCCGGTGCGGGTTCCGCAAGTAGACACTAGGGTACCAGTGTCATTCCGGCGTGGTAGTTTGTCATTACCGTGACTATCTACTACTATGTAACAAAAGGTAATTACTTTACCTTTGCCACAACCATATCACAAAGCAACACCCCCCTACAAAACAAAGTTAGACGCTTCTACTTTGTCTTTGCATGTTTTACGTGGCTGAATGGGCTTTCGCACAAGAACCATTCTTACCTACGAACTTTCAGCACAATGTTGATCAAGTAGTTGTCTATACTACACCCTTTTCGGGGCTCTCCGTTGCAAATGGTATACCAACTAATGCGAGAGAGACAGACACCCCCCTAAGCCACTTTATAACGGTACAAGCCGTATGTCAAGCGTGGACCAGTCTCATGAATGCGTAAAGTCGGTTGGGGGCCGCTTCATCAAGCATTACTGCGGTATACACAAGTACACGTGGGAGGGTAACAACTAAAAGATCAACGCCCACACGCTACATCTCGTGTGTTCTACCCGTACTAGCATTACTACGCATAGATCTAGCTCTGATACCACTGTAGGGGTTCCGCTCATAAAAACAATAAATTTTACTCTACGCCCCTGAACCCCTGAAGCTGCCAGGACCTATCTATTAGTAATACAGTAACGGGAGGGGCTTTTCGCGAAATTACCCTTGAAGACCGAAAAGCGTTGTCAACGCTCAGGAGAGCGTGGTTGATGTAGACGAGCCGAAGCCGACCTCAAGGTCGTGATGAAGTCCTTGCGCTCCTTCTGGCTTCAACGACTTGAGTGCCTCAAGTGCGACACCTCGCGGGGAGTTACACACGTCCGGTGCCTGACGATGACTCCCGCTTCCCCGATCCAGCAGCGATTGGAAGTAGAGATCCGGATCCGAATCTCAGCCACGGTGCTCATGGTGAAGATGTCTCTCTCAGCAGCCGGACTTGGGACCACGGTCATGAGAGAGAGAGGGGGAGAGAGAAAATATCAATTAGAGGTCCTCCCAAAAGTGGGGAGACCTTTATTGATTATTGGGTGTATTTTTCTAGGCCAAATACCCCACTTTATATAGGGGGAGGGGAGGTACCTCCTCTCAAGTCCCGGGGTGGGACTAAAGGAGAGGAGGGGGGAGGAGGTGGCCGCCGGCCACCTAGTGGGCCCCCGGGGGGGGGGGGGGCTAGGCCCAGCCGGCCTCCCCTTTGGTCCCTCTCCCCTTTCTCCTTTCCCCTAATGGGCCCTCTCCCTCCGGAATTGGCCCATTAAGCCTTTTGATCTTTTAATTGATTTTATCTTTATTAAATAATTATGAATAAATGATTAAATCAATATTTAACATTCATTCACATATTATCTAATCTCCGTGGCCATGGAACACCTTCCACCTCCACTCCGTACATCCTCTGGACTTACCGAAACCCTTCCGGTTTTCTCCCTTCTTTTCTTCGGCGATTCTACCGATCCTATAAACACTCTCTAAGCATCATCAAGCCCTTAAGCGTGATACCCCACGGTTCGGGAACACTCCAGACATGGTCGGGACACTCCCGCACCAATGATAAACAGAGGGACCTGGATGGCCATGTGACCCCTATGCATTCCACGAAGATCTTTCGTCGTTTGAACCGGGACAGTCGTGTCTTATTCCCTTTGTCTCTCGATACTTGCATTGCCCAAGATCTGATCAATGACATCACCATGTCGGTTTCAATCTCGTTACTGAACAATGCTACTTGACTCGTTCTGACAAGTGATATCTCCATGATCTAATCACACGCTGCGCAGCTATTGGATATAACCTCTCTGAGTGGGCCCTTGAGTATCTTCCCGTCACATGGACGGACAAATCCCGCTCTTAACATATATTGCCTCTATGGTTTCCTCCGAATACCTGAACACACCTTTATAACCACCGTTTTACCAGATGGCGTTTGATGCTATCTAAGCATTCTCGGGAGACAGTGATTGATATAGCCTCACGGTCTAAGGAATAGTCTACGAGGATCCATTTCTAATCATCGTAACTTGAACTTCGTGACATGATCGAATCACGATGTTTAGGTTGGGTATTGGTTCATCATCTCATTCTCAGAATGAGATGACCTCATTCAATCGGCATAAATGCCACATGATCAGGAAACATGATCATCTGTTGACCAATGAACCAGTGACTAGAGTTTCACTGGGAACCCCTGGTTTGTTTGTATATCACACGTGTATTGATGTTTCCACTCAATACAGTTATAGCATGATATAAAACTTAATCATAAACTATATGAAATATGATAATAGTCCTTACTACTATTTGTCTCTAGGGCATATTTCCAACAATGTGGCAGAGTCGAGGACGAGGATCTCGATTCCTCTGTGCTTCAGTTGGCTTCTAGCAAGGCGGCCACCCCGAAGAGAGCATGGTGGCAAGTAGTGACCTTGTCTAGGACAATGTGCTTGCTCCTTAGGCTGTTGATGCCACAAAAGGGTCATGCTAGCGTGAAGCAATGCAACACACTAGTGGGGAGCGGCATGGAGGATGCTGAAGTGGCCAAGTTCCCCATCGGTCAAGTGCTCGGGGCGAGAGAACGAGAGAAGGAGAGGTTAGGGAATAAGGCTTCTTACATATGGGGTTCACATGTCAGCGACATTTACCTAACAAGTAGATCATAAATGTGTGCTTTGTGGCGCCCGTCCATCTTGAGTTAAGGACTAAAATAATAAAAGGTCATAAACATCGATGTAACAACAATTTAACCATTTAAGGGACACATACATTCAAGGTACTAAAAGTGATCGAGAGGTTTAATATAGCAAGACATATCCACATGATGTAGGATAATGTTACTTAAAATGACAACAATACAGCCAAACTAATTGTATAATTCACAAGTGGTGAAAGATTTCAAGGGAGGATAGAGAGTATATCAAATATACGTAGCTCCAGCCCAATTTCTCAAACAAAACAATGAGATGTTGACATACCTCATCTAAAGATCTACTTAGATCTAGTACAAGCATGCCTACTTCATCAACTTCTCGATCCTATTACAGTGCACTGAACCAACTAATTTTATTGTACATCTTGCAATCAAATAGTTATAACACGGCAATTTACATGTAGTGTCCAAAGAACGGGTATTCTGATTGTATATGAGGTCGACTATGGCACTTACCTGATCACATGGATTAACCTGCAACATTAAATTACTACGATTAGATAGACAAGACAAAGATGGAAAAGAACATAATCATCTTTAGTTTTTTCCATTTTGAAATAAGAATGCTAACGGTACTACCATTTTCCAACAAAATTGTACTATAGTTAGGCTTTGTCACATACTCACATTACCGGAATTGTATGTTTGGTCTACATGTCCTATTTGCGTAGAGTTACCTCGGTAACTGAAGATGAGTTTCATATTCACATTAATGGATTGCATGGAAATCTAAAATGGATAACACATGTTTATTGGATAACGTAATGCTATAGCAATACAAATGATCCAAAAAGGAGGGCCTCTGTAATTTCTCTAGTTACATCATTCAACTCTTCATCCTTTAATGTTGATGCCAAAACTTTTAAATCTTCTACCGCAAGTGCTTTCTACCGCATAGACCTAGCCTCCGCATATAAGAGCTAGGAGGGGTCACCGAGGAGGGCATCGAAGCTCTCATCGCAAACACGCCAGATCTAATTTGCACAACCACAACCATCTCAGCGACTTGTAACTTTCATCTATTCAATAAAAACGGACAAGCAGGATTAGGATTTACCCTCCGGGGCTTGAACCTAGGTAAACTCGCTCCCATTGTTTGTCTCTTAGACGACGAAGTCACCTCCCTTCGACTGTTGGTGCCACACATAGAAATGGCCCGACGCTTAGGAAATGGACATAGTAGAAGAGGAACACCTCAACGGTGGACTCGAGGCATGTGGCAGAGTCGATGACGAGGATCTCGATTCCTCTACGCTGTAGTTGGCTTCTAGCAAGGCGGCCACCCCGAAGAGAGCATGGTGGCAAACAGTGACCTTGTCTAGGACAATGTGCTTGCTCCTTAGGCCGCTGATGCCACAAAAGGGTATCACTAGCGTGAAGCAGTGGAACACGCTGATGGGGAGTGGCATGGAGGATGCTGCAGTGGCCAGGTTCCTCATCGAGCTCTCAGGGCAAGAGAATGAGAGAGGGAGAGTTTAGAGAAGAAGGCTTCTTACATATGGGGTTCACATGTCGGTGACATTTACCTAATAAGTAGATCATAAATGTGTGCTTTGTCGCGCCTGTCCATCTTGAGGTAAGGACTAAAATAATAAAAGGTCATGAAAATCGATGTAATAATTTAACCATTTAAGGGACACATACATTCAAGGTACTAAAAGTGATCGAGAGGTTTAATATAGCAAGACATATCCACATGATGTAGGATAATGTTACTTAAAATGACAACAATACAGCCAAACTAATTGTATAATTCACAAGTGGTGAAAGATTTCAAGGGAGGATAGAGAGTATATCAAATATACGTAGCTCCAGCCCAATTTCTCAAACAAAACAATGAGATGTTGACATACCTCATCTAAAGATCTACTTAGATCTAGTACAAGCATGCCTACTTCATCAACTTCTCGATCCTATTACAGTGCACTGAACCAACTAATTTTACTGTACATCTTGCAATCAAATAGTTATAACACGGCAATTTACATGTAGTGTCCAAAGAACGGGTATTCTGATTGTATATGAGGTCGACTATGACACCTACCTGATCACATGGATTAACCTATAACATTAAATTACTATGACTAGATAGAAAAGACAAAGATGGAAAAGAACATAATCATCTTAGTTTTTCCATTTTGAAAGAAGAATGCTAACAGTACTACCATTTTCAACAAAATTGTACTATAGTTAGGCTGTGTCACATACTCACATTACCGGAATTGTATGTTCGGTCTACATGTCCTATTTGCGTAGAGTTACCTCGGTAACCGAAGATGAGTTTCATATTCACATTAATGGATTGCATGGAAATCTAAAATGGATATCACATGCTGATTGGATAAGATAATGCTATAGCAATACAAATGATCCGAAAATGAGTGCCTCTATAATTTATCTAGTTTCATCATTCAAGTCTTCATCCTTTGATGTTGATGCCGCAAGTGCTTTTTGTTTAGATGACTTCTTTTAGCTGCCTAAATCTGTCAAAAGGTCCAATATTTTACAACACGTACATCATAGGATTAGATGGAATGCCATATTAAGTTCAAAGGTATCTTTCACCACTCCATCCTGATTTCCCACTCGGACGCTTTGCTTGTCTTGCAGTTTTGATTCCACTACTTCATTCACAATGGGCTTTGCTCCTCCTAGCTTTTCTAATCATGCCCTCCTGCGTGATTTTGATTATAAAACTAAAGCAACTATGTAGTTGGCAAGGGTAGCAAATTTGATCAATTGCTATAATTCACTGAGCATGGGAAGAGACATACAATATATATGTTACATGTATTACTACAATACGACTAATTGAATATATCAAAAAATGGACAATCCTGATGACATCAACAGAAAGAACTAACCAGTCGTTGAAATATTCTTCTAGGCTGGATGATCATTATTCTGTAGCAGACCACATCACCAACACCCTTGATACGAGGCAAAACAGAGAAGCAACAAGCAGCACAAGAGAAAAAATATATGCAAGATTCATATAACCATTTCAATCATGCTTAGCTAGAGAGCACTTCATAGCTAAAAGCAATTTACATGCATAATCCTTGATAAACTTATGTTGGCAACATCAAAAATATATTATTCATGCGTCGGCCGGGGCCACTACTTGTAGCCAACATCCTCACAATGAGCACTCTAGCATTGAAAATCACCTACATAAATCAATTCTTTTATAGGTTGCTAGAATCTTATTCAACAAACCATGATGGATTTACAATAGAACATGCAGTTGGAGGATTCATATACAATCAAATCCTCAAGAAAGAAGGTAGAATTTTGCACAACTATGCCAATAAGTCCAGAAGATTTTGGGCATGTCCAAAGTAGCCGGAAACGGGAAAGGTGGTACGTCTCCTGACCCGGGATCGTCGTACCGGATCGAGGGTCGGGCTCGAGGTGCGGGCGACGGAACGCATCCGGAAATGGTAGATTCAACACTGATTCAGCAATCACCCAAGAACTAAATAGAGGGAGAAGTGAAAGAAACTGGAGGACACAAATCATATATATATGAATCCTAGGAAGGGAGGAGGCAAAGGGGGAGTAACCCGTCTCCGCACCCAGCAACAACAAAGGGAGACGATGGAAGAGCTACCTCCGCATTACTCCACCACTACCGTTCATGCACCATTAAGAGAGTAACGAAAGGGATGGACGGTTGAGGTCCCTCGCCTCGATTGATTCCACCGCCGGGAGGCCCCAAAACAAACTACTTCGCTACAAACAAGGGATCTGCTAGGAGGTGAATGCTAGGAACATGGAAGGTATGTGAGAGATATCCATACAAGGGCCCTCGTATGGTATATATAGAGGTTTTTACATGGAAATGAACTTCATTAACTAGAGTGCTCAGTAGATTCGCTGGCAACTAAATCGAATACAATGTTTGGGGCAACATCCATCCAACCAGCACACTCATCCTCTCCATGAGAGCCATATCTAGCTAAGGTATGAGCAACTTTATTACAGTCTCGACGACAAAACACGAAACTGAACGAGGAGAAGGAGGCAATGCATAAACTCCTTGTTTCTCGAAGAAGGACACCAATCTCCAAAAGATCATGGTTGTTCGAGTTCAGAGCATTCACCAGGACGAGTGAATCTAATTTGAACACCACATTGTTCAGGCCTAGCGCTGAGGCGCCCTCCACGGCGGTGACACACGCCTCCGTCTCGGCCTGAAGAGCAGAATGCAGGTGTCTCAGTTTGCCTGCTGCTGCGCCATTGAACTCACCATTGTGATCTCTCGCAACAAATCCCCAAGCACCTGCACGGTTTGGCTCCCAGAACGCTGCATCCGTATTGACTTTTACCTGTCCCTCCGCAGGTTTTTGCCATGCAGCCACAGCCGGCGATAGTCCCCACTGCTCCAACGCATCGCCAATCCCCTCCTTGCAGGAGTGAGTCCCATTAAACTCGACAACGTGTTTTTGAATAACATTGCAAACCATCAAGGATGTTCCGTCCATCTCCCTTGCGTTGAGTTTATTTCTCGTCGTCCACTGATGACCCACAAGTATAGGGGGTGTATCGCAGTATTTTCGAGGGAAGTGAAACCCAATTTATTGATTCGACACAAGGGGAGTCAAAAAATATTTATAAGCCTTAACAACTGAGTTGTCAATTCAGCTGCACCTAGAAACAATCTTGCTCATAGCAGTTTATTAGTAGCAACAGTTTTGTAGTAGGAATAGTAGAGTAATAGCGATAGTAAAGTAAAGACAGCAGTAACAATTGTAGTAAACAGTAGGATTCGAGTGCGGTAGGCATAGGGATGGATGGACGGGCGTTGCATGGACAAGAAAATTCACATGGCAATCAGAACATAGGGCAATTGTAGATAGATAAGATAAAGCATACAAGTACTAGATAATCCTAGGCATGTGTTCCATATATAGTCATATGTGCTCGCAATGAGAACTTGCACAACATCTTTTGTCCTGCCAGCCCGTTTGCAGTGGGGCCTCAAGGGAACTATTGGAATTAAGGTGCTTCTTTTAATAGAGCACCGGAGCAAAGCATTAACACTCCGTGAACACATATGATCCTCACATCAAAGCCATTCCCTTCGGTTACCCTGATTTCTGTCACTTCGGGGCCATTGGTTCCGGACAATAACGTGTGTATACAACTTGCAGGTAAGACCATAAACAATACTATCATAATGAATCAATAACATGTTCATATCTGAAATCATGGCACTCGGGCCCTAGTGACAAGCATTAAGCATAACAAGTCACAACAAAGTCAAAAAGCACTAATAGAAGATACTAGGCACCATGCCCTAACAATTTGATGCCATTACATGAACGATCTCATCCAATCCCTACCATCCCCATAGCCTACATCAGGGGATTACTCACTCATAGATGGGGGAAACATGGATGGTCGATGGAGAAGCGATGGTGATGATGATGGCGATGATCTCCTCCAATTCCCCGTCCCGGCAGGGTGCCAGAACGGAGTTTCTGGTTCCGAATCATGAAATTTGATGGTGGCGGCGGAGCGGAACTCTTTCTGGAAAAACGTCGACCCCACTGGGTTTTTAGGTCAGAAGGCAACTTATAGGCGAAGAGGGAGACCGAGGGGGTGTTTGGGGCGGCCAGACCACCCCCTGGCGCGGCCAGGCCTAGCCCGCGCGGCTAGGTGGTGTGGCTGGGCCCCAGCCCCACTCCGTCTCATATTCTGGCTCAGGGAGTCTTCTGGTGAAATAGGATTTTTGGCATATTTTTCGGAATTTTTCCTGATAGTTGATTTTCTGCACAAAAACTAGACACCAAGGTAATCTGCTGAAAGCAACGTCAGTACGTGTTAGTTGTATCCAAATCACACAAGTTTAGAGGAGAAACAATAGCAAAAGTGTTCGGGAAAGTAGACACGTTTTGGATGTATCAACTCCCCCAAGCTTAGCTTATTGCTTGTCCTCAAGCAATTCAGTTGAAAACTGAGTGCGATAAAATAAACTTTCACGAACACATTTGCTTCATATGATGTAAATATTCTCAGCATGTGATCAACTACTTAGACAATTCATAATAAAGAGTATGCAACTAAGTTTACTTAATAGGCATTGCAAGCTATGAAGAGATTCCAACTCAAAAATAATAAGTAGCATGAAACATAAACATAAGCAACGTTACAATGCTCATAACAAGGTATGATAGAGTGGTATATCGCTTGCCTTTGATTGTGAATGCCAAGGCACCTCTAAACTTCAGGTGAAGACTAGAAGTAAAGATATCAAAGATACAAGCATCAAAGTCATAACACAAATAATCAAGTTTTGAGACAAGCACATTACACTAAGAATGACAACTATGCTCTCAAGAAGGTTCTCAAAGAATATGTGGAGACTCAACAAAGAAATGAAAATGGTTTTGAATAGTTTGAAAGGCTTCCAAATGCTGAAAGTATGGTACTCGTTAGCTTTGAGCTCTCATTTCCCCTATCATAAGCATCTTTAATATGGTTAAGGTGAAAGTGAGGTCCAGTCTAAGTTATATGATTGACAGACTATAAACTGGAAATCTCATGTTCCTTGAGTACGAGGGCCGCTCTTCATGCTACTCAACTTTAGTTACCGGTAAGTTCTTGTTATCGTAAATACGTGCGTATCATAGAGAACCGCCAACGGGGTACCCCTTGCCCGATGATACAGAAGAATCCCCATATCAAAATGACAAGGCAAGCAGACAACGAGTATCTCAGCAATCTTCTTATTTACCATGGGAAAATGGTGCTTTTTTCTCTCTTTCCTATTTTCTCATATCTTTTTTTTTCTTTTTCTCAATAGCTATCTCTTTTTTTATAAGAAGAATGCTTCATAAATACTCATTATGGTTACGCTGCAGTTTTCCACCATGATAGCATGGATTAGACTGGCGGCCCAGGCATTTCTCTAACACACATACATAACTCCATGGACTTACAAGCTCCCCTTTTATTTCACACCGACGACATCCGCAAACAAAAGAGCATGATATCAACTGGGTATATATTTACAGGTGTTGAAAGCGTTCCCCGTGACAGCACGGTTCTGCTAATCCCCAGCCTATAATTTGCAAGCATATAACTTTCATGGACAGTCACAATGGTTCAGGTTTATTAAGTGCAGGAAATAAAGTGTGCCATCAAGTTCGTGAGAGCTTTACTAACTAACTTTCTCATAACAAGCAAACATTTTATTCAGAAGAAAACAAGGCATATAGAATATGCACGGAAATAGCAAAATATGCTAATAGGTAGGTATGCTGGACACTTTTGGCAATATTTGGTTTTAGGGAGTTGGAAACATGAGTAAAACATACTCAGTGTAAGTGAAGGCTAGCAATAGTAAGGGAGCGACAAACGAGAGAGCAATAACTATCATAATCATGCTTGCAACAAAACATGACTAATCATGGCATGAAAGTGATTCAAGACCCTCAAGGAAAAATAATTCATCGAGGCTTAACTAATTATTTCAGTCATATGCATGCGTGAGCATGTGCCAAGTCAATTCAAATGAAACATTCAGAGGAGGATACCACGGTGTCATACCAAGTTATGAATAAAGTAATGCAAGCAAACATTCATATGACATGCTACAAACTATTGGCAAGCTGGAACTAATCATATGAAAGCAAGAACTACTAAGCATCCATGAATAACATACACCCTACATGAACAGACTAAGCATGACCACAATGATGAGTATATGTACAAAAATAAAAACAAATAGAGTTTGTTACCAACCTCTTACCACACCTCAAGCTGTCATTAATCCTCAATATTGCTCTTCACTTGTGTGGCTTGAATAATAATATGAAACCAAATTCCACTAAGGACTGCTGAACCCTGCAACAAACTCACAAAACGAAAGAAGAACAACAAATATTTTTGGTGTTTTCGATTTTTAAAACAAGAACCAAAAAGGAAGAACAAGCAAAGCAAAATCTTTTTGGGTTTTTCGAATAGTTCAAACAAAGAAAAAGGGAAAAAGAAAACCAAGGCAAAAAGAAGAAGCAAACAAAGAGAAACAACGGAAATATTTTTGGTCTTTTTGTGTTTTAGAAAGCAAAAGCAAGGAAAGAACAAAAACTAAAAAGAGAACGAAACATGAATACACAAAGTACCGACGGAACATGATATGGAGATGAGTGTGATGTCGGTGTACCTCCCCCCAAGCTTAGGCTTTTGCCCTAAGTGGGTATCAATCCCAAGCTAGCCAGGATGGAGCGCCTCCGTAGTACGGTGAGGAGGTACCCTCGTCCTGGTGCGAGCTCGAGGCCGCCCCACCATAATGCACAGAGTAATCGTAGGAGGGCACATCCTCCTGGTGCTGCCTGTGGAAGCCCAGCAAGCAGAGCTGCTCGTCCACCTCCTCCTTGGAGTGTGACCACGGCCTCCTGTGAACACTAAACAAAGTAGATTGCGGCAAAGGAATCTCCCTTTCATCCCCGTCAGTAAACAACATCCTATATACTAAACTGTCCATATCAGAATCAGCAGTGACAAAGTGATGTGTTTTCATGGCAGCAAGGTCAAGCCTTTGTGGTGCTAATATAGTATCATTGGGTACACTGAAAGCTCTAACGCATTGACCATATGATACATTGCAAATGTATCTATAATTTTTGATGTTCCATGCTTGGTTTTATCTACTTTCTTGTGTTTTGTTCCAACTTTGGAGTACTTTTCATATGATTTCTTAGACTAACCTATTAACAAGATGCCACAGTGCTAGTTGCCTGTTTTCTGCTGTTTTTGGTTCCAGGAAGTCAGAAAATGAATATTCTCGGAATTGGACGGGATAAAAGCCAAAGTTACTATTTTCTCGGAAGACTCACGGAGCCAGAAGGAGAGTCGGAGAGGGGCCACAGGGTGGCCACACCCCCCCTTGGCATGGGCCAGCCCAGGCCGCGCCAGGGCATGGTGTGGGCCCCCTGGCCGGCCACCGACCTTGCCTCCTTCGCCTATAAGATCCTCCCGATACCAAAACCCTAAATCGTCAACCAGAAATCCACAAAAAGTTCCTCTACGCCACCGCCACCAAAGGGGAGATTCGGGGGACAGAAAGTCTCTGTTCTGGCACCCTGTCGGGACGGGGAAGTGCCCCCGGAGCCATCTCCATCGATCTCCACCACCATCTCCATCACCATTGCTGATTCCCATGATGAGGAGGGAGTAGTTCTCTCTCGAGGCTAAGGGTTCTACCGGTAGCTATGTGTTCATCCCTCTCTCTATGCATGATCATATTGTGATCATGAGCTTGTAATCTATAGATCTACCTTGCTACTCAAGTGCTTTAATAGATCTCTACTCTCCCCATGTGTGTGAAAGTGACAGCGTGCACACCATAGTGGCACTTAGGCTAGATATTACAAATACTTGTTATGAGTTATATTTGGAGTTGGATGTCTTTATGAAATTGTGGTGTTTGTTGGACTCATCTAGTACTCAAGGTGATAGTGTGGGGTTTCTAGATGGGAAAGATGAACTTTGAGGTGTGCTGTTATAGCCCTACCATGGATTAGAGTGTCCAACCGGAGAGTAGTTCAGCGTAGTATCATAAAGAAGAATATATTTATATGAGAGTGTTCACTAGTGAAGGTATGATCCCTAGGCCTTGTTTCTTAGCATTGAAACGCCGTTTGCATTTAGATCTGTTACATGTTTGCTTGCTTCCATCTTTATTTCAGTTTGCCTTTAGTCTTTTCCACGCCATCAAGCTATTTTCTATCACCGTTACCACTTATAATTATATATACCACTTGTATTTCACTATCTCTTTGCCGAACTAGTGCACCTATACACCTGACAAATGTATTGGGTGTGTTGGGGACACAAGAGACTTCTTGTATCTTGATTGCAGGGTTGCTTGAGAGGGGATACCTTTGACCACTTCCTCCCTGAGTTCGATAAACCTTGGGTGATCCACTTAAGGGAAAACTTGCTGCTGTTCTACAAACCTCTGCACTTGGAGGCCCAACAACTGTCTACAAGAATAGAAGTGTGTAGACATCACCATACGTGAAGCGATGATGCCCCCATAGATAGGCCCCCTAGCAGTTAGGCGGCGAGCAATAAGAGAGCCAAGGTTGTACCGAGTATCATTGTTAAGCGCAGCAGCGAGGAAGGCCAAATAATAGTTGGAGATATTACTCGTATTCTCCCTACCCAGAACGCTAGTAGCAAGATAATATGCAAAGTATCTAAGAGCAGGGAGTTGAATGTTTCTTATCTTCCCGCGCTGAGCTACGTGGTCATCGTCATTGGTCACACCCCGATAGAGTTCTAGCAAATCAGCGGGTCACCCTTGAATTTTCTTCACGGTCCCTATCATGCCCACACCTATAATACTGCAAAATCTTTCCAATGGCATGGTAAAGGGCAGATTATAAATTCTAAAAGAAACAGTTGACTGATAGGGCGTGTTAGTAAAAATGAAACTCTCAACAAAAGTTTTGGTGAGCATAGCGTATTGCTCACTCCCATCTTGCATGTATGAGGTCAAACCAACCCTCTGAATCAATAGCAAGAAATCATCAAGAATCCCTGCATCTTGTAAGAAAGTAAAACAAGGAAAAGTAGATGGGTGAGCATCCCCATCATCTCCTTCATTACCAATGCGAGGTGCAATGAGATCTTCGGTGTATGATGGCTGATACATTGCAAATGTATCTATAATTTTTGATGTTCCATGCTTGGTTTTATCTACTTTCTTGTGTTTTGTCCACACTTTGCAGTACTTTTCATATGATTTCTTGGACTAACCTATTAACAAGAGCCATAGTGCCAGCTGCCTGTTTTCTGCTGTTTTTGGTTCCAGGAAGTCAGAAAATGAATATTCTCGGAATTGGACGGGACAAAAGCCAAAGTCATTATTTTACCAGGGGACACACGGAGCCAGAATACGAGACGGAGAGGAGGCAGGGGCGGCCACACCACCTGGCCACGCGGGCCAAATGGCCCGCCTTGAAGTGTTGTGGCCAGGCACCCCCTCGGCCTCTCCTTCCGCTTATATATTGCCTCTGATACGGAAACCCTAAGGACCTGATAAAAATTCCATGAAAGAGTCTGTAGCCGCTGTCATCTCCATCCCTAGACCGGGAGGGATCTGAAGCTCTTCCCGGCACCCTGCCGGAGAGGGGAATTCACCCTGGAGGCCTTCTTCATCATCATGCAAGCCTCCGGTGTGATGCGTGAGTAGTTCATCTCTGGACTACGGGTCCATGTAGTAGCTAGATGGCTGGTTCTCCTCCTTTTTGCTATCATGTCTAGATCTTGTGAGCTCCATTCATGATCAAGATCATCTATTTGTAATTCTTCATGTTGTGTTTGCGGGGATCCGATGGATATTGAGATGCTATTTCAGATTGATTATTGATTCTATCATGTCTTTGTTATTTGTGATCTTTGATGGCTCAATGCACGGCGCCCAGAAAAGTGTTGGTGCGTGGTTGATGTAGAGCTCGTTGGGAACCCCAAGAGGAAGGTATGATGAGCACAGCAGCAAGTTTCCCTCAGTATGAAACCAAGGTTTAATCGAACCAGTAGGAGTAAGGAAACACCCCAAATGTGTTACTAGCTGAGCTTTGGCAGGGCGCACTACCGGTGCTAGTAGCAACGTGGAGACCTGCACAACACAACCACAGAACTTTGTCCCTAACTTGCGATGAGGTTGTCAATATTGCCGTGTTTTGCGGAAACAAAGGATTAAACGTATCGAATGGAAAGAAGTAAAAGTTCGCAGAAAGTAAACACAAAGCGGTAAACAGTTTGTAGATTGAATGTAAAAGACAAAGGACCGGGATCCATAGTTCACTAGAGGTGGCTGTCCTTAAGATAGATAACATGGTGGGTGAACAAATTACAGCGGGGCAATTGACAAACATCGAGAAAGCAATACATGCATATACTAATCATCTTGACTCCTTTGAGATTCGATTGGGCATTACAACATTATACATAGACCGCCATCCAACTACATCTATGACTAATAATCCACCTTCAGGTTATCATCCGAACCCTCTCCAATATTAAGTTGCAAGCAACAGATTATTTCTTTACGAACTGCGTGTAAAGTAAACAATACGATTGTTCTATGAACAAAGGATTGTTGTTTTCTCCCTAGTAGCAACATCACATCTAGTACCTTAGAGATTTCTGTCACTTCCCAGTTACGGAGGCATGAACCCACTATCGAGCATAAATACTAACTCTTGGAGTTGCTAGCATCTACTTGGCCAAGATAGCTACTAACAACGGAAAGCATGCAAGATCACAAATAACAAAGACATGATAGAATCAATAATCAATCTGAAATAGCATCTCAATATCCATCGGATCCCCACAAACACAACATGTAGAATTACAAATAGATGATCTTGATCATGAATGGAGCTCACAAGATCTAAACATGAAAGCACAAAGGAGGAGAACCATCCATCTAGCTACTACATGGATCCGTAGTCCAAGGATGAACTACTCACGCGTCACGCCGGAGGCTTGCATGGTGATGAAGAAGGTCTCCAGGGTGAATTCCCCTCTCCGGCAGGGTGCCGGGAAGAGCTTCAGATCCCTCCCGATCTAGGGATGGAGATGACGGCGGCTACAGACTCTTTTGTGTTTACTGCTTTGTGTTTACTTTCTGCAAACTATTACTTTCTTCCATTCGATACGTTTAATCCTTTTGTTTTCAGCAAAACCGGTGAGATTGACAACCTCATCGTAAGTTGGGGGCAAAGTTCTGTGGTTGTGTTGTGCATGTCTCCACGTTGCTGCTGGCACCGGTAGTGCGCCCTGCCAACGTTCAGCTAGCTACACCTTTGGGGTGTTTCCTTACTCCTACTAGATTGGTAACCTTGGTTTCGTACTGAGGGAAAACTTGTTGTTGTGCTCATCATACCTTCCTCTTGGGGTTCCCCAACAAGCTCGATATATTTTGGGCCATCAATGGCCTAAACTGAGAGGCTGATCTTGAGGGCCTTGACCTCCTAGGTGCATCCCTCTCAAATATTTCTCCAAAGGTATGGTTGTTCATGTTTGATATTCTGAAATTTGAACATCTATTAAACAAGTGATTGCAAAGTGAATATATAATGAAGGGCACTACTCATAGGGACTTGTAAGAGGCCTAAACATGCATCAAAACTATATCTCTAGCATCAAACAAGCTTACAATCTCCCATAACCTATCTCCTACAGCAGCAAAATACTCAAGATATAAACCACTAAACACAAATCTACTTGGACAAGCGGAGGAGTCACATACCGGAGAACAAATGCTCCAAATTTCAGCAACAAAGATGGGCTGAGCGAGGAGATCAAAAAATCGAGGGCAAGCACAGCAAGAACGGGATTTCGAGCAATGAACTAGTGTTTACTCAGGAGAGAAAAGAAAATGGCAAGTGAGAGAGTGAGTGGAGGGCCAGGGGTGGCCCACACCATGGCGTGGCGCCCACAGGCTGGCCGCGCCACCGGTGGTGTGTGCCTGCACAGTGGGTCCCCTGGTACCTTCGACACTTCTACGCCTTTTTCACGTAAAATTTAATATGAATTTTCTGGAATTTTTCGAGACACTTTATTTTTGAGCAAATTTCAGGTATAGATGAATGATTTTCTGATAGAAAAAGATTTTCTGGAATGATGCAATGACAAAACAAGGCTAGAACTACAGAAGTTCTAAGACACTCTAACATGCAAGCAACTAACAACAGAGAACAAAACTAAATGAAAGCAAAAACTAAAATGGAAAGAATAGAAGTAAGCGGAGATAATCATGGTGAAAACATTGTTTTGTTCAATGAAATCCTTTTGTTAACAAGGTTGATCAGGTCTTGTTACCAAAAAAATTTTATATGAAACAAAACTTTGTATTCCACTAATGATTATGTTACCTCAACCTTGATAGCAATGGTCCCAATCATAATAGTTTCAAATTTTTCTCTTGGTATGGGACAATATATTTATCCAACTTGAATGCCCTCAACATGTTCAATTGAATTCAAACCATAAGTCCTATCAATCTTCTTGGGGAAATAGACAGTATGTTCCTTGTCATTAACATTGAAAGTCACATTTCCTTGATTACAATTAATAACAGCTCCTGCAGTATTAAGAAAAGGTCTCCCAAGAATAATAGACATATTATCATCTTCAGGCATTTCAAGCACAACAAAATCAGTTAATATCAAGCAATTATGAGCCACTTGAACTGGTACATCCTCACATATACCAACAAGAATAGTGGTAGATTTATCAGCCATTTGCAAAGATATATCAGTTGGTATTAGTTTCTCCAGTTGAAGTCTCTTGTAGAGAGAAAAGGGCATAACACTAACTCCAGCTCCCAAATCACACAAAGCAGTTCTAACATAACTATTCTTAATAGAGCAAGGAATAGTTGGAATCCCTAGGTCTCCAAGTTTCTTTGGAACCTTACCATTAAAGAAATAATTAGCAACAAAGTAGAGATTTCTTCATTAGGGATCTTCCTTTTATTCGAGACAATATCCTTCATATACTTTGAGTAAGGAGGCAATTTAATAGCATCAGTCAAAGGAATTTGCAGGAATAAAGGTTTCATCCACTCAAAAAACTTATTATAGTGTTCATCTTCCTTTGACTTGTGTTTCTTATCAGGGAAAGGCATAGGTTTTTGGACCCAAGGCTCTCTTTCACTACCATGTTTCTTAGCAACAAAATCTTCTTTAGTGTATTATGTATTCTTAGTGTGCTTTTCAGGTTCTTCTTCAGCTTTTTCTTTACCAGGAACATCATTTTCTTCATTACCACTTTCAGTTTCAGCATCAGAGACAGATATACTATTAAGATCTTTAGCAGGCTCAGAGGGTTCTACAATATTTTTATGTTTCTTTTTTCTTTTCTTATGAGTAGTACCACTATTTTCAGCTTGTTGAGAATCCTGCTCAATTCTTTTGGGATGCCCCTCAGGATATAGAGGATCCTGGATAGCAGCACCACTTCTAGGTCTAATTTCATAAGCATGTTTTTCTTTAGCAGCATTAACTAGCAAGTCTTTTTATACTTTAATAAGTTGATCTATTTGAGTTTGAACCATTTGAAAATGTTTAACAAGCATTTTAACATCATTAGAGGTTCTTTCCACAATATCTTTTAACTCAACAATAGCTCTAGAGTTTTCCATTAGATGATTTTGCACCCTTTTATTAAAATTATCTTGCTTAACAATAAAAATATCAAATTCTTCTAAGCATTGATCAGGAGGTTTAGAGTAAGGGATATCACCTTCATCAAAGTGTTGGAGAGAGTGTACCTCAATAGTGGGTGAATAAGAGATTGGCTTACATAGTTCTTCTATAGGAGGTAAATTCTTGACATCTACAGCTTTAATTCCCTTCTCCTTAAGACATTTCTTAGCTTCCTTCATCACTTCATCATTCAATTCAATAACTCCCCTCTTCTTACATGATGGTATAGGCGCCGGTATAGCTGGTTCAGGTATAATTGTTTCAGGTATACTTGGTTCAGGAGGAGTCCAATCTTCATAATTCTTGCTTATTTTAGCCATTAATTCCTCAGCTTCCTTGGGAGTCCTATTCCTGAAAACACAATCAGCACAACTATCCAGGTATGCCTAGATTCTTCTGTTAGTCCATTATAAAATATATCAAGAAGCTCATTCTTAGGTAATGGACATCCAGCCTGTGCATGAATCAAAGAACAAAACTTTGCCCATGATTCATGCAATATCTCTTTTTCTCCCTGTTTAAAATCAAAAAGTTCCTGCAAAATAGCATGTCTAGCACTAGGAGGAAAATATTTCTGCAGGAAAGTACTAATCAAGCAATCAGGGCTATCAATAGATCCAGGAGGTAAATTACTAAACCACGTTTTAGCTTCTCCTTTCAGTGAAAAGGGGAAAATCTTAGCAACAAAGTAGGTATGCATCTTAATATCATCAGAAAACAGGCAACTCATGGTAGAAATCTCAGTCATATGTGCTACCGCACTTTCATTCTTAGTCCCACAAAAAGGTTCTTTCTCAACAATAGCTATATAAGATAGATCAAGAGAGAAATCATAATCTTTATCTTTAATGTTTATCGGAGAAGCGGCAAACTTAGCATTAGGAGACAATTTGGGTTTTATAATACGCCTCTCAAGGAGACTCTTAGCAGCACTCTTATCATGGGTGTTTTGACATTCTTTAATAAATTCATCGGCCATCTCAATATAACCGTCTTCAATATCATAGCTTTCTCTAGACTCAGGTGAACTAACAGGTGTAGTAGTGTCTTCATTAGGAGTTTCAGTATTTCTAGCTATAGTTCTAGCAATCGTAGCATCTAGGAAAGGACCTAATGAACCACTCTTATCAAGCACAGTAGAAGCAGCATCATAAGTATCAGAAGTTTCAGATTCAGCAGTAGTAGCAGTGTGTGTAACATGTGTATGTGGTGGTGTAACGAGCTTAGTCATAACAGATGGTGAATCAAGAGCAACAAGGGTGTTCAGAACCGTACCTCTTCTTGTAGTGGATGGTAAAATAGGAACCTTGCCATCACGAGACTTACCCATGATGGATGGATAGCAGCGAACAATAGAGAATCCAAGTGAACTTGATAAATAAAGTTATGCTCCCCGGCAACGGTGCTAGAAAATAGTCTTGATGACCCACAAGTATAGGAGGTGTATCGCGGTATTTTCGAGGAAAGTGAAATCCAATTTATTGATTCGACACAAGGGGAGCCAAAGAATATTTATAAGCCTTAACAACTGAGTTGTCAATTCAGCTGCACCTGGAAACAATCTTGCTCACAATGTTTATCGATAACGATTTTGTAGTAGGAATAGTAGAGTAATAGCGGTAGTAAAGTAAAGACAGATAACAATTGCGATGCAGAGGATTCGAGTGCGGTAGACATAGGGATGGATGGACGGGCGTTGCATGGACAAGACAATTCACATGCAATCAGAACATAGGGCAATTGTAGATAAATAAGATAAAGCATCCAAGTAGTAGATAATCCTAGGCATGTGTTCCATATATAGTCATACGTGCTCGCAATGAGAACTTGCAGAACATCTTTTGTCCTGCCAGCCCGTTTGCAGCGGGGCCTTAAGGGAACTACTGGCAATTAAGGTGCTCCTTTTAATAAAGCACCAGAGCAAAGCATTAACACCCCGTGAACACATGTGATCCTCACATCAAAGCCATTCCCTCCGGTTATCCTGATTTCTGTCACTTCGGGGCCATTGGTTCCGGACAACAACGTGTGTATACAACTTGCAGGTAAGACCATAAACAATACTATCATAATGAATCAATAACATGTTCAGATCTGAAATCATGGCACTCGGGCCCTAGTGACAAGCATTAAGCATAACAAGTCGCAACAAAGTCAAAAAGCACTAATAGAAGATACTAGGCACCATGCCCTAACAATCTGATGCCATTACATGAACGATCTCATCCAATCCCTACCATCCCCATAGCCTACAGCGGGGGATTACTCACTCATAGATGGAGGAAATATGGATGGTCGATGGAGAAGCGATGGTGATGATGATGGCGATGATCTCCTCCAATTCCCCATCCTGGCAGGGTGCCAGAACGGAGTTTTTGGTTCCGAATCACGAAATCTGGTGGTGGCGGCGGAGCGGAACTCTTTCTGGAAAAACGTCGAACCCCTCCTGAGTTTTTAGGTCAGAAGGCAACTTATAGGCGAAGAGGGAGACCGAGGGGGTGTCTGGGGCGGCCAGACCACCCCCTGGCGCGGCCAGCCCCAGCCCGCGTGGCCAGGTGGTGTGGTTGGGCCCCAGCCGTACTCCGTCTCGTATTCTGGTTCCGGGAGTCTTCTGGTGAAATAGGATTTTTGGCATATTTTCTGGAATTTTTCCTGATAGTTGATTTTTTGCACAAAAACTAGACACCAAGGCAATTCTGCTGAAAACAACGTCAGTCCGTGTTAGTTGCATTCAAATCACACAAGTTTAGAGAAGAAACAATAGCAAAAGTGTTCGGAAAAGTAGATACGTTTTGGACGTATCATCCACCAATCCCATAGTAAAACACACACCATGGTGCGCTTCTCATCCTTCAAAGACATGATGTCCTCCATCATCAACCTAGCATTGGGAGCAGTAGCTAGCTTCTCTCTTACATCCTCCAACAACAATTCCCTCCAAATCTGCTTCACACGCTTGCACTTTAGAAATAGGTGACCACCATCTTCATCATATCTATGGCACATAGGGCATCGAGTGTCTAGCTCCACTTTCTTTCTCTTTATATTCATCTTAGTTGGTAAACTATTATGACATAATCTCTATAAGAAAATGCACACTTTGCCCGGGAGTTCCAGCTTCCAGATTTTGCTCCACAATGGGTGAACTACTGCCTGTTCTCCTGACGATGAAGCATCTCTGAACACCTGATGATCACACAACCACACACCCAATTGGTAACAAGTTTTAACTGAAAAGTTTCCCTTCTTATCTAGATGCCAGGCTATCATGTCGTCCATTCCATGCCTGACTGGGATAGACATAATTTCTTTTACATCATCGGCATTGAATAAATTTCTGATGGTTTCTTCGTCCCACTGCCTTGTCACCTGATCAATGAGGTCGCACACTTTCAATTCTTCATCCAGTTCATCTGGTGTACTTACTGACCGAGTACCCCCTGTTGGAATCCATGGGTCCGAACACACTGAGATATTTTCCCCTGACCCTACTCTCCATATAATCCCCTCCTTCAATAAATTCACTCCCTTTAAGATACTTAGCCAGTTATATTAGATACCTTGCTTTGGTTGAGCTTGGGGAATCGTAGTGCTTGGGAAGTAGAGAGCTTTTAGGACCACCGTACACACTGAATCTGGGTTCTGAAGCAAACGCCATCCCTGTCTAGCCAGCATTGCCATGTTAAAATGTGCAAATCACGGAACCCCATCCATCCGCCTTTGATTTAGTCATGTTCTCCCAGCCTATCCAGTGACACTTGTTCGTATCATCCTGCTGATTCCATCAATACCGACAAATCATAGCACTTATTTCCTCGTATAGGCTTTTTGTCAAATCGAAACACGACACTGCGTACTCTCCCCGCAACGACACATGGGCAAGCAATCTTTGGTTTGGGCCAGTCGGCGTGGTCAAAACCGAGCGAGCCAGTCGGTTTGAGCCAGACCAAATGGAATCCGACACAAAGCGCTGTTGTCATGTTGACAGGTTAGTCTGCTTCGTGCTAGCCGATCGGCCCAGTCTGCTTGGCCCAGACCACTGACTTTAGCCGGTTTCGCCTAACTGGACAATGTGCTAGATGTGCAAAATTCCAATTCTGTGTATTATTTTTTGAAATAAATAAAAAAAATGTATTATTTAAAAAAAACGTCTTTTCCCCTCTCTTTCTCTCGCCTCCCTCCTCTTAGTCAAGCTCCAATCCGACCGCCGTGCTCTAGAACCGCCGTCGCGCCGTCACCGCCAATACCGCCGCCTCTCACGCGCGTCGCCGTCGCCGTTCCCGTTCTCACCCCATCGCGTCCCTGCTGTCTCGCAGCCTTGGGCAGTTGGTTTTTGAGGTATGGCCTGTTGGCTATCCAGCGATTACTTAAATCACGAACCGACTTGATCAAATCGGTGCGCACCATCTAGATCCGCACCTGGATCTGAGCGATTCCATGGCCTCCGTGGCCTGGACCCACCGTCTCGATCGGGATAAGGTTGGGGATTTCTGTTAGAGTGAGGTGTGGGTTTTCTCTGTTGAGGTTAAGGGTCCATGGAGATCGTAGTAGTACTTGCCTTGGACAATCATCTCCATATGCTTACTGAAAATGGTGAAAGAAATAACCTGTTGCGTACTCATTGCTGGAAATTGAAGGGAAAAATGTGTAACTTTGAAGCCATTTCGTCTACAACTTCAAGAATAATGTATATCTATGCTATGCCAAGGAGTAGGAAGCTACTGCAAACCTTAGCTTTCTTTCATATGGAACCATGGATGCTGAAACTTTTCCTTGTGCGATGCAAATGCAGGGTCGGCGTCGGCGTCTAACTCGTGCACTATCCGGATGAATTGTGGCATTTCAGATTGCATGTGCGTGTTTTCGCAAAGGGTTTGGCAAAATTCGGACGTTGTGTTTGTGTAGTAGCTTTCGGTGAGTTGCTCTGTATTGCCTGTTTGGTTGTTCTCAAAGGTTGAGGAAGCTACCGATTGTGAAGAACCGGCCAGTTGCTGACTTCACTGGGTGTTTCCATATTCAGGTGCCTTAATCTTCTTTTAATAATAACACTGTCTGCTTGGCTATTCATTGTTCAAACTTATGTCTATGCATACTATTGGGTTAGAGTTCGTCCACCTGTAGCTGTTGTTCTTGGTTTGACACTGCCTACTTAAAGAAAAATTGACAATACAGCAACATCTATGTGTCGGACGAAAATTTAGCCTGTAGGAGAGTGAAGAATTTGTTTTTCACATCTTGTGTTTGTCCAAGCAATTTTGAAAACCACGGTGCTCATAATGACATAAATGAGATAGATATACCTCCTCTGGCTAGAAAATTGCATTTGCCCTTGTACTTCGATGTTTGATCACTAGTTCTTACATATTATATATTATTGCTGTTTGTTTGAGCGGAAGATTATTTTTCCTTGTCAATCTATCAGATGGTAGGGTATATATGAATCAGCAACTACTCCACGCGAGAACTTTAAAATGAATGGATCTTACAGTTTATGTGTGTATCCAGCTGCGCTTCGGTGAATGCTATTGGCCCAGCTTGGATCGTGATTAGTGCTGTTTTGAACTGAGAATACATCATAGGCCTCAACTAGCTTGTCCTGTTGAATGTTGAAAATCATATCGTGCTGCATAATGTGCTCGTGTAGCACTAGAGACAGTTTTACATTGGTGTCTTGCAATATCGCGATGTACTTAGAGCTGAAATCATGCTATATCTGGTTACTGGTACTCCAGCTCTTGATCTTTATCAGCTAGGACATTGATGTAGCATTGTAGTTATGTGAACATGTTTGTTGGTAATGGAGAGAATTCTTGCATTGCTTTGTGAACTGTAGTATGGATGCCAGCTGTTTTCGTTTCAATCAATCCCTTTACGGTAGTGGTGAAAGATGTATTGCTATTCCATTTACTATTGCAACGTAAAAGAAAGTATATTATTATGTTACTCCAGCCAAGAGAAATGATATATACTCCCTCCGTTTCAAAATATAAGATGTTTTAGCTTTGTGAAAAGATAGTATCTAGACCACTTTTAGTGTGTAGGTTCATCTAGGTTTGGAGTGAACCTACCCACTAAAAGGGGTCTAGATACACTCCTTTCACAAAGCTAAAACATCTTATATTTTGAAACCGAGGGAGTAGTTAATATTATCTTGATTGTTTATTCTAGTATTGAACATGCATATTTTCTAGAACTTGCCGTTGATATACATATAATCTTCTAAACTACTGTTTTTTAATACTATTATGTATGTAGTTTTGTTTCCATTTCATTGAATTATGACACATATTGGACCGGGACATCTAATTATGCGGTCTTGGACATAGCAAGGTGCTAGGATGTATCAAATCATCTACTCTCTTATATTAATCTCTGTCGTTTCTGATTATAGTTGATTTCACAGCTGTGGTTGGTTGGAGTTTTATAATTCCTATTGATGAAAGCTATGAAATCAATTGGATAGTTGTCAATAAATCTGCAAAGTGCAACAAATTCTCTTAATTGAGATCTTAGATCTTCATATGTTTTATTGGTAACTTGGATTGAGTTTATTGAAGCTGAAAGCTGATAGTTTAGGTACATATGGATGACACCGTTGATCTTCAACGTTTTCTCATGCTTATGTGCATATCTCAAATAGTCAAGACTCGATGAGTATTTAGTAATTCCTATATACGTTTGTGATGTTAAACTAACTTCTTGTGTACTTCCAGTTGTTCCCAGAACAGCTTGTTGAAGATGCGAAACGCAGAGAAAAAGTTGTCAAGGATGCCAAATGCAGATGCCAAGATTGCTGCGCTGCACAAGGAATGGGATGATGCTCGGTGTCCAATCTGCATGGACCATCCCCACAATGCTGTCCTTTTGTTGTGCAGTTCTCATGACAAAGGATGCAGGTCCTACGTATGTGATACGAGTTATAGACACTCGAATTGCCTAGACAGGTTGAGGAAAATGAACGTGAACCACATGGACAGTTCATCGCAGCCGAGCGCTTCCTTGCCTGGAGATGCAAGTGACCAAAATGTGCTGCAGAGATCCCGTGCTGGTCTCAACAGAGGGAGCCACAGGCTATTAAGAGATGTACCTGAATTCAGTGAAGATGGCAGTCATAGCTCTGCAGCCATAACTGGGCAACAGGTAGGAATAACACTGGAAGGCCTCGAGGGAGAAGGAAGTAGGCCAGTCGAGTCAGCCGAGGCGTCCAACGTGAACCGGTTGATGTGCCCACTGTGTAGGGGGGTAGTGAAGGGCTGGGAGATCATCAAAGATGCCAGACAGTATTTGGATGAGAAGCTGAGGACTTGTTCGCGGGAGGGATGCACATTCTCTGGTACCTACGGCGTGCTCCGTAGACACGCCAGAAGGGTGCACCCCAGGACAAGGCCTGCCGATGTGGACCCATCAAGGCGCCGTGCGTGGCACCGCCTGGAGAACCAGCGGGAGTACGGTGACATACTGAGCGCAATCAGGTCAGCTATGCCTGGGGCAGTTGTGTTTGGAGACTATGCTGTCGAAGGTGGTGATATCAACGACCGTGAAGGCAGCGGGCCAAGCGAACCAGCTGGTTCTCTGTTGACGACATTCTTCCTATTCCACATGATGAGCACTAGTCCGCCGAGATCAGGAGACGAGCCCAGAGTCTCGTCAAGGGGCCTGAGAAGGCAGAGGCGACGCTTTCTATGGGGAGAGAACTTGCTAGGTCTCCAATACGATGATGACGAGGATGAGGAGGATAACCTAGACGAAGAGGTTCAGAGGCCAAGGAGTCGCTGCCGGAGGTTCGGTAGGTCAAGGTCTGAGGAGCGGCGCTGATGGCGTGGGCAGCAGCCATGGTAATTACATCCTTCACCTGTCATGGAGTTCTTTTGCCATGCCAGCAGAGATGCGGGTGGTGCTGCTGCTGCGAATGGATTAAAGCTTCGCAACGTATCCCTGCTGCAGTGGATGATCCAAGGCAACCATGGATCCTGCATTTCAAGTTTGGATTGTTGAACCCTCCTCAACTACATATGTATTCACAAGGCCTCCTGTAGTTATGTAGAGATAGATCAACGGAAATGGCCGTCATCGGGGATTGTTGGCACACATGCTTGCTGTGGTAACTGGAGCTGCTCATGACGTACCTCGCGGGTTGCTTGCTCGGCGTGTGCTGTTACCTGTATCTACAATTTGCTGAATTCGTACTATTTGTACTTGGTATCTTTGTTCAATTGAAGCGGGCAGGAATCACATTTCCCTGATGGTTCTGTGTATGTTGCTGGTTATTCTATCTGTTCCAAACTGTCAGCCACTTGTGTGCTCCTGTTGCATATCTTCAGAGTGCAGCCTGGTGATTTTCCATGTTCATTCCAGTAGATGTACTCTGCTACCCTGTTATTTTGTTTATTTAGAAAATGGAGGTCTGGGTTCTGAATTAGATGTATGTATCTATACTCACATTTCACTAATTCGGGACAGAGTACAATCTTTGAATTTTAGTTTCAGATTTGTCATATACTTAACATCTGCAAGATTCAATCTTACACGCAAAATTCTGTATTCTTCCAAAATTCTTAGTTGCCGAAGCTTCTATCATCACAGCCCAATCCTACATAACATGGAAAGGAAAATAAGCTCACGGAGAATGAAAATCACAACCTGCATGCTACATACAGCTGCAGATCATCTGCTGGTTTAATAACCATTCGTGTCAATTAAAACATCCCAATCAGCCAACATACGGCAGTCATCATATAGTACTGTAACCACCTGTAAAACTATTTCTCTCAACGGAGACTAGATATCATATGCGTTTACCGACGACTATATATATACGGTCCATACAAAATACAAACATTCTATAGCATATTTCAGTTAATTTTGTGTAGCGCCCACTCTTGTGGTACAACCGTGTCACTGGCTCGTCGAATGTCGCGACGTGGCGTGACGCTGATCCGTCTTGATTAGTCCCAAGGCTCGTGGAGACTGATACTCTCCATGCTCGCCTCGATGTCTCCCTGCACATGAAAATAAGCATGGTCAGAGAATGTGCCGTGACAACAGAAGGAGCTGCAGGGTTCAGGTTCGTTGTAAACGATGGTAACCCAACAGTTTTCAGGTTGGAAACTCATCAGATGTTATTTTTTACTATCTTTTTATACCTTGTCAAAAAATCACAGCACAGAAATTAACATAAACCTGACCTTCCTCCATATTAGTTCTTTCCTTTTATTCCCTCCAATCCAAATTAATGTAATGTCTCAGATTTGTCTAGATTCGGATGTATCTAGCCATGTTTTAGTGCTAGATACATCCGAATCTAGAAAAATCTGAGAACAATAATTTGGATCAGAGGGAGTAGATATTTTCCATTCGGTGTATGTTGTTTTTAGATATTTTCTGGTTCTATGTAAATGCTACAGCAATCTAAGGAACAGCTGCAATCACAAATGTTCACACAGTGCCCATCACACGGTTCTCTTAGACTTATCATGCAAAAAAAAACACGGTTCTCTTAAACTAGCAAGGTCACAAAACATACTCTTGCAGTGTCTCCAATCTAAGTACAACTGAGTATAGTAAGCTTATTAGACAACTTCAAAGAAAAAGATGTACCTACCATTGGTTTCAAGTCATCTGTTCCAAAGTAAGATACTCTGGCTTCATGCAACGAGTCTGCATTTATTCCCTTCCGTGCACAGCGTGTATTTTCCTTTTCTTCATAGAAGTCAAAATCGTCAAGAATTGATGTTCCATGGCGATAGGCCCTGAATATTTTCAGCACTTCCAGACCCTGTGGCAGGCCAATCTACATAAAAGGAATAAAATGATATGATCAAAAAATCCTAGACCATTCAGTACGTCTCTAATATGGCTCGATGCGTTATCAGGAAGTATCGGTGGATTTTGATTTTCTAGGAGTATTTCTTTTTTCTTTCGGTAACTCTTTTTGTTGGCGAGCTAAAAATATCTGCCAATAGTTGCCTCTCCTAATATTAGTTGCCACTCAGCTGGGGTTACTTTCCAGTTAAGTACAAACATCTTAATAGTATTTGTCCCCATTAGGCCAATGCATATGCAACATCTATCTCATTTTGTTATGCTTGTCATTTTGAAACCAACAGTTGCTTGTCATGTGGGACTAAGCAGTTCAAACAGAGTGGGCGCTCAGTTCAGGTTATTATTTATCAATCACCTTTCTTCACAAGAAAAATTTGCATAAACCATTTACTCTGAAATCATCCAAGTTGCATCTTTCTCTTGAACAAATGAATTCTTAGCTTTTCGCTACATTATCTAATGGAACAATAGGAGCAAATCTGAACTATCATTCTACAGAACAAGAAGGACGAATCATGGTACCTCTTGAGTGTCCCTGCTGAAAGTGACAGGTCTGTTGTCATTATTTTCTAGAGTGATATGCTTGAAGAGCCGATTAGGAATGTCTTTTATAATGTGCCAAACTACAGGGAAAAAGCCATTCCATTTATTTTGTTGCCAGAAGTCCATGGTCTTCTTGAAATCAACAGGACCTAGCATCTCAGCCATTCCTACAAACTGCCCACTGGTGTTAACCTGAAACAGGGAATACAATGAAATGAGCTGTATTGAAGTTGATAAATTAGCGATACGATGAACAATATTCTGGATGGTTCATTCAAATCTTGTGAGGAGCATGCAGTGGATTAAATGCATCTGTTTTGGATAAAATCATTGATTAATCTGATGGCAAGCCCACTAGGGGCACAATTCAGGGAAAACTGACTTGGAAAGGCATACGGTACACCATTTATGAATAAACAAAATGATGGGCAGAATGCACACCAACAAAGGGCACTGAGATGCCTGCCTATTGATCTCACTTGAACATATAACTTACCAGATAATAGGGCTATTAAATGCTGTTTCTGCTACAAACTAGAATGCCATAAACAATCAGAAGACGGGCATTTGATCCTTACTGACCGAAAAGAATAGGAAGACAGGACATTTTATGCCCTTCTCCTTCATTAAAACCTCAGCATCATGAAAAGCAGCATCCAGCTTATTGTTCCCATTTGGTGTACTTGCCCAAACATTGTATTTGATACCTTTATGAATATCATCTTCACTATATGACTTTATCATGAAGAACTTGGCATGTTCATACTGTACTGAGAAGTCTGATCTGTTAAATTGGTCTCTACGGACCAAAGGGCTCAAGATATCTTTCTTCGTAGTCTGTGTTGATGTGTTATTTAATTTATTTGCACGGGGACCACAAACTTGGTCCCTTATATCCTCAGAATTTCTCAATGGGTTTTCTTTCTTGCTATTTCTACAATAGTTGGTGTTGTTGACCGCTCTGTTAGCCACCCGTGCCCTTGGGCCAGTATGTCTGGTTGTGGTCATCCTGACTTGCTGATTACTAACAAGACCATGCACAAAATTGCCACCTGGGTGCCCACTCCCACGAGAAGAACCTTGCTGGTAGCCTCTTGGGCGGCCACTCCCACGAGAAGCACCTTGCTGGAATCGACGTGAATCAGTATCATGGCACCTTTGACCAGAATACAGAGGTAGCATGTCTTGGTAGCGCCAATTGGGAGATAGTGCTGAAATCTCCTCACCGTAACCTTGTCTACTTGAGAATGAGGGAATGTCAGCATCATACTGCTGCCATCGTCTTGAGAATGAAATGCCATTGGACTTTTGAGTAGACAGAGAAGGGATCTCATCACGAAAAGTCTGTCTACTTGAGAGCGAGGGGATTTCAGAACCATAGTGCCACTGGTTCAAGCGTGAAATGCCATTGAACTTCTGATTAGATAGAGAAGGGATTTCATCACCATAACCTTGTCTACTTGAGAGCGAGGGAATTTCAGCATCATAACTCCATGGACTTGAGCGTGAAAGCCCTCCATTGCCATTACAACTCCGACTAGATAGAGAAGGGATCTCATCACCATACGCCAGTCCTCTAGGTAGTGAAGGCCCCCGGCCCCCATTTTCAAGGCACCATCGACTTGATAATGAACTAGTCTCGTCCATACAGCGGCTCCCTCTGGAAAAATCAGCTATCTGCATCAATGAGAATTTGTCATTATGGAATATATATCCGTACACAAGGTTTAATTATTTACTACGTATGTCAGATACACGACAATATATACACCAAGAAAAAATCATTATAGTGTAACTAATGGTCCACAGATATACCTCATTGCGGGGTACAGCAGATTGACCATTGCAGTTTGAAAATGCAGTAAATCGATCCAATCCTCTGTATCGATGCTCTGAATGACAATCTAAGCTAAAATCAACTTTAGCTGCTTCTGGATACGATCTCCTCATGTGAGGACCAGTAGGATATGACGTAAGATGGTCATCCCTAGGTCCAAAGATATTATTTTTTGTTCTTCCATGCCCTGATGTATCTTGATTGTCTGGCCTTGTTTCCAGTGAAGAAGAATATTCCCAACAACTGCTCGATAAAGGAAAGTAAGGCTGCTGCCTATCATATTCACTTCGTGGTGACATTGCTTCCTTTGGATATACATGTGACCCAACGTCAGTTACATACTTGCACTCCGAAGACTGTTCTTGATAATCCTGCGAAGGGAGGATATGTTTGAACCTTGATGAACAAAATCATTAAGTTTTCATACAGAGCATGTTATCCACAAATTGCATGCCTTTTATTGAAACATACTTTACTTAGAAAATACTTGTTCAACAAGTGATCAATAACTCTGTTTATGTTTAAACAAGTGCATATGTGAAGCAGATGCATAAATAAATGAACAGTTCACACATAAGACCTATGAGAATTTGATTGCATTTTGCTCCTGAAGAGTTCAAACTGACAAAACAAGCTGAAATGTCTTTTGAGTGCTATGCTTGAGTAATTGGAGATTCAATATATCTCTACAGTCAGTTATGCTAGACCTATGAGAATATGATTGGAGTGTTATTGTACTTTCTGGCGATACGCATTAGGCGCTGGCTCATGTGGACGGCGAAGTGCTTTCTCGCCGAGCAACACCCACGTACAAGACAAGAACTAGATCGATTCTTGCACACAAATGCAGTAGCTAGCCTCTAGATTGCTTTCCTAGTCTAGCTCTCACATACGTATCATAGCACAGGGATACGCGTAGGTAGACGCTGGCTCGCGTTGGCGTACAGCAACCGCCGCCGGCAAGAACGCCGTCGACCACGGGCGTCGCTCGTGCCGGTTAACACCGCCAAGGGCGTGGCACCGCTGGCTGCCGAGGACCACCGCCGAGGGACGGTGTGAGCAACAATAACAGGGCTACCACTGATTTCACACATACATGGATGTGTACACATACCTCCGTCCCAATATAAGGCACACAAGTTTAGTCACAAGTTAAATCCTACCAACTCTGAACAAATATTTAGAAAAAATATTAACATCTACAATACTGAATGGACAAAATGAGAAAATATCCTTTATGGTGAATCTATTTATACTGATTTCTTATTGTAGATGTTCATATCCTTGTGTATAAACTTGGTCAAACTTAGAAAATGTTGACTTTTGACTAAACTTATATGGCTTATATTTTGGATCAGAGCGAGTACGTGTTAATTATTTATTAACCATGAATTAATGATTTCCTAATGACCATCATTCCCTTAATTATGAGATGGGTACAAAGTGATCTCAGCCGTTGTTGTGTTTAAGTTTGGGGAGGGGGTGTACCAAAGCATAAGTGTGAAGAAAATCTGTATCCTCTTCACTTTTCATATTGTCCCCTGCAGAACAAGAAAGGCATTGCCAGCAAAAATAAGAAAAAGACTGCCTAGACTGAATCAGAAATAGGTTTCTTTGGGATCTACCAGGACACGTACATTGCAGACGCAAGGAGATGTCATCTCGCTCACCAAGCAAACCACTCATGGCGCTGTTCCTCGTGCAGCTGGAAGTGCTGTCCTGTGTTTCTGGTGTTGGTCCCATAGAGGACGGCGGATCGAAAGCTTCCTTCATCTGGCAATACAAAAGTTATTAGGAACTAAGTAAATGAAAGAACTAATGACAGCATGTTTATTCCCAAATCGAATATTTAGTTTTTCAAGTGGCCAACATAGAATTACATTTAAGCATGTCAATCAACAACTATTTACCCTTAATAAATTGTCTTGTGCAAGTAAAAGAATTTATGACGGTCAGTGCAATGTACTTGACTTTCACACATAATATTCCACGGTGTCCACTGCTTCTGTCAGTACATGCTGAACCTACTGGTGTTCATACTACACGGCCAGTCATGGTCAGGTGAATCTGAGATGCCACATTCTTAATGGTGACACCAACCACTGGAATATGTTTTAAATGACCAAACCCTGACATGGCAGAAATATTCTAGTATATATACCAATAATAAAGGCCGCGTTCCAGTGAGCCAATGAGTCTGGACGGATTCGACATAGTATATCCACAAGATTCCTAAGGGATATTACATACATGGCCGTACTCCCCTGACCAATTTGATCGGCATGCATTTGGGGCGGGGCGGCTTCAGTCCAACCCTCGACGAAATCAAGTTCTTCTTTGGAGAAAAATAAAAACAAAAACACAGCTCGGCCGAGCCAAACCCTAGGACGGACGGACGGACGGATTTGGCAGGTCAGCCCCGCCCCGCGAGAGTTAGGGTTTGCTGCTCGCTTACCGGTGGCGGGAGGAGGGAGCGATCGATCCCCGGCAGTCCAGTGGCAGTAGCGGCGTACCGAGGCCGGGCTGGTGGCTGGTGCTCCCCGCTTCCCGGATAAGGAGGTCGGCGATGGTGCCGTCGGCGGTGGCGAGATTGCGAGGGATTTGGGGAGCGGGGAGGAGGAATTTGGGGGAGAAATCCGATAAGCGGGAGGCGAGGCGAGGCGAGGCGAGAGAGGAGGAAGAAGGAGAAGAGTGGCACAGTGCGTGCGTGCGGCGGGCTCGGGTCGGTTACCTTTGCTCTGCTCAGTTCCTCTCGTGCACCCGGGCCCGGCCCGGCCTGGCCGTTTGGGTAGGACTGTAGGAGGGCTGGGCCGTAGTACTACTAGGGAGAGAGAAGATAAGAGAGGGAGGCCCAGCCCGGCCATTCTGGGTGAACCGGACCGTGGGACGACGAAGAAATCTTCGTACGGAGGCCGGCCTGGCCGTTTGGGTAGAGGCAGGGCACGCATATTCTGTCAGACCAAACCCAAAAGTGCAGCAAAGCAGCGGGACGAACTATCCTGAGTGGCCTCGCTACCTCATCGTTGTTATGCCACCGTTCCCCTCTGGCCGCTGTTTGTCACGTACTAGCTTCACTAGTTACGAGTAACCAACGGCCGAAGATGAAGCCCAGGATCCAACAACCAAGATGCAAGCTGGCGTTACTTTTCCTTTTAATCCAGTTACCGTCAGTTATCTATGTCTAAGACTGTAATAATTCCAGTTACTGTAACTCGACTATATCAGTCCCGTCGTGGGCGAGACAGGGCTATCGAATGGAATATACCCTAAATGTTATTTCCTTGCCTTACATTTTCGGATTAGGGTTAGTTGTAGAAATCCCCAACTCATCGAGGGGTCTCCAAATCGGGAGCTTAGGTTGGATCCTAGATAGCGGGATCTGACAAATTCGTATCAGAACAGCCGATTCTCCGGTCAATTTTTTTTCCTCCTTTCACCACATCGACAGAGCAAGGCGAAATCCGGTGGCGAATCGATCTGCGGTGCTAGGGTGGTTGGGATCTCTCGTAAAATCCCACCCTACCCACCCTTATCGCGGCAGCGGGGTGCTAGTCGACGGCGGCGTGGCGGCGGTGACGTCCATCTAGACGTGGTCGACGGCGGCGGCTTGGCAGTGACGGCATCGTTCGGGCGCAAATCGGACGACTCGTCACGGTTCCCAGAGATCATCCCCTCTGGGGTAAAAATCCGGTGTCGAATCCGATTCGTGCGTCATCTAGAGGCGCATCTTGTTGGTAGGCGGTAGAAGGCGGACCGGGGTGAAGATGCTGAAATCCAAGAACGCAGACGGTGTGGAAGCATCGGAATTGGCAACCCTTAAGCTAGATATGGAGCACGTCAACACGCGCACGAAGAGATCGGTTCCAAGGTGGATGGCGTTGAGGAGCAAATTACAGCTCTGACTGAACAACTCACGCAACTTACTGCTCTGCTGAAGGCTGACCGTGGCAAGACACCAGAACACCAACCAGTCCATGTTGAAGGCTCCTTCCAGCAAGCAACCACCAACAAACCAGTGTGTGGCCACTCCAATCCACCACATTAGCGACGATGCTCTGAACCTGTGGAGCCAAGGTATGAGTATGTCTACCATGACAAGCAAGAATAGGACCACCATGACCCATACCAGCAATATTATCAGGACACGGGTCACCAAGAGCAAGTTCATGACAACCAATACTACTACACACAATACCCCACCTATCCACACCAGCCATACTACCCACCCCCACAACAACCACAACCCATCCCACTAGAACAATACCACCAATGGAACCAACAACCAGCTTACCACCAAACTTCCCAAAACAACTTCCAACCACCATTTATACCTAAACCATACAACCCTCCCAATCAGCCATATCAACCAAACCATTTACCCACTAGGCAACAAATATACAACCAATCGACACTTCAAACCCAAACTTAACACCAGCAAGCCATAAACCAACAGCCCCACTATCAACAAACACCACACCAGCAGCAACCTCTTCAACACAACCATTACCAGCCACAGAATAGGCACAATGAGCCACCTGACAATAGAGGACATTACAATAGAGGTCACAGACAGAACGAGATGGACAGTGATGCCCAATTCTACAGGTCCATTGCCAAAGCCCCAAAAATGGACTTTCCAAAATTTGACGGTTCCAAACCACATGAATGGCTCAGAACAACATAAATATTTTGGCATGGTGTATGTTCCTGAAGATGCTAATTTTGACTATGCTCAAATGTATATAACGGGGCGGGCAGATACCTGGCTTAGAAATTCTGGAATCCTGGAGGAAAACCTCGACTGGACTCAGTTTTGTCAGGAACTGCTGAAGAGATTTACTAAAATCAATGCATATGATGTGGTGGAGGAGTTCAACAGCATCAAACAGCAAAGCAAAACCATCTCTGAATACACTAATCTCTTTGAGGAGAAAATGTCCAAGTACAGGAAGGAGAATCCTGATGTTAAAGATGCATACTATATCAAGTGTTATATCAATGGACTGTGACCTAAGATCAAACACTTCCTCAAGAACCTCAATCCCACAACACTGTCAGATGTTGTGGAACAAGCTAGGAACATGGAACAGGCAGTGCAAGCTACAACACCAGCCAAAAAGGTGTTCTCTTCTGGACCTTTTAGTAGAGGGAACTACTCTACCCAACAGCATTTAAAACCAAGAACAAGCAATGAAATCCCACCAGTTAAAAAAGAAGGGGATAAAACTATCCACAACAAAATTCAAATACAAGGAACCTGGTGTATGCAAGTATTGTGGGCAGAAATGGTCCTTTGGCCATCGTTGCCAACAGTACAAAGCCCTCAACCTCATGGCTACTGAAGAATCTGCTAGCCAAGAAGAAGAGGAATTCCATGATTTACCTGCTGAGGAAGAAACTGAACCTGACACCCCACCAAACATTACCAAGGAAAAGCTCATGCAAATATCTCCTCATGCCCTCAAAGGCCAGAGCACCAAAACAACATTCACACTCAATGTGTGCATTGGAGGAAAAAGAGCAATAGCCCTTGTCGATACAGGGAGCATGACAACATTCATGGATATGAAATTTTCCACCAAAATTGTATGTACCACTGTCAGTAATGCTCTAGAGGTAGTCATGATTGCTGGGGGAGGACAATTACAAACTGGTGCAACTATCCAGAGCATGACTTATAGGATTCAAGGTTATGAATTTCAGAATTCATTCAAAATCCTTCCTTTAAAAGGATATGGCATTATTCTAGGAGGATACTGGTTACTACAGCACATTCCTATAAAGTTTGACTATAGCAGCAAAGAACTAAAACTCAAGCACAATGGAAAAGAGATCATACTAAAGGACACTTCTATGAAAAAAGGAGTACAATTGATGTCCATGGAAAAAGTGAAGAAGGCTCTTCAAAAAGGAGCTACTAGATATTACTTATTCCCATTGTCCAGTCCCACTGACACACCTGCAAGCAAACACCCTGAACTACAGGAACTACTGGAGCAATTTCAGGATATATTTCAGGAACCTCTAGAGCTACTGATACATTGCAAATGTATCTATAATTTTTGATGTTCCATGCTTGGTTTTATCTACTTTCTTGTGTTTTGTCCACACTTTGGAGTACTTTTCATATGATTTCTTGGACTAACCTATTAACAAGAGCCATAGTGCCAAATTTGCTGTTTTTCATTGCTTTTGGTTCCAGGAAAGTTAGAAAATGAATATTCTCGGAATTGGACGGGACAAAAGCCAAAAATCCTATTTCACCAGAAGACTCCCGGAGCTAGAATACGAGACGGTGGGGGCTGGGCCTAGGCCACACCACCTGGCCGCACGGGCTAGCCCAGGCCACGCCAGGGGGTGGTTTGGCCGCCCCAGACACCCCCTCGGTCTCCTTCTTCGCCTATAAGTTGCCTTCTGACCTAAAAACTCAGGGGGGTTTGACGTTTTTCCAGAAGGAGTTCCGCTCCACCGCCACCACCAGATTCCACGAAACAGCACTAGAAACTCTGTTCTGGCACCCTGCCGGGACGGGGAATTGGAGGAGATCATCGCCATTATCATCATCATCGCTTCTCCATAGACCATCCATGTTTCCCCATCTATGAGTGAGTAATCCCCCGATGTAGGCTATGGGGATGGTAGGTATTGGATGAGATCGTTCATGTAATGGCATCAGATTGTTAGGACATGGTGCCTAGTATCTTTTATTAGTGCTCTATAACTTTATTGCGACTTGTTATGGGGATTAGTACTTTCCTGCAAAAATATTTTCCTCCTAGTGCTAGACATGCTATTTTGCAGGAACTTTTTGATTTTAAACAGGGAGAAAAAGAGATATTGCCTGAAGCATGGGCAAGGTTTTGTGCTTTGATTCATGCACATACTGGAAGTCCATTACGTAAGAATGAGCTTCTTGATATATTTTATAATGGACTAATTGAAGAATCTAGGACATACCTAGATAGTTGTGTTGATTGTGTTTTCAGGAATAGGACTCCCAAGGAAGCTGAGGAATTAATGGCTAAAATAAGCAAGAACTATGAGGATTGGAATCCTCCTGAACTAGCTATACCTGAAGTAATTATACCTGAACCTACTATACCGGTGCCCATTCCAACATCAAAGAAGAGGGGAGTTATTGAATTAAATGATAAAGTGATGAAGGAAGCTAAGAAATGTCTTAGGGAGAAGGGAATTAAAGCTGCAGATGTCAAGAATTTACCTCCTATTGAAGAATTATGTAAGCCTATCCCCTACTCATCCACTATTGAGGTACACTCTCTCCAACACTTTGATGAAGGTGATATCCCTTACTCTAAACCTCCTGATCAATGCTTAGAAGAATTCAATATCTTTATTGTTAAGCAAGATAATTTTAATAAAAGGGTGCAAAATCATCTAATGGAAAACACTAGAGCTATTGTTGAGTTAAAAGATATTGTGGAAAGAACCTCTAATGATGTTAAAATTATTGTTAAACACTTTCAAATGGTTCAAACTCAAATAGATCAACTCATTAAAGTGCAGAAAGACTTGCTAGTGAATGCTGCTAAAGAAAAACATGCTTATGAAATTAGAACTAGAAGTGGTGCTGCTACCCAAGATCCTCTATATTCTGAGGGGCATCTCAAAAGAATTGAGCATAATTCTCAACAAGCTGAAAATAGTGGCTCTACTCGTAAGAAAAGGAAAAAGAAACATAAAACTATTGTAGAACCCTCTGAACCTGCTAAAGATCCTAATAGTATATCTATTTATGATGCTGAAACTGAAAGTGGTAATGAAGAAAATGAAGCTCCAAATGAAGAAAAAGTTGAAGAAGAACCTGAAAAGCACACTAAGAATACTAAATACACTAAAGAATATTTTTTTGCTAAGAAACATGGTAGTGAAAGAGAACCTTGGGTCCAAAAACCAGCTATGCCAAGTTTGTTGGAACTCAAAGTGGTGTTAAGAAAAGAACCATTTGGGTTGCCAAGCCTATTGTGACTAACCTCTTAGGACCCAACTTGGTTGGGGACCAACAAGCTCAAACTTGATCAATAGGTGTTTGTGGAGGCCATTGGAGACTTGGCTAACTCATAAAGAATTAAGGGATCTTCATATACTATATTTGATCAAGCCAAGTTATAAGGATTATCATCTCCCTACCATATACCCAATGCGCCTCTTTGCGGTAACTCAAACTCAACTCTTTTATATTGAAAGTTACTTGTCCTTTACATGTTTTGGTTTTGTACCAAGTATGTGTTTGTATTTGTTTTGCCTCATGCTTGATTATTTTGTGTATTCAAGTATGTATATGTGTTTGGCACATCATTTACTTGTGTTTTTTAGCCTCTAATGCATCTTGATGATATCTTTTTGGGCTCTTTTCGAGTGATTAATGGAACATCCCATTTTGGGAGAGTGATATGCCTTGCGCATCCCTCAAACATTAAAATGTGTGTACATGAGTACTACCACTTAGTATTGATATTGCAAGCTTATCTAGTCACTATGTGGTGTGTCATACTCATGAGAAATTCACATTCTAAATGTCCATTAATTATCACTAGTTGAGGTTGTTTTTCCTCTTATTAAGAAAAAATGAATACCACATTATGGGGGAGTAATATGCTACTTTTTCATATCACAATCCTAGGAAATGTGAACATATGAGGTGGTGGCACTTAGAGTTGATATTGTTGGTTATCTTGTATCTAGGTGGCATGTTAGCTCAAACAAGGTCCTAATTTTTGTTAGAATCTTTTATTGCTCATCTTCTCAGTATTTGCTTGAGTAAGAAATTCTTGGTGTGGCCCTTCCTCAAATGCATATCTCTATATCTTATTTGGGAGACCATTTGCTTCAAGTTATTATAATCATTGCTTTGCATGATTGTGTGACTAGTTGAAACTATCAAGAATATCTATCTTTGCATAGTGCTTATTCTTTTTATTCCTATCCTATGCTTTTTATTGTGAAGATTTATCTTTAATATCCGTGCAATATACCACCGGAAATAAATTCCAATACACTCATTGTCTTCGACAATTGATATACTTGGGTGTGGTAGCATTTGTGGATCATCTTCATCTTGGGTTTCACCTGCTATTGCCTTTTTTATTTCCAAAAATTGCTGTGGCTCCCATTATATTCCTTGGCTTTTGAACATCTCTTTGATGGTGTTTTTGATTATTATCAAATGTGCTTTTAGTGGAAGACAAACCTTTTCTTCTCGGAACCTTGTGCCATTGTGAAAAGTGTTAAGGGTTTGGTTTATTTGTTGAAACCTTGCTCTTTTGGGAGTTTGTTATCTCATTATTTCTTCTCTATGTTATTTGCTTGAATGAGATAAATCTTTGAGCATTTGTGTTTTTATCTCATCTTTTATGCTCAATAGTTTTTGCTTGGTTCATTTGTTGAACTTTGTTGAACAAATCTTGTGTTGATTTGATTCTTTGATATAGTTTGGACAACAAATGTGTTTTGTCACACCTTGTATGCCTTCTTGAATATTTTGGTGTTTGTCCAAATTATATCTTCATTGGTTCTTGAAAGTATAGTGCATGCATGTTTACTAAATGTATATCTTATATCATGTTTTGCTTTCTTTGATCCAATATATAGGGTATACTCCATAAAATCCTTAAACGGCTATGATGTGCATGAAATTCAAATTTCATCTCTAAATATGCACACATTTTTATGGAGTATGTCCTATGTGTTGTGGTTAGTCTAACCACTTTGGACCCAATAAGTTTGGGGACCAAGATGTACTTGAATGTTGTTTTAGGTACATTGAAGATGCAATGGATGCTTGTTTTATCTATAAGGAAGGTGTTGTCACCACATTCTAATTGGAGCCAAGCTAGGATGATCGAAGAATTCTTATCTACTACATCATACCATTGCTATCTCGGTAACAAGTATCTTATTCATGCGTACTATTCTTCCATCCAATCTCTCATAAGTTGCATCTTGGCATGAATTTATTTGTTTGTAAATGTTGCGGTTCTTGCAAGGATCTTTGAAAGACTTTTCTATCCTTATTGCTTATGTGAGTAATTTGAGATGATGCATATAATGGGGAGTATATAAAATCATGCTCATGATTCACCAATCCCAAATATGCCTTCTAGCAATTTATTGCATATCAATTCCTCAAGGTACTCTCATGTGCAATATTGTTGAAATTGCATTGAATCCTTCCTTCTTGATACTTGTTACCTTTCTCAAAATATCCCAACTAGCATTAGTTCCCTTAGTGTTAGTTGTGATGTTTTTGAGGTTTTTGTTTTTCTTTGGTGAAGTTCTTTGATATACCATAAGAGAAAATAGACATGGGCTATATATGCACTTAAGAAAAATATCCTTTTTGGTATATCTTATGACTTCCTCTTGGATATCATGTATTCTTTTTCCCTCTTATGTGTGGATGTTTCTTTGTGGATTATTCTCATGTTTTTACCACTTATAAACCTATATACACAAGAGTGTTAATCTCTCGCCTTGATATCCTCGCCTTTTGCCAACCATCTCACTTATCCACTTAGTTTTTAATGGTTTTGGTAAGGTCTTGATTTGTGAGTGCTCGGTCTACTTTTATTGTGTCTTCACACACTCATATCTCATATTTGGTTTATTTTGGACTTAAGCTTGTCTTGACAAGTGTATTGATTTATATCTATACTCCTTGTATCTTGGTTATGTTCTAAATGATATATAGGGAGTGAGGATTCCATGTTTGTGCATATTGTATTCAAATAAAACAACTAATTTATGCACGAACCTTGGGGAGCTTCCTTATTTCATTTAGAGCACTATTTGTCCATTTGATTATTTGGATCTTTTGATTGCTTGCTTCATCCGTTGAAGTTTCTTCACCTTGTTATCCTTTTAGCAATATTTGATCCTCAATATAGTTGATTTCCTCCAAGTATTCGTCATTGGATATGTGCATATGATTTCACTCATATTATGAGAAATGCACACCTTGGGAGGAACTTGAACTATATTGGCCTTCTAACTTTGTCATCCATTTTGGCACTTGTTGTCAATGGGGGAGAAGTTTAGAGGGTTTTAAGGGAAATGGTTTTCTACTGAAGATTGGTTTGTTCTTAAGTGTTTGCCTTTCATGCATTTCATCTTCATTATGTATTGCATGGTTGAATATATAGTGGAAACTCTCCCAAAGGTTATGCTTAACAATATATGCAATGGAATTCAAGTTCATCACACGTGCATATATTGTGGGGGAGTTTGCTCTATGTATGTTGGTTCTACTCACATTTCTTACATTAGTTGTAGTTTGTGTGAGTAGAATCGGTTTTGATATGGGCTAGTATCTTTGTGTTGCTTAACCATATCAAATACAACCTCTTGTATACAACTTATTCTTGGATAAGTTGCATACTGGTTTCTAATATTAACTATATAAACCCTCTTGTTGTGATTATCATCAATTACCAAAATGGGGGAGATTGAAAGGGTAATTGCCCCTATGTGTGGTTTTGGTGATTAATGACAATCCCTATGGACTAATGTTTTCATTGAGTTTTATATGAAGGAATATTCCATAGGTCATGCTTGTAGTTCATGTGTTGGATTCAAGTATGGATGCCATGAAGATAAAGATATACCTTGAGTTTTGGCATCAAGATCATCAAATTGAAGAGAATAATATGATATGTTCAAGATCTTGAGAGTGTGATCTCAATAGAAGAATTCAAGATATGGCTCTAAGCCTGTGTCATGATAGCCTCATTAGTTTAGCTATGGTTGACTAAGATTTAGAGAATGTAATCAAATGAAGAGTTCCTTATGTACCTCAAGATATTGAGATGGAGCATGAGAAGACACTTGGTTGACCAATGCAAAGAGTGAAGAGTGATTTCAAGTTGGTCAACACATGAAGCATAAAGAATGTACCACATGGATCTTGTGGTGTGGTATCTTTCCATGGGCATGCTTCAAAAGTGAAGATCTCAATAGCCCATGAGAGGATGGCATCAAGTGGTGATCGCCATCAAGGTTGAGAAGGGCAAGTTCAAGATAAGCATCTCGAGAAGATCATTTGCTTGAAGCTTGCCATCCATATTGGTGATAATGGACATGTGAAGACGTGTCTTAATGAAGCTATCCCATAGTGGTGTATGGGGGAGCAAATTATGAGTCTTCACGAAGCAACAATGATCAAGTGATGCATTCCGGCTTAGATGGAGCTTGAAGCATTGTCATCAAGATCAAGCGGGATGTGCAAGGCAAAGATATGGCCTTGCTAGGTTTTCCTTTTACCGGTCTCAAGGTGGTTGTTGGGAGACCAGGTTATAGGATAGATGGCCGCACTATCAAGAGGGGCTTTCGGTTGGGTAACTTTATCACATCGTCATAGGGAGCTCAATCCTTTGCATACTTTGCATCTTCCTATTTTGTTGCTTCTTGGTGTTTCTCCATGTGAGGTTCTTGAGCTTCTTGCTAGATCTTCAACAATCCTAAGTTCATCGAAAACGGAATTCGTATGCATCTTCTATGGCGTTTTCGAGTTTGAAGATTTTACCGGTTCTTCTCATAGGGAGGCTCCATACCTTTCCTCATTTGGTTCTATCTTCCTTTATTGTACTATGATGTTTTCATGCACCATATTGTAGAGCTTGTTGTCCTCGTCAAAACAAGCCCAAGATCATCGAAATCGGAGTCCGGATGCAAAAGTTATTGTGTTTTTCGTGAAGTCGGTTTCATCCCGGTTGTGGATCCGGTTCAACCGAGCCCCACACCGGACGGTTCGGTTTTAGCTCCGGTAGACCGGATCTTAGACCGGATTTTCCGGTTTTCGCGACCGAGTCTATTCCGGGTTGGCAAACAGAGGTATTTCGGTTTGTAGGTCGGTCCTCCGGCCTGGGGACCGAGTTTCCCGGTTCTGGGGCCGGTCCAACCGACTTTGGAACTGAGTTTTCGCTGTTTTCTCTCCAACAGCCATATTTGCTTTTCCTTATAAAAGGAGGTTCTTCCCCCAATGTTTTTGGGTGTTCTTGAGCTCGAAATTGACCTCCATTGTTGACCCTCTTGATCTTGCTTCCTCTCCCTTCCCTCCTATGATTCTTGCATCCTTTTGAGGGCTTTGGAAGAGGAGATCTAGATCTACAATCCCCACCAATCAATTCCCCCTCTAAGTGAGGGGAACCCTTTGGATCTAGATCTTGGAGTCATTGGTTGACTTCCACCATTGTTCTTCCTCTCTAATTCCTCCCTAGCACTTGTTGCTTTGGTGGGATTTGAGAGTGAAGGATTTGAACACCCTTGGTGTTCTTGCTTTGCATTCTTGCATAAGTGTTGAGCTCTCCACTACGATTTGTTCGAGTGACAGACTGTGAGCTTGTTGCTCTTGGAGGGTGACCTCCTAGTTGGCTTGGCGGTTGGTGCCGCGGTGTCCTCTTCGTGGAAGATTGTGAAGAGACCCGGGCTTCTCCTTCGTGGAGCTTGTGAAGTGGTTGTGGAGCTTGCCATCTCCGGAGTGGAGGAAAAGCTAGCCATAAGGAAAGGGCCTATTCCTGAAGGAAATATGCCCTGAGAGGCAATAATAAAGTTGTTATTATGTATTCCTTGTATATGATATATGTTTATTTTGCATGCTATAATTGTATTGATAGGAAACATCAATACATGTGTGTTTAATAAACAAAAAGGGTTCCTAGTTATGCCTCTCTTATAGACTAGCTTGTTGATTAACAGGATGATCAAGGTTTTCTGATCATGGACATTGGATGTTGTTAATAACAAGGCCACAACATTTGTGAAATGATGTGATGAACATTCATCCGAAGTATAGCATTACGATCAAGTCATTATGTTTATATTGCTATAACATCATACGAAGTAATCTTTATCCTTAGACCATGAGATCATGTTCATTGCTAACACCGAAAGAGTATCTTGATAACATCAAACGTCACACCGTAACAGGGTGACTATAAAGATGGGTTCAGTACTACGAAGGTGTTATGTTGAGGCTCATGGATCAAGAGTGGAATTTGTCAATCCAGATGACGGATAGATATACTCTGGGCCCTCTCGGTGATATCACATTAGGATAGCTTGCAAGCAAGTGATGTGATCACTAGAATGTTATATCACGGGAACGAGAAAAGAGTGCATGTCGGTAACGAGATCAAACTAGGTATGGAGATACCGATGATCACATGTAATATATCGAGAGACAAAGGGATTTAGTTACAAGCGTTAAAGGTTCTCATGATCACAGGAGTCATCGTTGAATGTGCAGGAGTCAGTACGGATCTCCAGGTATCGCTGCTGATTATTGATCGGAGAAGGGTCTCGATCATGTCTTCATTATTCACGAACCGTAGGGTGGCACACTTAAGAGTTACCGGACACCATTTTGGAGCACATATGTTTCAGACGAAAGAATTGCAAAGCGCAGGAATTGTTTCAATAGAAACCGAAATTGTTTCGGTGAAATTGCGAAGGTGGTTCATGTGATATTGAAATATTGCAAGGGATATATGTGAATGTTTGTTAATTAAAGTAATTAAGAAAATTCTGAATAAATTTAATAAAAGAGTTTTATTAATGAGAGAGCATTAAATTTGGAGAAATTTAATGCATTTAAAGTGGAGACTTTAAAGGGAATGTGAAGAGGCATTTTAATGTGGAGGGTTACCACCACATGAATGGGGAGGTGAGGGTCACCCCCATGCGCCGCCATGGAGAGAGAGGGCACCCCTCCTCCTATAAAGGCCATCCATTCCCTCCTTCATCCTCACACCTTCTTGTGAAGGATCTCTCTCCCCCTCTAGAATTATTCCCCCATGGTCTCGGATTAGCGAGATACATGTTCTCGGTGGCATTTCGTCTGGAAGGAGTTGCTGCTTCCGCTGGATCGCTGGAGCGAGGAGGTGGAGGTTGTCCGGTGGCTTGAACGCAAAAGGAAAGGATGCGCTGCTGAGTTGCGGCGCTCGGACTTCCTCACGATCTTGAGATCGGCAAGTGTACGACTACATCAACCATGAGTTCCTACTCGTTAACAAAGATCGTTGTCTTTGAGGGTAAGTTCTCCATGGATGTATGTCCACCCGTTGCTCTGTATCTAGTAGATAGATCTTGGCGTATAGTTCTCATCGTAGGAAATTTTTGTTTTCTATGTCATGGACCCAACAAAGGTATCGAGCTGTGTTTATGCGTAGGTGCTTTGCACGGGTAGTACACATATGTTTATATGTGGGCGATGATGATCATGTTATTGCATCTTCGATATTGGTAGCATAGTGGGATGAAGCGGCCCGGACCAACCTTACATGTCATCGTACATGAGACCGGTTCCACGACTGACATGCAACTAGTTTTGCATAAGTGGCTAGCGGGTGTCTGTCTCTCCTACTATAGTCAATATCTGATTTACAACGAGTTGCTAATAACTTGGTTATCCTCGTTGTGGTTCATGTTCGTAGGTAAGACCGGTTCTATCTCCGAAAGCCCTAAGCCACGTAAAACTTGCAATTGATAAATTAGAGGCGTATAGTTTAGATCGTTGTTGGGCTAGTGTATTGATATGGTATTGTTGTAAGTGGATGTATGATAGATACTCTTACAACTCACTTAACGTGTAAGTTCCATAAACCTTGGCCTTACACACAAAGGAATGATAGAGATCATACCACGATGCAAATGATAGAGATCAAATGCATGGACCATATCACCTCACTTCACACATTAGCATCTTATATTGCTAGTTTGGCGCTTTTGGTAGCATTATAAGATGATCCCTCATTTAGATATCAAGATAAAATGTGTTCTTCCTTAAGTATGCACCGTTTTGTGCATCGTGTTTTGAGGCATCACGTGATGATCGGGTGTTCTCGACTCTACGCTTTCATACAACAGGTGTAAAACAGTTTTACACACGCAAATACTAAGGTTCTTACTTGACGAGCCTAGCATGTATGCATGGCCTCTAACACGTCAAAGGTTAAGAATGAGTCATATAGTTGATATGATGCCCATATAGATGCTCGCCTTTGAAGCTACACCGACTCACGTGATGATCGGACTTGGTGTAGTGGATTTGGTTCATGTAATCACCAAAAGGACACGAGGGATGTCGTTTTTGAGTGGGAGTTCATTAGTAATTTGGCTTAGTTGAACTCAATCTATCATAAACTTAGTTTAAATATATTTTACAAATTCTGTTGTAGATGGCACCACCTGCTTTTAATTTCAATGTGTTCATGGAGAAAGAGAAGCTTGCTGCGAATGGTAACAACTTCACCAACTGGGCTATGAATTTGAGGATTCTCCTCATCACCGCACAAAAGCAATATGTGCTAGAGGCGCCGCTAGGCCCCCCACCAGCTCCTGATGCCCCCGACGAGGAAAAGAACGTCTATATAACTCGTCAGGAGGACCACAACTTAGTTCATTGCGACATACTGTATGGGCTAGAGCCAGAACTTCGAAAACGTTTCAAAAATGGCAATGCCTTTGATACCATGGGAGAACTGAAAATGATTTTCGATACCCATGCTGCCGTAGAGAGTTATAATGCTTCTGAAAAGTTCTTTAGCTGCATGGTGGAAGAGAACAACTCCGTTAGTGAGCACGTACTCAAAATGTCTGGGTACGCCGACAAGCTTGTGTTCTTGGGAATAACGATTCCCATTGACTTAGGCATACATCGTGTTCTCCAATCTCTGCCACCTAGCTACAAGAGCTTCGTGATGAACTATAATATGCAGGGCATGAAGAAGTCTCTTCCCGAGCTTCTGTCAATGCTTAAGACTGCAGAAGTGGAGATTAGGAAAGAACATGAAGTGTTGATTATGAATAAGACCACCGGTTTCAAGAAGGACAAGAAAGGCAAGCAGAAGGGAAAGAAGGGCGGCAAATCTATTGCCACGCCTGAAAAAAAACCCGAGCTGACCCTAAGTCTAACACCGAGTGCTACTATTGCAAGGGATCGCCATTGAAGCGAATCGCCCAAGTATTTGGCGACAAGAAGGCCGCAAGGCAAACAAAGGTATATGTGATATACATGTTATTGATGTACTTGACTAGTACTCGCAGAGCACCGGGTATTTGATACGATATCGGTTGCTAATATATGTAACTCGGTTCGTCGCGAATGCGACAACTAGCAAGGGATGAGGTCACGATGCGGGTCGGCAATGGATCAAGAGTTGATGTGATCGCCGTCAGAACGCTGCATCTCCATATGCCGTCAGGATTAGTTATAAGCCTGAATAATTGTTATTTGGTGCCTGCATTGAGCATGAACATTGTATCCAGATCATGGTTGATGCAAAGTGGTTATTCGTTTAAGTCTGAAAACAATGGTTGTTCGATTTATATGAATAATATCTTTTATGGTCATGCACCTGTGTTGAATGGTTTATTTCTGTTGGATCTCGATAGTAGTATTACGCATATTCATAATGTTGATGCTAAAAGGATTAAACTTGATAATGATATATCTCCATATATGTGGCACTGCCGTCTAGGTCATATTGGCGTTAAACGCATGAAGAAACTCCATTCTGATGGACTTTTGGAATCACTTGATTTTGAATCATTTGATACATGTGAGCCATGCCTTATGGGCAAGATGACTAGAATGCCGTTTTCCGGTTCAATGGAACGGCATGATTTATTCAAATCATACATACCGATGTGTGGACCAATGAGTGTGTCGCCGAGGTGGATATCGTTATTTTGTTACTTTCACGGATGATTTGAGTAGATACGGTATATCTATTTGATGAAACATAAGTCTGAAACCTTTGAAAGGTTCAAAGAATTTCAGAATGAAGTGGAAAATCATCGTAATGTAAAAGATCAAATTTTTATGTCCGACCGTGGAGGAGAGTATCTTAGTTACGAGTTTAGCACACATATGAAAGACTGTGGAATAGTTTCACAACTCACACCTGCCGGAACACCACAACGTAATGGTGTGTCAGAACGTCGTAATCATACTTTATTGATATGGTTCGATCTATGATGTCTCTGACTAACTTGCCACTATCATTTTAGGGTTATGCACTGGAAACAACTGCATTCACTTTAAATCGGGCACCATCTAAATCCGTTGAAAAGACACCGTATGAATTATGGTTTGGAAACAAACCTAAGCTGTCATTTCTTAAAGTTTGGGGATGCGATGTTTATGTGAAGAAACTTCAACCGGATAAACTCGAACCCAAAGCGGAAAAATGTGTCTTCATAGGATACCCTAAGGAAACGATTGGGTATACCTTCTATCACAGATCCGAGGGCAAGGTCTTTATTGCCAAGAATGGATCCTTTCTTGAGAAGGAGTTTCTCGCGAAAGGTGTGAGTAGTCGGAAGGTAGAACTCGAAGAGGTTATTGAACCTTGTCTTCATGAAATGGCGAGTAGCGAAGCTCCAGAAGTTGTTTCGGAGTTGACTTCACCTAATGAAGAGAGAGCTAATGATATTGATCATGAAACTCCGAAAGAGGACACTACCGAACCTCGCAGGTCAAGAAGGACATGTGCAGCTCCTGAACTATACGGCAATCCTGTTATGAATTTCATGATTGATGAAATAGATGACCCTGCGACGTATGAAGAAGCAATGATGAGCCCTGATTCCAACAAATGGCTAGAAGCCATGAAATCCGAGATGGAATCCATGTACAAAAACCAGGTTTGGACCTTGGTGGACTTACCTCACGATCGAAAGGCCGTTGAGAATAAATGGATTTTCAAAAGAAAAACTGATGTTGATGGTAATGTAACCATCTATAAGGCTCGACTTGTCGCAAAGGGGTTTCGACAAATTCAAGGAGTTTACTACGATGAGACATTCTCTCCCGTAGCGATGCTTAAGTCGGTTAGGATTATGTTAGCAATTGCTGCATATTTCGATTATGAAATATGGCAGATGGATGTCAAAACTGCGTTCCTCAATGGTAATATTGAAGAAGAGTTGTATATGATACAACCTAAGGGTTTTGTCGATCCTAAGGATGCTGATAAGGTGTGCAAACTTCAGCGATCCATCTATGGACTGAAGCAAGCATCCCGGAGTTGGAATCTCCACTTTGATGAGGTGATCAAAGAGTTTGGATTTGTCCAAACTTATGGAGAGGCTTGTATTTACAAGTAAGTGAGTGGGAGCAATGTGGCATTTCTGATATTATATGTGGATGACATATTATTGATTGGAAATGATATAGATCTTTTAAACAGTGTTAAAAGTTATCTAAACAGCAAATTTTCGATGAAGGACCTTGGTGAAGCTTCATATATATTAGGCATTAAAATCTATAGAGATAGATCAAGACGCCTAATTGGGCTATCGCAGAGTACATACCTTGATAAGATATTAAAGAAGTTTAATATGGACGGAAGTAAGAAGGGGTTCTTACCTATGTTGCAAGGCAAGACATTGAGTAAGACTCAAAGTCCAGCTACGGCGGAAGAAAGAGAGATGATGGATAAGATCCCCTATGCCTCGGCCATAGGCTCTATTATGTATGCCATGCTATGTACAAGACCGGATATGGCACATGCTATTAGTTTGACTAGTAGGTACCAATCTGATCCGTGTTCTAACATCCGGATAGCGGTAAAGAACATCCTCAAGTACTTGAGAAGAACTAAGGATATGTTTCTCATATACGGAGGTGAAGAAGAGCTAGTGGCTAAGTGTTATGTCGATGCTAGCTTTGACACCGATCCAGATGACTCTAAGTCTCAATCCGGATACGTATTTCTCTTGAACGGAGCAGCAGTTAGTTGGAGGAGTTCCAAACAACCCGTGGTGGCTGGATCAACAACGGAGGCGGAATATGTTGCTGCTTCAGAAGCGGCGTCGGAGACAGTTTGGATGAAAAAGTTCATTACGGAACTGGGTGTGGTTCCCAGTGCGTTGGACCCGATGGTGATCTATTGCGACAACAATGGAGCCATAGCCAACGCAAAGGAACCAAGGTCTCACAAGAATTCCAAGCATATTAAGCGCTGGTTTCACTCCATCCGCGAGCATGTCAAGGATGGAGATATAAAGATTTGTAAAGTGCACACGAACCTGAATGTAGCAGATTCGTTGACTAAAGTACTCCCTAGGGCAAAACATGATCAACACCAGAACTCCATGGGTGTTAGATTTATCACTATATAAACTAGATTATTGTCTCTAGTGCAAGTGGGAGACTGAAGGAAATATGCCCTGAGAGGCAATAATAAAGTTGTTATTATGTATTCCTTGTATATGACAGATGTTTATTTTGCATGCTATAATTGTATTGATAGGAAACATCAATACATGTGTGTTTAATAAACAAAAAGGGTTCCTAGTCATGCCTCTCTTATAGACTAGCTTGTTGATTAACAAGATGATCAAGGTTTCCTGATCATGGACATTGGATGTCGTTAATAACAAGGCCACAACATTTGTGAAATGATGTGATGAACATTCATCCAAAGTATAGCATTACGATCAAGTCATTATGTTGATATTGCTATAACATCATACGAAGTAATCTTTATCCTTAGACCATGAGATCATGTTAATTGCTAACACCGGAAGAGTATCTTGATAACATCAAACGTCACACCGTAACAGGGTGACTATAAAGATGGGTTCAGTACTACGAAGGTGTTATGTTGAGGCTCATGGATCAAGAGTGGAATTTGTCAATCCAGATGACGGATAGATATACTCTGGGCCCTCTCGGTGATATCACATTAGGATAGCTTGCAAGCAAGTGATGTGATCACTAGAATGTTATATCACGGAACGAAAAGAGTGCATGTCGGTAACGAGATCAAACTAGGTATGGAGATACCGATGATCACATGTAATATATCGAGAGACAAAGGGATTTAGTTACAAGCGTTAAAGGTTCTCACGATCACAGGAGTCATCGTTGAATGTGCAGGAGTCAGTACGGATCTCCAGGTCTCGCTGCTGATTATTGATCGGAGAAGGGTCTCGATCATGTCTGCATTATTCGCGAACCGTAGGGTGGCACACTTAAGAGTTACCGGACACCATTTTGGAGCACATATGTTTTAGACGAAAGAATTGCAAAGCGCAGGAATTGTTTCAATAGAAACCGAAAATTGTTTCTGAAATTGCGTAAGGTGGTTCTGCATGTGATATTGAAATATTGCAAGGATATATGTGAATGTTTGTTAATTAAAGTAATTAACAAAATTCTGAATAAATTTAATAAAAAGAGTTTTATTAATGAGAGAGCATTAAATTTGGAGAAATTTAATGCATTTAAAGTGGAGACTTTAAAAGGGAATGTGAAGAGGCATTTTAATGTGGAGGGGTTACCACCACATGAATGGGGCAGGTGAGGGGTCACCCCCCCATGCGCCGGCCATGGAGAGAGAGGGCACCCCCTCCTCCTATAAAAGTCCACCCATTCCCTCCTTCATCCTCACACCTCCTTGTGAAGGATCTCTCTCCCCCTCTAGAATTATTCCCTCATGGTCTCGGATTAGCGAGATACATGTTCCCGGTGGCATTTTGTCTGGAAGGAGTTGTTGCTCATTTGGATCACTGAGCGAGGAGGTGGAGGTTGTCCGTGGCTTGAACGTGTGGAAAAGTGATGCGCTACTGAGTTGCGGCGCTCGGACTTCCTCACGATCTTGAGATCGGCAAGTGTACGACTACATCAACCACGAGTTCCTACTCGTTAAGAAAGCTCGTTGTCTTCGAGGGTAAGTTCTCCATGGATGTATGTCCACCTGTTGCTCTGTATCTAGTAGATAGATCTTGGCGTATAGTTCTCATCGTAGGAAATTTTTTGTTTTCTATGCTGCGGACCCAACAATTCCTTCATGGGATAGACTCGGAGAAGAAGGTGAGCCTTCGTGGCGTTGGGAAATCCTTCGTGGAATCCCACACCTCTCCAACATGACGTACCTTACTTGTAAGGGAACACGGGAATACATCTTCGTCTCCGCGTGCCTCGGTTATCTCTATACCCGAGCTTACTTTCCTTGTGATAGCCATCGAGCTTGAAGTACTTATATCTTGCTTATCACTTGTGGTATATTTATCTTATGCTATCTTGCTTAGCTTATCTTGTTGTTGGTGCACTTAGTTGAGCCTAGTGTATTTAGGTTTTGTGCTTGTAAAATAAACATTAGTTTAATTCTGCATTCTATCAAGCCAAAACCGTAATAGTTTTGAAATTGCCTATTCACCCCCTCTAGGCGACATATCTATCCTTTCAAAGATCTCTAATGAAGAAATTTCTACTTTGCTTGCTAATTATTCCTTCAATGGTAAGGTTCCCAAGAAACTTGGAGACCCAGGGATTCCAACTATCCCTTGCTCTATTAAGAATAGTTATGTTAGAACTGATTTGTGTGATTTGGGAGCTGGAGTTTATGTTATGCCTTTCTCTCTCTATAAGAGACTTCAACTAGAAAAATAATACCAACTAATATATCTTTGCAAATGGCTGATAAAACTACCACTATTCCTTTTGGTATATGTGAGGATGTACCTGTTCAAGTGGCTCATAATTTCTTGATATTAACTGATTTTGTTGTGCTTGAAATGCCTGAAGATGATAATATGTCTATTATTCTTGAGATACCTTTTCTTAATACTGCAGGAGCTGTTATTAATTGTAATCAAGGAAAGGTGACTTTCAATGTTAATGATAAGGAACATACTGTCTATTTCCCCAAGAAGATTGAAAGGACTTATGGTTTGAATTCAATTGAACATGTTGAGGGCATGCAAGTTGGAGAAATATATTGTCCCATACCAAGAGAAAAATTTGAAACTACTATGATTGGGACCATTGCTATCAAGGTTGAGGTAACATAATCATTAGTGGAATACAAAGTTTTGTCTCATATGGAATTGTTTTGGTAACAAGACCTGATCAACCTTATTAACAAAAGGATTTCATTGAACAAAACAACCTTTTTATCATCATTATCTCTTTTTACTTCTATTCTATCCATTTTAGTTTTTGCTTATGCCTAACTTAAAGGCGTTAAAGAAAAGTACTTAATGGGAGATAATCCAAAAGTTTTAGATGAGTCTTGGAAGTTATTACTTCAGTAATAACCGCTCTTTATCCTTTTTATTTGCTTTTTGTGCCAAGAGTAACCTCTAATGAGAGAGAAGTAATGATTGGGAAAGTTGATGTCCCGAAACAGATTTATGTGCTTCACCGTAAAAATTCGTGTAAAATCTCTGTATGTCCTTTTGAGGCATGAATTTTTGTGCTTCTGCCCCAGGTTGTTATCTAACTTTTGTTAGATCAACACTTTTCTATGTGAGCAACATAAGGTTTTCGAAAAAAATCGTCTTTACGTGCTCGTTAGTTTTGATAGATTTCTGCCATTATTTGCATTTGCTTCTTTTTGGTTCCTTTTTTAGTTCTTTTGGGGAATTGAGCTTTTTGAGGGAAGTGCTACAGTAGCTAGTGTTTTAACGGAAGTTTTATTGGTGTTAGAACTGAACCCAAAGACTTATTATCTTGAGTGCACTAATGTCGCTAATAAAGATTATGTGAAGTTTTGTATGAAGGAAAAATTTCAGGTGTATGGAAGGAATGAGTAATGATATGAAGGATGGACTAAAGCTCAAGCTTGGGGATGCCACCCGTTTCACCCCAAGAAATATTCAAGAGGTACAAGCGTCAAAGCTTGGGGATGCCCAAGGCATCCCCTTCTTTTTCAATAAAAACCCCAGGTTTCTTCCAAACGCTTCATTTTTATTGTTTTTTGCACAGTTGTGTTGTCCTAGGAGCGTCTTCTTTTTCATTTTCGTTTTGGTTTTTCGTTTGCTTTGTTTTCTTAGTTTGCTGAATAAATTGGTTGGACCCCCTCTTTCATACATTGGTTTTCAAATAGTTTGGTTTGGTTTGGAAAAGAGTAGGAAAGTTCATGCTTAAGTGGTAAAGAGAGCTTGTTTTTGACTGTGGCCTATGCTTTGTCGTGCCATGCTTGATATTGTTTTGGCTTTATGCTTAGTATTCTTTTTTGTAGCATGACTTGTTATAAATAATTTAGATTGCTTAATGTGCCTTGGAAGGATCATGCATTGTTTTAGCATATTAAAGCATAGTATTGTGGTATTCTTCTTTGATGCTTTATTTGGGTTGACTTGGCGCATGCTCACACCATCTTATGACTATCTCAAGTCACCATAAGCCTTTATGATCCTTTAGTTTCAACTTGTAGTATCACTTTATGCTTTGATCAATGATGTTTTGTCACTCTGTATGATTATGGCCATTATTGCTCTCTTAGTTTGTCGCTCCCAGTCTTTTGCTAGCCTCCGCAACCAATTATGAGTTCCACTCATGCATCCAACTCCCTAAACCAAGTTATTCCAAAGAGTCCACCATACCTACCTACTAGCATATGCTATTCCAAGTGTATTCATGTTTTTGTTTACCTTTCAAATTAAACTTGTTATGAGAAAACTAGTGATTAAAGCTCTCACGAACTTGATGGCACACTTTATTTTTCTTGCCCTTAATAAACTTGAACCATTGTGTCGTCTATGTTGTATATGCTTGCACTTATTTGTTGGGGATTAGCAGAACCATGCTGTCATGGGGAACACTTCAAACATTGCACTGGTACTTTGTACCTAGTTGATATCATGCTCTTTTGTCTATGGATGTCGTCGGTGTGAAATGAAAGGGGAGCCTTTTCATGTTGCAACATAGTTTCTTTGTCTATTGCTAGAACTTTGTCTTTCATGTTATGATTGAAGTACTATGATCCTAGCTTTGAATGTTTTACAAATACTTTGATCAAGTTTATGATGGTGCATGTCACCTCAAAAATTATTCTTTCTTTTTATCACTTACCTACTCGAGGATGAGCAGGAGTTAAGCTTGGGGATGTTGATACATTGCAAATGTATCTATAATTTTTGATGTTCCATGCTTGGTTTTATCTACTTTCTTGTGTTTTGTCCACACTTTGGAGTACTTTTCATATGATTTTTTGGACTAACCTATTAACAAGAGCCACAGTGCCAGCTGCCTGTTTTCTGCTGTTTTTGGTTTTAGGAAAGTCAAAAAATGAATATTCTCGGAATTGGACGGGACAAAAGCCAAAAATCGTATTTCACCAGAAGACTCTTGGAGCCAGAATACGAGACGGAGGGGGCTGGGCCCAGGCCACACCACCTGGCCACGCGGGCTAGCCCAGGCCGCGCAAGGGGGTGGTCTGGCCGTCCCAGACACCCCCTCGGTCTCCCTCTTCGCCTATAAGTTGCCTTCTGACCTAAAAACTCAGGGGGGTCGACGTTTTTCTAGAAGGAGTTCCGCTCCGCCGCCACCACCAGATTCCACGAAACAACACCAAAAACTCCGTTCTGGCACCCTGTCGGGACGGGGAATTGGAGGAGATCATCGCCATCATCATCACCATCGCTTCTCCATCGACCATCCATGTTTCCCCCATCTATGAGTGAGTAATCCCCCGCTGTAGGCTATGGGGATGGTAGGGATTGGATGAGATCGTTCATGCAATGGCATCAGATTGTTAGGGCATGGTGCCTAGTATCTTTTATTAGTGCTTTATAACTTTGTTGCGACTCGTTATGCTTAATGCTTGTCACTAGGGACCGAGTGCCATGATTTTAGATCTGAACATGTTATGGATTCATTATGATAGTATTGTTTATGGTCTTACCAGCAAGTTGTATACACATATTGTTGTCCGGAACCAATGGCCCCGAAGTGACAGAAATCGGGATAACCGGAGGGAATGGCTTTGATGTGAGGATCACATGTGTTCACGGAGTGTTAATGCTTTGCTCCGGTGCTCTATTAAAAGGAGCACCTAAATTGCCAGTAGTTCCCTTGAGGCCCCGCTGCAAATGGGCTGGCAGGACAAAAGATGTTATGCAAGTTCTCATTGTGAGCATGTATGACTATATATGGAACACATGCCTATGATTATCTAGTACCTGGATACTTTATCTTAATTATCTGCAATTGCCCTATGTTCTGATTGCTATGTGAATTGTCTTGTCCATGCAACGGCCGTCCATCCATCCCTATGCCTACCGCACTCGAATCCTCTTGTCACTTTGTTATTCTTTGTATTTACTTTACTACTGCTATTACTTTACTATTCCTACTACAAAAGCTGTTACTCTTGATAAATCATTGTGAGCAAGATTGTTTCAGTGAACTGAATTGACAACTCAGTTGTTAAGGCTTATAAATATTCTTTGGCTCCCCTTGTGTCGAATCAATAAATTGGGTTTCACTTCCCTCGAAAATACTGCGATACACCCCCTATACTTGTGGGTCATCAGCTACCACCTGAGAGAAAGCATGACCATACCATACCATACCACTCAAAGATGGTGCAATTCCTCCAATGATAAGACCTTATAGGGCGCCTCATAAACAAAAAATGAGATGGAATCCTAGATACAAAATCTCCTAGAATCCTCTGTCATTAGGCCAAGATCCAGTCCCTATGCTGCACCAGCTATTCTTGTAAGGAAAAAGGATGGTACTTGGAGGCTATGCATCGATTATAGGAAGCTCAACTCACAAACTGTCAAAAGTAAATTTCCAATACCAGTCATTGAAGATTTACTTGATGAGTTACATGGAGCACACTTTTTTACCAAACTAGACCTTCAATCTGGGTACCACCAAATAAGAATGAAGTCCCAAGATATTCATAAGACATCATTCAGAACATACTTTGTCCACTATTAGTTCCTAGTGATTCCATTTGGTCTGATAAATGCCCCTGCATCCTTCCAATCTTTAACGAATGATGTCTTTGCTGAACACTTGACAAAGTTCATCTTAGTTTTCTTTGATGACATACTGATTTACAGCAAAACACCGCAAGATCACATGCAGCACATCAAGATTGTGTTGGAAACAATGAGAGAAAACAAGCTCTTTGCTAAACTGAGCAAGTGTGTCTTTGCTGCTCCCCAAGTTGAATATTTGGGCCATATAATCTCAGGCACAGGAGTTGCCACTGATCCAAAGAAAGTTGAAGCAGTTAGGGACTGGCCTACTCCCACAACCATCCATCAACTGAGAAGTTTCCTTGGTTTAGCTGGCTACTATAGAAGATTTGTCAAAAACTATGGACTAATCTGTAGGCCTCTGCATGACATGTTGAGAAAAACTCCTTCAACTGGTCAGAAGCACAGTCAGCAGCCTTTGAGCAACTCAAACACAGCCTGATCACTGCCCCAGTTATGGCATTGCTAGACTTCAATCAACCATTCACACTATAAATAGATGCTACTGGCTATGGACTAGGAGCTGTCCTAATGCAAGCAAACAGACCAATTGCTTTCTTCAGCATGACATTGGGTCCCAAATCAGTGGCCATGTCAACCTATGACAAAGAAGCTCTAGCTATCTTGGAATCCTTGAAAATATGGTGCCACTACCTACTAGAGAGTGATCTCATCATCAAAATAGACCAGAAAAGTCTCAAGTACATCACAGAGCAGAAAGTCATAGAAGGGATTCAACACAAACTTCTGCTAAATTTTTTTGGAGTTCAATTATACAATTGACTACAAAAAAGGCAAGGAGAACAAAGCAGTTGGTGCACTAAGCAGAAGATATTGTACCATGTCACTCATGGCAATGACCATTATCCAGCCAACATGGATTGAATCTGTGGAATCCAGTTACACAAATGATTCCCACTACACAGAACTGCTACAGAAACTAGTAATACAGCCTGATCATGCTTCTCATTTCACACTACATGCAGGAATACTACGGTATAAAGGCAGAATCTACATTGGAAATGATAACATCCTCAAGAACCAACTCCTGGAGTCACTGCATACTTCTCCAATTGGAGGCCATTCTGGCATGGTTGCTTCTTATCAAAGAGTAAAGAAAATCTTTTACTGGCCAGACATGAAGAAAGCAGTAGAAACATTTGTAGCTGAATGTGTTGTTTGCTAGAGAGCTAAAGCAGAACACTGCAAATATCCTAGACTCCTTAAACCATTGGATCCTCCTGACATGGCTTGGAAACACATCACTATGGATTCCATCGAAGGACTCCCCAAATCACAAGGTAAAGAGCAGATCCTGGTAGTAGTGGATAGATTAACTAAATCTGCTCCTTTCATTGCTCTTTCCCACCCATATACTATTCATTCTATGGCACAAGATTTCACTGATAATATATTCAAGCTGCATGGGCCACCAATCAGTGTCATCACTGACAGAGACAGAATATTTACCAGCAAAATGTGGCAGCAAATCTTCAAATCTTGGAATGTTCAACTGAAAATGAGCACTGCTTACCACCCTCAAACCGATGGCCAGTCAGAAAGAGTCAATCAATGCCTAGAATCCTACATGAGGTGTATGATACGTCCATTTTGCATCACTATTCTATGTCATAATTCACTGTCATTCATTGATATATTTCGTATTGAGAGGTGATACTTATGTTATTTCATCTGTTTTTTGCATGGTTGATGACTTTTGGAGCATGGACCGTTGCAGTCAGGATTCTGATGGAAAAGGTGCTGTTTGGAGGCAAAATTCGCGAAGATCAGAAAATCCGGGAAAATATACGGAAATCCTATTTTTACAGAAGACGAAGGAAGCCAGAAGAGGGGCTGGAGATGGGCCACAGGGGGGCCACACCACCCCCTGGCGCGGGCCACCCTGGGCCGCGCCACCAGGTGGTGTGGCCACCCTGGTCTACCCCTGGCACTCCCCTCTGGCGTATATAATCCTCCTGAAACCCTAATACTCGGGGAGCGACCACAGAAAGATTCCGCCGCCTCTGCGGGGTGGAAAACACCGAGAGAGAAAGATCTCTCCGGTAGACAGAATTCTGCCGGGGGAATTCCTTCCCGGAGAGGGGAGATCGTTGCCATCAACACCACCATCAAGCTGGACTTCATTGGGATCATCATCATCACCATCACCATCATCACCATCAGCACCCTCATCACCACCTTCATATTGCTGTAACAATCGAGTTGAATCTTGCATAGTTCATAGGGGAAACTTTCCCGGTGTTGATTACTCTTTGTAGTTGATGCTACTGAGTGAACCATTGAATTATTGTTTATGTTTATATTGTTATACATCATTATTCCATCTCTTATCATGATCCATATGATGTCTTGTGAGTAGTTTGCTTTGTTCTTGAGGACATGGGAGAAGTCATGTTGTTAGTAGTGGAATTGTGTTGAGAAAGATTCAATGGTTTGATATTTAAGTTGTGGTGTACTTCTTCTAGTGGTGTCATGCGAACGTCGACTACATGACACTTCACCTATATGGGCCTAGGGGAATGCATTGTGTATTTGGCTACTAATCGTAGGGGTTGCCGAAGTGACAGAAACCTGAACCTCCATTAGGAAACCATTGCACAAGGGACGTAAGGGTCTTCGAGTTTAAAGTTGTGGTTAGGTTTCTACCTTAATTACTTTCTTGTACTTACGGATGTTTGCAAGGGGTATAATCACAAGTATGTATTAGTCCTATGAAGGTCGGTACATTAGCACAGGTTCACCCACACAACACTTAGCAAGCTAAAGAAGATTAATCAACTATATGAAGCAAAAGCACTTGACAGTCTTCCCATGTGTCCTCGAGAACGTTTGGTCATCTTAAGTAATACAACCGACTTGTCCTTTGCTCCATAAAGGATTGGGCCACTTGCTGCATTTATTCTTACTATCTTTTATTTACTCGTACTTTGTTTACTTGCTATATCAAAAACCCCTAAAAATCCGTTTGCTAAGTATTTGCAGAGAATTCCTGATCCATACCACTAGCCAGCACCTTCTGCTCCTCGTTGGGTTCGACACACTTACTTATCGAAAATACTGCGATACACCCCCTATACTTGTGGGTCATCAAGACTATTTTATGGCGCCGTTGCTGAGGAGTGAAGCGCTATTGGAGAGTGGAACTAGTAAAGAAAACTTCTACTATGGGTATTGTTTACTTTTGCTAGTTGCTTTAATTTTGTTATGGATAATTCGCTGAGTTTCTTATTTGGTAATGCTACTACCACTGCTAAGGTAGTAGATAAGCCACCACCTGCTGAGAATGATGCTTTCAAAATACCTACAAGAATTATTGATCGTGTTATGGATAACTACTATGTTGGAGATGGAACTGTCCATCCCGGTGATCATTTACTTTTTATACACGAATTATGAGTGTTGTTCAAGTGTGCAGGTATTACTACAGATCAAGTTAAGAAGAAGTTATTCTCTTATCGCTGAAAGGAAGAGCCGAGGAATGGTATAAGCTGTTGAAGAATGGTCAAGCTCTGGAATGGGAGGAAATAGTGCCTCTCTTTTATTCAAAGTTTTATCCTCCTAGTGAGATTCACAAAGATCGGAATCAAATATACAACTTTTGGCCTCTTGATGGAGAGAGTACAGATCAATCTTGGGGGAGATTGAAGTTACCAATGCTCAAATGTCCCATTCATGAGCTTCTCAACAATATTATTATCAATAAATTTTATGCAAGGCTCCCTCTACATGATAAGGATTTATCGGATGCTTCTTGTGCTGGATCATTCACTCGCATGGAAGAAGAAGCTAAATGGGATCTTCTGGACCGTATTCAAGACAATGCTGAAGCTTGGGAGAATGACAAAGGTAGAAAGTCAGGTATAAATTATGATTATGAATGCATTGAATCTTTTATGGGAACTGATGAATTTCAAAATATTAAAAAAGCTTATGGTCTAGACTCTCAAGCTATTGCTTCTTATTTTAAGGCTTTTGTTTCCTATATTGAAGTGCCTAAAAGAAGTGGAATAAGTATCATGAACCTTATAAAGATGTTGCTAAGAGTGTTCCTGCAAGAAATACTGAAGTTTATACTGCCAATCATGTTTTACCTGAACCTTATATTGAGAAAATGCCTTTCCCAGTTAAGATAAAGGAACACTCTATGATAGCTAGTATGGTTAATGAAAGTACGAATGAAGCTGTTGAACCTAATAAACAAAAGGTTGATGAACCTATTATAGCAAATGTGAAAGACTTTGTCACTAAATATGTAGAAGAGGGACACACTATCCTTTGTAAGGATACCTCTAATATTGTTTCACATAGTAGTGTTATGAGAGCTAGTATTCCTGTGTTTTCTGTTAGAATAAGTGACCATTGTTACGATGGTCCTTGTGATAGTTATATTGTTAATTTTATGGACGATACTGAAAGTTACTATGAAAGAGGAAAACATGTTCGTATGTATCTCAATAATATCAAGTTTCCTCGTTTTATGCTAAAAGTTTTTATGTTGCACTTCTTTTGCCTTCCTATGTTTGTAGCCTCTGGTTTCAACAACCTGTTTGTTTACAAATTCCCTTGAATAGGAAGTGGGTTAGACTTAAATGTGTGTATTTTTGCTTCTTAATGCTCTCTTTCACTTTAATTCATATTCCTATGTGAGCATCCTCAAAATTATCATGCCCATCTTAATGGCCATAAAGAAAGAGCTTTTTGGGAGACAACCCAATTTATTTTTGCTTTCAGTTTGATTTTGTTTGTTTGAGTCTTGGAAGTTATTACTTCGGCAATAATCTCTCCTTATCCTTTTTGTTTGGTTTTTGTGTCAAGATCAACCTCTAATGAGAGAGAAGTAATATTTGGGGAAGTTGCTGTCCCGAAACAGATTTTTGTGCTTCACCGTAAAAATTCGTGAGAGATCTCTTTATGTCGGATTGAGCTGTAATTTTTTGTGCTTCTGCCCCAGGTTGTTATTTAAATTTCGTTAGTTTTGCATGATTTGTGCAACAGAAGATTTTCAAAAAATTTGATCTTTACCTGCTGGTCTGTTTTGACAAATTTTGCCACTCTTGCATTTGCTTCTTTATTCGATTTCCTTTTTGAATTCTTTTTGGGTTTTCGGAAGGAGTTGCTATAGTAGCTTATGTTTGATGGTTTTCAGTTGAAGTTGGACTAAAAATGTTTTATCACTTCACTTATACTAATGTTGCTAATGAGAACTATGTGAAGTTTTGTGTGAAAGAAATTTCTAGGTAGTTTAGTTAATGGTGTAATAAGGAAGTGAAAGGTTTCATGACTCAAGTAATATGTGTATGAAGATGAAGATATTGATGTTATTCAAGTGGTGACTCCGGAAGAATCTACTAGATACCAAATTCAGAGACCTGCAGAGTCTGTTTCCAAATAGGTAACAGTTCGGGTAAGAAAAGTTCCACGAAAATACTATCCGACTATATTTTTGCAGTTTTCAGTCAATAAGGAAAGCTACGAAGCGAAAGAGAGACGGAAATGGAGCCAGGGTGGCTCACACCACCCTGTGGCGCGGGCCCTCCCCAGGTCGCGCCACCAGGTGGTGAGTCCATCCCGGACTCCGCTTCCGACTCGTTTTCTCCCAGTACCTTCCTTTTGATATGAAACTTCATAATATATAATCCCACAGATCTCCTGAGGTTCGTATATCGTGTTCTTGTCGTGTTTTTGTTTCGATATGTTTCTGCCAGGACATACTCTTTGAAGGTTTAGAAGCACAATGGTGTCCGCCAAGGATAAAGGGAAGGAGCCTATGAAGGAAGATCTCCAAGACCCCGGGCAGGAGAAGGAGATCAAGAGTGAAGGTGAAGAGGAGGCAAAGCACACCAACACTACCATTGCAAGCATTGAGTGGTGGCAACCCATGCCAGGGCTATGTCAATTGGAGGGAAGCCTCCTCATCACCGTTCAGATCCCTGGTCACTTCCTCCATGCACAAAGAATCATTTTCATACTCTTATCCATGAGCATCAATACCAGAATATACCCAAGGGGAAATTACCCTCCAATTGGGATTTGCCTCGTTCTAGCCATGCAGGAAAAGAAGACTTCAAGGAGGTAGAGTGGGAAAAGAATCACAAGAGCTAGGATTCTCAACCCGACATGATCATGAGCCGCATTGAGCAAAACTCGCAGCTTATTCGTAATCTCACCTTTGAGATTGAGGACTTGGGGAAACTGATCAAAGAGCTCACGAGAGGATACCACCACCACCACCAAAGGAGTAATTCCTCATCAGGTTTGGCATCCCCTTGGTTTGTTCCAATCTTGGGGGAGTGCCGCGGTATCACATCACTATCTTCTATCTTTTTACCTTATTAGTAGAGTCATATCATGAATAGAGAAGTTATTATGTAGGATGGTTTGCATTATGGAAGTGCCCCCTCTCTCGTTAGATATGTATCCCTTGGTGTGAGTTGCCATTATGGAATATTAATGAGAAGTTCTATCATTTACTTTTTTGCATAGCTTATATTAGTTTTCCATTCGTGGTTATATGATTGATCTTGTTGTTAGTATTGGTACCACTTTGGGATCATTGAGTTAATTTAGTTGGTTTTGGCAAACCTCGCTTGGTCAGTAGCAACACTATTTATGAGAGTTGAATGAAAAGATAGAAGTACTCTAAAGAAAAATAATTTCATCATCTTTCTTTCTTGATATTGCTCATAAGTCTAGTATTCTCTAGTTAAGATCTTTTGCGCTTTCAAGGAAGATTGCATGTTTGTTTTTATCACTTGTATGTTTGTTTGTTTCCTTCAACTCTTATACTTGCTACCCAGCCTTGCTAGCCAAAAACCTGTATTGAGAGGGAATTCTTCTCGTGCATCCATTTCCTTAAGCCAAAAACCCATGCCATTTGTGTCCACCATACCTACCTATTAGCATTATTGCTATTCCAAGTAAAATTTTGTTTTATCTACCTCCCAAATTAAACTTGTTATGTGAAAATTAGTGATTAAAGCTCTCACGAACTTGATGGCACACTTTACTTCCTTGCACTTAATAAACTTGAACCATTGTGCTCACCTTTGTTGCATATATGCTTGCGCTTTGTAAGTTGTGAATTAGCAGAACCATGATGTCATGGGGAACGCTTCCAACATTACACTGGTACTTTGTACCAAGTTGGTATCATGTTCTTTTGTCTACGGATGTCGTCGGTGTGAAATGAAAGGGGAGCTTGTAAGTCCATGGAGTTATGCATGTGTGTTAGAAAGCCTGGTCATTGGTCTAATCCATGCTGACATGGTGGAAACCTGCAGCGTAACCATAACGAGTATCTATGAAGCATTCTTCTTATAAAAAAAGAGTCCGATATTGAGAAAAAAAGAGAAAAAGAGAAAAAAGATTATGAAAAGAGAAAAGAGAGAAAAAAGCACCATATTCCCATGGTAAATAGGAAGATTACTGAGATGCTTGTTGTCTGCTTGCCTTGTCATTTTGATATGGGGATTCTTCCGTATCATCAGGCAAGGGGTACCCCGTTGGCGGTTCTCCATGATACACATATGCTTACGATGACAAGAACTTACCGATGACTAAACTTGAGTAGCATGAGGAGCGGCCCTCGTATTCAAGGGACATGAGATTCTCAATTTACAACTTATCAATGCATATCCTCATATTTGATCACTTTAACCTTAATCACCTAAAGATGCCTATGATAGGGGCAATGAGAGCTGAAAGCTAGTAAGTATCATATTTTTTGGGAGCTCTTTATGAAACTTGCAATCCCTGCTTCCCTCTCCGAAGGGCCTTTCTTTTACTTTGTAGTTGAGTCAGTAAACCTATTTCCTTCTATCTCAGCAAGTATTTTGAGTTGTTGTGTTTCATTCATTCATATGATGATTTATTCAATCATGTTTCTTATGTTCCTTGTTTTGCACATTGCTCTTATCTTGGTGTTTACTACTTTGAAAGCTATCATCGAAAAACCAGTTATTTGTGAGCTCTAGCAAATTATCAACTATTCTTCGACCAAGAGCTAAGTTTGCCACTACCAATTATGATTTACTTTATGTATCTTTATTGTGTTTCCTTTACTTATTGCAAGTTAAGTTGTATAATAATGAGTTGTCTTCTATTATGATATGTGTATTGATGAATGTGATGCTTCTCGTCCGTATTCTTTTATCGACTCTTCACTCCATAAACCTGAGGCCATATTTATTGAGATCAGTTTCGCTTGGGGACAAGCGAAGTCTAAGCTTGGGGAGAGTTGATACGTCCATTTTGCATCACTATTCTATGTCATAATTCACTATCATTCATTGATATATTTCGTAATGAGAGGTGATACTTATGTTATTTCATCTGTTTTTGCATGGTTGATGACTTTTGGAGCATGGACCGTTGCAGTCAGGATTCTGATGGAAAATGTGCTATTTGGAGGCAAAATTCACGAAGATCAGAAAATCCGGGAAAATATATGTAAAATCCTATTTTTCCAGAAGACGAAGGAAGCCATAAGAGGGGCTGGAGATGGGCCACAGGGGGCCCACACCACCCCCTGGCGCGGGCCACCCTGGGTCGTGCCACCAGGTGGTGTGGCCACCCTGGTCCACCCCTGGCACTCCCCTCTGGCGTATATAATCCTTCCGAAACCCTAATACTCAGGGAGCAACCACAGAAAGATTCCGCCGCCTTTGCGGGGCGGAAAACACCGAGAGAGAAAGATCTCTCCGGCAGACAGAATTCTGCCGAGGGAATTCCTTCCCGGGGAGGGAAGACCGTCGCCATCAACACCACTATCAAGCTGGACTTCATCGGGATCATCATCATCATCATCATCACCATCATCACCATCAGCACCCTCATCACCACCTCCATATTGCTGTAACAATCGAGTTGAATCTTGCATAGTTCATAGGGGAAACTTTCCCGGTGTTGATTACTCTTTGTAGTTGATGCTATTGAGTGAACCATTGAATTATTGTTTATGTTCAGAAAGTTATACATCATTATTCCATCTCTGATCATGATCCATATGATGTCTTGTGAGTAGTTTGCTTTGTTCTTGAGGACATGGGAGAAGTCATGTTGTTAGTAGTGGAATTGTGTTGAGAAAGATTCAATGGTTTGATATTTAAGTTGTGGTGTACTTCTTCTAGTGGTGTCATGTGAACGCCGACTACATGACACTTCACCTATATGGGCCTAGGGGAATGCATTGTGTATTTGATTACTAATCGTAGGGGTTGACGGAGTGACAGAAACCTGGAACTCCGTTAGGAAACCATTGCACAAGGGACGTAAGGGTCTTAGAGTTTAAAGTTGTGGTTAGGTTTCTACCTTAATTACTTTCTTGTACTTACGGATGTTTGCAAGGGGTATAATCACAAGTATGTATTAGTCCTAGGAAGGTCGGTACATTAGCACAGGTTCACCCAGACAACACTTAGCAAGCTAAAGAAGATTAATCAACTATATGAAGCGAAAGCACTTGACAGTCTTTCCATGTGTCCTCGAGAACATTTGGTCATCTTAAGTAATACAACCGGCTTGTCCTTTGCTGCATAAAGGATTGGGCCACTTGCTGCATTTATTCTTACTGTCTTTTATTTACTCGTACTTTGTTTACTTGCTATATCAAAAACCCCTAAAAATCTGTTTGCTAAGTATCTGCAGAGAATTCCTGATCCATACCACTAGCCAGCACCTTATGCTCCTTGTTGGGTTCGACACTCTTACTTATCGAAAATACTGCGATACACCCCCTATACTTGTGGGTCATTGGTGTATGGTATTCCAAGAACCAAAGAAGTGGGCTGCCTGGTTGCCTCTTGTAGAGTGGTGGTACAACACAACATATCATACCTCCTTGAAAGTTTCACCATTTCAAGCATTGTATGGGTTTGCCCCACCAATGGCCAGTGAGGTTTCCGTTCCTGGTCCAGAAGATTCAGAAGCAAGGGACTTCATCCTTGAGAAGCAACAATTGCTTTCAAAATTAAAAGAAAATCTCACTCAGGCACATGCCAGAATGCAGAAACATGTAGACAAGGAAAGATCAGAGAGAAGTTTTGAGCTGGGAGACATGGTTGCCGCCTCCACCAGCCGCCTCCACCAGCCGTGCGGGGTCCTCGCACGCCCCTATCACCGCGTCCACGCGCGCGGGACTTTGCCACTACGATTGCAGTAGCCCACGCTGGGCAGCCATGCTTACTGGCCATGCCCGTCGATTCCGACAAGGAGAGGGATCACAGATGCGGCTTATCGCTGAGTGCCAGCGCCGCTAGAAGAAACGCCACCCCGGCGAGCACCACAACGTGTCTCTGCTAGGAGAGTGGCACCTGAACTGGGTGCGTGTCCCGGTACCACCGGTGCCAATGGACGAGGCACTGCTCGAGTGGGAGATCGAGCCCTGCGGACATCAGCTGCCGGTGCACCTCCGCAACGACCTCGCGTACGCCCTTCAGGATTTTTGGGTGAAATTCCTGGACTAGGAGCACGAGGCGAGGCGCCGCTCATCCTACATGGGTGATTTCTCGGTCGAGGGCGACATCAACCTCCCCGACGTTGACTTCTCCTCCAGCAAGGATGGAGACGAAGGCTAGGGGAGGAGCTGGCGAACATCAATGAGGAGGATGCCATGCCACCGTCTGTGGTCATGCCGCCGAGCTACAACAAGGACGAGGCCACCCGGGCCACCATGGAAGCATCCAAGACAGAGGTGGATGCCAAGTGGTGGTGGGAGGGGTTGGTAGGACGTCGTCCAGCTCTCTGCCTACCTAGTGGACTATGGAAACCAGCTTCCCCTATCGTTGCCGCCGCCGCTGCCGGAGGGGTAGCCTACACACTCCTAGGTGTTTGGGGCAGGCCGTGTTGGGACCGCCACCGCGCGCCCCGCCCGCGCCCATGATGCCGCAATCACCACCACCGGCGTACTATCTGTCGATGGCTAGGTGTCGCCACCGGCCGTGCCGCCGCCAAACCCCTAGCCATACCTAGAGTTTATTTATATTTATGTTGTTTTATTTTCTAGTATGTGAATTAAAACTGTTACATATTATATCTAAGTTTTCATTTTATTTTGATTTTTTTAGTTTGTTGTATTTCGGAAAAAATGGACCGAGCCCACCGGGCACCCCGACCAAACGGACAATGCCTAAAATGTCATATTTTCGTTTTCCCGGGCGGACCCAAATAGGCCAATTCAGACACCTCACGGGAGATATCCGAAATGGATCGGCCTGGTGGAGATGCCGTTTGGGGGTGTGAGGGTGTTGGAGATTGGGGGTTTGGAGGAAGGGTGGACTGCGGGCAGGAACGGGCGCACGCAGGAGGCTGTTGGGGGTATCTTTCCCGTTTCTGGTAGTGGCCCGACCGGAATCTTACCATAAAAAGGAGATGCGCTCGCTCGCTGCCACCAAGAGGCCCGCAGGCGCCCGCTAGACGAGCCCTATTTTCATAAACTCCGGTCATATCAAACTGAGAGACTACTAAACATACGAACAAGCTGACCAGAATCCATACGGTATGTCTACTACCGACTCGATCAAACATGTTCGATCCCGTGCAGACAGATGAGCACTACAAATAAATAGGTCATCGCAGCTCCTGGCGATCGATCGATCGATCTACCGCCATGGTTCCCACGGTCGTCTTCAGGGGCATCGCCCTCGTGCTTCTTGTCGCCTTCAACACCTTCTTCCTTGCTTCCGGTGGCCTCCACAGCAGCAGCGTAGCAAAGGATGCTTCCTCCCACGGCTCCGACGATGGAACTCCAAAGGTTAGATTAATTAGTTTCTTTAATTTCTTCATGGTAAGGATAAGGAAGGCCTGCCTGCCTATTTCATCCATGCTTGATGCTTAATTGTGCAGATCTACATCGTGTTCACGGCGAGGCAGCCGGCGCCGGCGGCGGAGACGATGCTGGAGTCGTCGGCCTTGAGCGCGAGGACAGAGTCCTTCCACCACAGCCTGCTTAGCCAAGTTCTGGACGACGGTTCGAGAGTAGCGGACAGAGTCGTGTACCACTACACGAGGAGCATGCACGGCTTCGCGGCCAGGCTCACCGACAATGAGAAGAAGAAGCTCGCCGGTAATTTAATTTTCTTATTTGGTTCACCTCTTTAATTCGATCCTACGTGCATATTATGTCCTTAATTACGTACGTGGATCTCGATCTCGTGATAAAATCTGCAGCCATGGATGCTGTGGTGTCCGTCCACGAGAAGGTGGTGTACTGGCCACAGACGACGCGGTCATGGAACTTCCTGGGCCTGCCGCAGCACAACGACCCCGAGAGGCTGCCGTTCGAGAAGGACGTCATCATCGGCATGATTGACTCCGGCGTCTGGCCGGAGGCCGAGTCCTTCTCCGACGACGGCCTCCCCCCGCCGCCCGCCAAGTGGAAGGGCATCTGCTCCAACAACTTCACCGCCTGCAACAAGTACGTATGTACACATAGCCTGGGCTAGCTGGGCGCGCATCATGGATTGATCAATAATTAACCGACTGCTTGTGCTTCTTCTTCTTGTACTGCTGTAGCAAAATCATCGGAGCGCGGGCATACAGAGACGGCGTCACGACCTTGTCGCCACGGGACGACACGGGCCACGGCACGCACACGGCGTCGACGGCCGCGGGCCGGCGTGTTCCGGGCGCGAGCATGGGCGGCCTGGCCGGTGGCACGGCCCGCAGCGCCGTTCCCGGCGCGAGGCTGGCCATCTACAAGGTATGCTGGAGCGACCGAGGCTGCGCAACCCCAGACATTCTGGCGGCGTTCGAGGACGCCATCTCGGACGGCGTGGACGTGCTGTCGGCGTCCCTGGGCTCGCCGTACGCGCAAGACTACGCCCACGACTTGCTGGCCGTGGCCGCGTTCCACGCCATGAAGCGCGGCATCGTGACCTCCGTCGCCGCGGGCAACGATGGGCCATTCCTGGGCACGGTGAGCAACGTCGCGCCGTGGATGGTCTCCGTCGCCGCCGCCACCACCGACCGCAAGATCGTCAGCGACATCGTCCTCGGCAACGGCAAGAGGATTGCCGGCACGGCTCTCACCCTGTTCCCGGACCTCGGGATCGGGAAGCGCTCCGTCCTCATTGACCCCGGGCAGTGCGGGCCCGACCTGCAAGGGAAGAGCTACAAGGGCGCCATCCTGCTGTGCGGGGTGGGTATTGGTTTCGACCAGGACTTGGTGCGGGACAGCGGAGCCGACGGGGCCATCCTGTCCTACTCCATCACCGACGCCGGATTCTCCTTCGCCGTGCCGGCCGTTCCGGTCACCGCGGCGCAGTACCAAGAGATCATGGACTACTACAAGAGCACCAGGCTTCCCATGGCCTCCATACTCAACAGCCAGGCCACCTTCGACGCCGCGGCGCCCACCGTCGGGTCCTTCTCATCTAGGGGCCCAAACATGATCACGCCAGGCATCCTCAAGCCGGATATAAGTGCGCCTGGAGTGAACATCCTGGCGGCGTGGCCAGCAAAGATCCCCGTGAGCCAGGATAGCAGCACGCTCGACGACGACCGGCAATTCTCGTACAACATCGACTCGGGAACGTCCATGGCGTGCCCGCACGTGTCCAGCGTCGCCGCCTACATCAAGTCAGTCCACCGGGACTGGTCCCCGGCATCCGTCCTCTCCGCCCTTGTCACCACGGCCACCCCGATGTCGGCCTCCACCACGCCGGAGGCCGAGCTGGCCTACGGAGCCGGGCAGGTGAACCCGGTCCGCGCCGCCTACCCGGGGCTCGTCTACGACGCCTCGGAGGACGACTACCTCGGCTTCCTCTGCGCGCAGGGCTATAACAGGACCCAGATAGCCATCATGGCCGGCGGCAAGGCCGACGGCTTCGTCTGCCCGGGCCCGGAGCACACGGGCTCCGTCACCAACCTCAACTACCCGTCCATCACCGTCCCTGTCCGCAACTACGGCGTGGCCTTCGCCATGGACGTGCCAAGGACGGTGACCAACGTCGGCCCGGTCGACTCGGTGTACCACGCCAACGTTACCTCGGTCCCGGGCATCACCGTCCGTGTCAGTCCCCAGAGGCTGGCATTCAGCGCGTCGGAGAAGAGGATCAACTTCAGGGTGAGCGTCTCTGGTTCGCTGGCGCCCGTGGAGGGCAGACTGGGCGCGTCGGCGTCCATCGTCTGGTCCGACGGGAGGCATCAAGTCAGGAGCCCCATATACGTGTTTCCACTCTCAGTCTTCAGGAGATAGGCGGTGTTACCTCTGTTTTTCATTTTTCCCTTTCTGAAACTGGAGTTAGATCGGCAGCAATTAGCCGGAGCCGTTAGATTTAAGACATATTTATTAGAGTTATTATTAAATCCCACGATTGTTTGGACAATTCTTAATGTGCATAATTTTTTTTCCTTCCTGTCTTTCGAATTTCGAATTTATCCGATGCTTAGCGTCGATGAAGTTGGAAAGGTAAGATTAGAGTTGACATTCGCTTTCGTTTCTATCTAGTATCAATTTACCGCAGAATTACTTTGGTGCAGCTTATCAACTTTAGTCTCACTGCCATGATCTGACTTACAAATACCAACAGTTTCTACAAATATCAAATCCATTACAGATTACATACATTCCTCGACTTTTGAGCTCTGAACCCCTTTGAGACCCTAATAAGGCAACAGAGTCCGTCCATCAGATTGGAGTGGAGTAGCCCGTACTCGCTGTGACAAATCAAACAAATAAACCGCTAAACTACTCCATCAAATCTCCTGTAGACGCTGTTTATTCAGCTTTCGACTAGCTAGATGCCGCACCTGGGAATGATGCCAAAAACTTATTACCATACGTACTGACATCACTGACGAGTACTTTCAGAAATACAACAGGAATAAGCTTCTACCAATAGAAAATTGTGCAGGAGGCATGCATGAAACGGGAAATCACCTGTCAAATACTACAAGCAAGGCATCAATCATCAACAGTAAAAGAGCTCTATATAACGGGAGTCCCCTCTCCTAATTTACCAGCTCGATCGGGTCTATGCAACAAACAAACTGGAAAGATGGTAATAATTAATTTGTCTCCTGAACATTGGAGTAAAGAAGCGACCGACCAAGTGCCTCCTGATGGACGATCGATCGATCACTTCACGGTGCAGATCTTGATGACGGAGGCGACACCGATACGGTGCAGGACGACGACCGCGTCGCCAGCCTTGCACAGCTGCTTCTTCACAGCAGACTTCAGTGCAGCCTGCAGGATCTCCTCGGTCGACTCCGAGTCGGTGGCCTTGGCAGAGCCCTCAGCGAGGAGTGGGACCAGGCCTCTGTAGATCAGGCTGTGCCTCGCCGGGCCCTCGGAGCTGACGGTCCAGTCGAACGAGTCGGTCGTCAGCACCGGGACGACCACGGAGAGGATCGGGACCCTGGGACGGTACTTGGCGACCAGCTTGGCCGTGGTGCCGCCACGGGTCAAGACCACGATCAGTGTAGCCCTGGCCTTGTTAGCGGTCCGCACGGCTGATGACGCAAGAGACTCCAATGGGCTCATCGGAAGGGGTGCAGACCTGATCATCTCCTTGAAGACGGCGTCGTTGTCCAGGGAAGACTCTGCCTCCACGCAGATGCGAGCCATGATCTTCACAGCCACCTCAGGGTATGCTCCAGCAGCGCTTTCACCACTGAGCATGACGCAGTCAGTTCCATCAAGCACAGCATTTGCAACGTCGGTAGCCTCAGCACGAGTTGGCCTGGGGGACTTGATCATTGATTCAAGCATCTGTGTAGCTGTAACAACAGGCTTGCCAGCGAGGTTGCACTTGTAAATCATCATTTTCTGGGCAAGGAATATCTTCTCCACTGGAATCTCCATTCCAAGATCACCTCTGGCAACCATGAAGGCATCAGTTTCCCTCAATATTTCATCAAAGTTTACAATGCCCTCTTGGTTTTCAACCTATGTATATCCAAAAAAAGAAGTCAGAACCAAAATAACATCATAAAACTTAACATGGTCAAAAAGGTAAATATGCTTATACAGAGTACATTTTGTCACCACAAAGCTAAGCATTTCATAGCAAAGGCACTAAACCACCGAGGTATGAAATTCCATTTACACGCAAGCATAAGTTAATCTGAACAATTTCATATGTACCAGGAAAGAAAATAAATAGGCAAAGCTTGCCCACCCAACTGTCCAGAGGTTATTGTGAAACAAGTGTATCCTTTACTATTATGAGGATAGCTCATAGACGAGACCAATTCTGTGTGTCTGCCTGATACTGTACAAAACAGGCTATAATGTTGATAAACAAAAGCAGATGTGGCACAGGTCATAGGAAGAGCCAAATTAAAGAGCACATTGGTTAAGGATTCCGGTGTGTATCAACAAAGGGCTTAACTGTAGAGAGGTAAGGCGGCTAATGAAAAAGGGGAAAAAAGCATCTACGGATTGGCCTGGTACTTAATTGAACATGCAGAACCATTTCATCATTGCAGAGAATATCAAGATTTTAGCGAACTATGGAGAGGAAAAAACACCAACAGAAACCATAAATTTGCTGACAGTAACAACATACAAACCTTTGACATCAACATGATGCGCTTCGCATGCTGTCCAAGAAGCTTCTTGACGGTGACTAAATCTGATCCTTTGCGGACAAAGGACAGAGCAATCATGTCAATATCATTTGGCACACCCCATCCCAGAATATCTTCTTTATCCTTCTCTGTCAGCGTAGGGAGGTCCACAACAATTCCTGGCAAATTGCAATTCTTTCTCTCTCCAAGCATTGCAGTGTTCTCACACATACACCTCACAGTTCCCGCTTCCGGATCGCAAGACAGAACAGTCAAGGAGATGGTACCATCAGCACACAGAATGACATGTCCAGGCTTAACATCCACAGGAAGTTTCTTGTAACTCATAGAGATCGTATTCGAGTCGCCCTTGATATCATAATCAGTGGTAACAGTGATCTCTTGGCCCTTTGTTAGCTTGACTGGTTTACCGTCCTTCAGAAATCCTGTTCGAATCTCAGGCCCCTGAAGCAATGCAGAAAATAATTAGTATGGATCACATAATGACCTTGACTACCTACTAACAAGAACCTAATCAGTATATATGCTGCATACTACATGAGAAATCACAAGTCTCTGTTTAGCTTATTTGAATAACGAATGAAACATTCAATTGTGATCACGTGAACCATCAAGATAAGCAAATACGATTTAGAACTAGGTATATGTATGTGATGAAAGGTTAAACCATTATATAATAAATGAGTACTCTGCAAATATATGTGACTTGTGATATGTTTGTATTAATCACATCCTTCTACATTGTGTGCATGAACGGAAACTCCTACCGAAGTCAGCAATATCACAACTCCAAGATAATCTCTGGAGAGAGAGAGACGGAATGATTTGATCCTTCTAACAAACTTACAGCTAATCTCTGGTCAGTTAAAGCACACAAGAGAACTACTAGTGGACAAAGTGACTGAACAAAATCAGACCAATACTAAAACTAGTATTAAACCGATAAAATGTATTGAGTCCATCTCCCCAACATCTTAACTGGCAGCCAATGGCAGTAACTGACAGTAATGTGTATGGTCATATCGACTCCATTTCACCGGAGATCATAACTGCCACTGCCGGCCTCCGCAAACTAAACTATGAGTAGTCGATTTCGCGAATCTCAGAAGATCCAAAATAACCTAGGTGGAGACGCAAGCGTGAGCCCAATCCTAGATCCAACCTTCTGCAACAAGGCAAAGGCACAGCCCCAGGCTAATCTAACCACACACACGTGTACCATTTCTTCGCCAAAAAGTCAATCAAAGCTGGAAACAATCCTAATTGGGCCGTGCTGTCTGCTAGCTCCAAAAACCCAAATCCACTCCCGATCAACAGATCAGTAGATCCGAGTTCAAATCCTCTTCTCACGGACCAAATCCGACGAACAAAGGTCTTGGTACCAGCACATCATCATCATCATCAGGTAACCAAATGAAAAGTAAGGGGCGGAGGGAAGAAGGCGTGGGGTTATGGGACCTTGGTGTCTAGCATGACGGCGCATATGATGCCCGTGGTGTGCATGGCCTGTCGGAGGCTGTCGAGGGTCTCCTGGTGGTACTCGTGCGTGCCGTGGGAGAAGTTGAAGCGGGCGACGTTCATGCCGGCGCGGAGCAGCTTCTCGAGCATGGGCACGGAGCGGGAGGCCGGGCCGAGCGTGCAGACGAGCTTGGTCCGGGGCGTCCGCGCGTCCGCCGCAGCGTCCCGCTCCAGGTCCGCCAGCACCGCCTTCATGTCGATGTTCGCCATCGCGCACGCGATCCGGTCGCCGGAGAGGTGAGCGGTGAGGGGTGGGCGCGGAGAGTGGTGCGATTGGGATTTGGTCGTGGATTTTTTTTTTTATAGGAGATAGGAGAGGAGGGGAGTGGGGGAAATTTTGGGTGGGCGATTCGGTGGGCGAAGGGACAGAGGAGGAAGAAGAGACGGAAGGACACGTGGTTTCTTGGAGTGGAGAGGTGGACGCGGCCACTCTCGGCCACCAGTGAGTCAGTCACTGCTTGGCTTCCGCTAACGTCCCGTTAGTGTGGGTCATTTTTCGATTTCATTCCACGTTCTTCTTCTTGGGGAAGAAGTTGTGCACTTAGGGAACTTCCCACACAAAAGATAGAGGGAAAAAAGAATATATATATCTACATTACCATATGTACATGGTATACCATAAGAAAATATATATCACTTTGGTGAATCTAATGGTATTTTATTGTGTATTCTAGAGGAGAATTTTCTACGTATTTCGTCAAATTTTATACCGTTGAACGTTTGTAAAACTTATGTGCGCTATATTTTGGCAAGAAGGTTATATATACTCCGTGCGATCCAAATTAATGTTCATAGATTTGTCTAGATTCAGATGTATCTAGCACTAAAACATAACTAGTTACATCCGAATCTAGATAAATTCAAGAATATTAATTTGAAGCGGAGGGAGTAAATGGTTTTAATTGGAAAAGGAATATAAATAGTTTTCAAATGTTTATAGACTCGATATACAGTTTTTTTAGTGAAAATTCCGCCGAATTAATCATCAACGGCAGTAAAAAAGTTTTGAAAATAGTAAATAGATCATTTAACCACCTAGCGACCACTACAGATAATATAACGAGCTGAAAACACGCCGTCATCCTCGTTTTTCCATCATCGAAGTTAGGAAATCTTGTTTAGTAATTTTTTTTGCAAGTATACGAATGGGAAGGTTATCGTGCTAAGCCTCTAAAGGAACAATAATACTCCCGTCGTCTCAAAATAAATATCTAAATACATCTAAATTTAGAAAATTTTGGGACTTTTTTTTTTACTTGTTGAGACATCTATTTTAGGGACGGAGTGAGTAGTAGAACTGACAGTGTAGTAAATTCTAGCTGGTTAAAAAAACTGACGATAGTGGAACTGCCTCGGAGCAAAACACTAGAGAGATAGGTGGAGTACGTGATAGGAAATCACGTGCCTATGCCGGCATTTCGATCTCGTTGCGCCGTGGGCCCTCTTTGGCGGCTTTTGAAAATGTCGATCGAGTCGAGGATCATTCGCTCGCATGATGCGACGGCATATGCCGCGGCGCGGCACCGTCAGTCCGTCACGGTGGGCGGCGCGCCAACGGCGAAACCAGCGACGTGCGTCACAAACCGGCGACCCGAGCCCCCCCGGTTTCACTTTCATCCCGTCCGCCCCTCGTTCGCGACCCCGACAGCTATCAACTGATCTCTCCCACACTTTTACCCGTTAACTACTAAACCATGCGCATGTCACTACGAAAAGCGCACATATGAGTTGATTAATCGGGCGGGAGGAACTTTGCGATTCAGTTGAGTCTTTTCTATCTATATCTATATCTATATATCTATTATCTATATCTATATCTATAATTAATATATATCTATATCTATACCTAATAATCTATATCTATCTTCTAATCTAATAATAAAGGACGAATTGTTTTTTACGGTCCAACACTTTTTTAGACCATTTTACCTTCTCATCAAAGTACTTTTTTAGCGTGGCGTGACGGACTATAAAAGTCAGTCAAAGTCCTTCCCATCAAAGTATATTTATAGTATTATTTTTCTCCTTAGTTCGATCGATCTGTTTCGATCATCGTGTGAGGAGTTCCACCACGCCACACTAGCTGATGACCCTATTGGAGTTCAGTACGACAGCTCCTCGATAAAGTAGTTTGCCTCCGTCCTCCGAGCTAGGTTTTCGCGATCCAGCCGCCGCTATCTCTGTCTGTGGCGCTCCGCATCCGTCCGGTAACCGCCGCCATTACGCCACCTCTCTCCGGTCCCTTCCTTCTCCCTTCGCTTCTTGTTGCTGGTCCGTGGCCTTCTCTGGTCCCAATCGTTGATCCGCCGCCTCCGTCACCCAGCAACAAGTCGGGTGAAGTGCGTGAGAACGCAGAGCCCGCGAGCAGGCCTTCGGCCTTGGGCACCGTCCGAACCTCCACGAGCAGAGACCTCTCCATCCCTGGCTCCATGTTTGGTTTGGGCGAGCCGCTCCGCCATGACTGATGGCTCAAAATATATTCAATCTCGTTGGGGAACCCCAAGAGGAAGGTATGATAAGCACAACAGCAAGTTTTCCATCAGTTATGAAACCAAGGTTATCGAACCAGTAGGAGTAAGGAAAGACCTCCAAGGTGTTGTTTCCAACTTGGAATCCTGCACAACACAACCACAGAACTTTGGCCTCAACTTACAGTGAGGTTGTCAATCTTACCGGTTTTGCTGAAAACAAAGGATTAAACGTATTGTGTGGAAGATAGTAATTGTTTGCAGAACAAAAAACAGTAAATAGTAGATTGTAGATTGATAGTAAAAGAAAGGACCGGGTCCATTGTTCACTAGTGGTGATTCTACTTAAGATAGATGACATATTGGATGAACAAATTACAGCGGGGCAATTGACAGACACCGAGAAAGCATACATGCATATACTAATCATCTTGACTCCTATAAGATTTGATTGGGCATTACAATATTATACATAGACCGTAATCCAACTTCATCTATGACTAATAATCCACCTTCAGGTTATCATCCGATCCCCCTCCAGTATTAAGTTGCAAGCAACAGATAATTGCATTAAGCAAAGTATGTAAAGTAAATAATATGATTGTTCTATGAACAAAGGATTATTGTTTTCTCCCTAATAGCAATAGTACATCTAGTACCTTAGATATTTCTGTCACTTCCCCAGATTACTAGAGGCATGAACCTACTATCGAGCATAAATACTGAAAGTGCATGTGTGCCCTATGTGTGGTTTTGGTAATTAATGACAATCTTTATGGACTTATGTTTACATTGAGTTTTACCTGTACGATTTGTCTATAGGCAATGCTTGAACCATATGTTGGCTTCAAGGTTGGAAGAAGAAGAAATTAAAGAAGATTAAGTGTTGACTAATACATTGCAAATGTATCTATAATTTTTGATGTTCCATGCTTGGTTTTATCCACTTTCTTGTGTTTTGTTCCAACTTTGGAGTACTTTTCATATGATTTCTTGGACTAACCTATTAACAAGAGCCACAGTGCCAGCTGCCTGTTTTCTGCTGTTTTTGGTTCCAAGAAGTCAGAAAATGAATATTCTCGAAATTGGACGGGACAAAAGTCAAAGTGCCTATTTTTCCGAAAGGGATCAAGTGCCAAAATATGAGACGGAGAGGAGCCAGGGGCCGGCCACACCACCTGGTCGCACGGCCAGGCCTGGCCTGCGCCAGGGGCTGGGGTGGTGGCTCCCGGCACCCCTTCGGCCTCTCCTTCCGCCTATATATTATCCTCGGGACGAAAACCCTAAGAACCGGATCAAAAATCCACGAAAGAGTCTATAGCCGCCGTCATCTCCATCCCTAGATCGGGAGGGATCTGAAGCTCTTCCCGGCACCCTGCCAGAGAGGGAAATTCACCATGGAGGCCTTCTTCATCACCATGCAAGCCTCCGGTGTGATGCGTGAGTAGTTCATCCTTGGACTATGGATCCATGTAGTAGCTAGATGGCTGGTTTCTCCTCCTTTGTGCTTTCATGTTTAGATCTTGTGAGCTCCGTTCATGATCAAGATCATCTTTTTGTAATCCATACATGTTGTGTTTGCGGGGATCCGATGGATATTGAGATGCTATTTCAGATTGATTATTGATTCTATCATGTCTTTGTTATTTGAGATCTTGCATGCTTTCTGTTGTTAGTAGCTATTGAAGGAAATATTCCCTGAGAGGCAATAATAAAGTTGTTATTATATATTCCTTATACATGATAGATTTATTTTACATGCTAGAATTGTATTGATTCGAAAACATCAATACATGTGTGTTTAATAAACAAAAAGGGTTCCTAGTCATGCCTCTCTTATAGACTATCTTGTTGATTAACAAGATGATCAAGGTTTCCTGATCATGGACATTGGATGTTGTTAATAACAAGGTCACACCATTAGTGGAATGATGTGATGAACATTCATCCGAAGTATAGCATTACGATCAAGTCATTATGTTTATATTGCTATAACATCATACGAAGTGATCTTTATCCTTAGACCATGAGATCATGTTAATTCGACAGGAAGAGTATCTTGATAACATCAAACGTCACACCGTAACAGGGTGACTATAAAGATGGGTTTAGTACTACGAAGGTGTTATGTTGAGGCTCATGGATCAAGAGTGGAATTTGTCAATCCAGATGACGGATAGATATACTCTGGGCCCTCTCGGTGATATCACATTAGGATAGCTTGCAAGCAAGTGATGTGATCACTAGAATGTTATATCACGGGAACGAGAAAAGAGTGCATGTCGGTAACAAGATCAAACTAGGTATGGAGATACCGATGATCGAATCTCGTACATGTAATATATCGAGAGATAAAGGGATTTAGTTACAAGCGTTAAAGGTTCTCACGATCACAGAAGTCATCGTTGAATGTGTAGGAGTCAGTACGGATCTCCAGGTCCCGCTGCTGATTATTGATCGGAGAAGGGTCTCGATCATGTATGCATTATTCACTAACCGTAGGGTGGCACACTTAAGAGTTACCGGACACCATTTTGGAGCACATATGTTTCAGATGAAAGAATTGCAAAGCGCAGGAATTGTTTTAATAGAAACCGGAAATTATTTCGGGTGAAATTGCAGAAGGTGGTTCTGCATGTGATATTGAAATATTGCAAGGGGCTATATGTGAATGTTTGTTAATTAAAGTAATTAACAAAATTCTGAATAAATTTAATAAAAAGAGTTTTATTAAATGAGAGAGCATTAAATTTGGAGAAATTTAATGCATTTAAAGTGGAGACTTTAAAAGGGAATGTGAAGAGGCATTTTAATGTGGAGGGGTTACCACCACATGAATGGGGAGGTGAGGTCACCCCCATGCGGACCATGGAGAGGGGCACCCTCCTCCTATAAAAGGCCACCCATTCCTCCTTCATCCTCACACTTCCTTGTGAAGGATCTCTCTCCCCTCTAGAATTATTCCCCATAGTCTCAGATTAGCGAGATACATGTTCCAGTGGCATTTAAATGCAGGAAGGAGTTCTTTGCTTCACTGGATCGCTGGAGCGAGGAGGTGGAGGTTGTCCGGTGGCTTGAACGTGTGTGCGAGTGCGGATGTGTTGCTGAGTTGCGGCGCTCGGACTTCCTCACGATCTTGAGATCGGCAAGTGTACGACTACATCAACCACGAGTTCCTACTCGTTAACAAAGCTCGTTGTCTACGAGGGTAAGTTCTCGTTGGATGTATGTCCACCCGTTGCTTTCTACCTAGTAGATAGATCTTGGCGTGTAGTTCACACCATAGGAATTTTTTGTTTTCTATCTTGTGGACCAACGGTGGTATCGAGCACGATCTATACGTGGGTGCTTAGCAGGTAGTACACATATGTTAATATGTGGGCGATGATGATCATGTTATTGCATCTTCTATGTATTTTGGATATTGGTGGCATAGTGGGATGAAGCGGCCGGACCAACCTTACATGTCATTACATGAGACCGGTTCCGACTAACATGCAACTTGTTTTGCATAAGTGGCTGGCGGGTGTCTGTCTCTCCTACTATAGTCAATATCTGATTTACAACGAGTTGCTAATAACTTAGTTATCCTCGTTGCGGTTCATGTTCGTAGGTGAGAATGGTTCTATCTCCGAAAGCCCTAAGCCACGTAAAACTTGCAATTGATAAATTAGAGGCGTCTAGTTTAGATCGTTGCTGGGCTAGTGTATTGATATGGTATTGTTGTAAGTAGATGTATGGTAGATACTCTTACAACACAGTCAACGTGTAAGTTTAGATCATACCACGATGCAAGTGATAGAGATCAAATGCATGGACCATATCATCTCACTTTACACATTAGATGTTAGCATCTTATACTGCTAGTTTGGCGCGTTTGGTAGCATTATAAGATGATCCGTCATTTAGATATCAAGATAAAAATGTGTTCTTCCTTGAGTATGCACCGTTCTATGGATCGTGTTTCGAGACATCACGTGATGATCAGGTGTACTCGAATCTACGCTTTCATAGGAACGGGTGTAAGACAGTTTTACACACGCGAATACGAAGGTTCTTACTTGGCGAGCCTAGCATGTACAGACATGGCCTCGGAACACGGACCGAAAGGTTAAACATGAGTCGTATGGTTGATATGATGCCCATATAGATGCTCGCCTTTGAAGCTATATCAACTCACGTGATGATCGGACTTGGTGTAGTGGATTTGGTTCATGTAATCACCAAAAGGACACGAGGGATGTCGTTTTTGAGTGAGAGTTTATTAGTAATTTGGATTAGTTGAACTCAATCTATCATAAACTTAGTCTAAATAAACTTTACAAATTCTGTTGTAGATGGCACCACCTGCTTTTAATTTCAATGTGTTCATGTATAAAGAGAAACTTGTGAATGGTAGCAACTTCACCAACTGGCTATGAATTTGAGGATTCTCTCATCACGCACAAAAGCAATATGTGCTAGATGCGCCGCTAGGCCCCACCAGCTCTGATTCCCTGACGAGGAAAAGAATGTCTATGTGACTCGGCGGAGGACCACAACTTAGTTCATTGCGGCATACGTATGGGCTAGAGCCGAACTTCAAAGCTTTCAAAATGGCAATGCCTTTGATACCATGGGATAATTGAAAATGATTTTCGATACCCATGCTGTCGTAGAGAGTTATAATGCTACAAAAAAGTTCTTTAGCTGCATGATGGAGGAAAACAACTCCGTTAGTGAGCACGTACTCAAAATGTCTGGGTACGCTGATAAGCTTGTGTCCTTGGGAATAACGATTCCCATTGACTTAGGCATACATCGTGTTCTCCAATCTCTGCCACATAGCTACAAGAGCTTCGTGATGAACTATAATATGCAGGGCATGAAGAAGTCTCTTCCCGAGCTTCTGTCAATGCTTAAGACTGCAGAAGTGGAGATTAGGAAAGAACATCAAGTGTTGATGATCAATAGGACCATCGGTTTCAAGAAGGACAAGAAAGGCAAGCACAAGGTAAAGAAGGGTGGCAAGTCTGTTGCCACGCCTGAAAAGAAACCCCGGGCTGGCCCTAAGTCTGACACCGAGTGCTACTATTGCAAGGGGAATGGCCATTGGGCATAATCGCCCCAAGTATTTGGCGGACAAGAAGTCCAGAAGGCAAACAAAGGTATATGTGATATACATGTTATTGATGTGTACTTGACTAGTACTGCAGAGCACCAGGTATTTGATACCGGATCGGTTGCTAATATATGTAACTCGGTTCAGGGGCTACAGAACAAGCGACAACTAGCAAGGGATGAGGTCAGGATGCGGGTCGGCAATGGATCAAGAGTTGATGTGATCACCGTCGGGACGCTACCTCTCCATTTGCCATCGGGATTAGTTATAAACCTAAATAATTGTTATTTGGTGCCTGCACTGAGCATGAACATTGTATCTGGATCGTGTTTGATGCAAAGTGGTCATTCCTTTAAATCTGAAAACAATGGTTGTTCGATTTATAAGAATGATATCTTTTATGGTCATGCACCTATGTTGAATGGTTTATTTCTGTTGGATCTCGATAGTAATATTACGCACATTCATAATGTTAATGCTAAAAAGATTAAACTTGATGATGATATGTCTACATATATGTGGCACTCCTATCTAGGTCATATTGGCGTTAAACGCATGAAGAAACTCCATTCTGATGGACTTTTGGAATCACTTGATTTTGAATCGTTTGATACATGTGAGCCATGCCTTATGGGCAAGATGACTAGAACGCCGTTTTTCGGTTCAATGGAACGGGCGGTAGATCTATTGGAAATCATACATACTGATGTGTGTGGACCAATGAGTGTGTCGGCGCGAGGTGGATATCGTTATTTTGTTACTTTCACGGATGATTTGAGTAGATACGGGTATATCTATTTGATGAAACACAAGTCTGAAACTTTTGAAAAGTTCAAGGAATTTCAGAATGAAGTGGAAAATCATCGTAATAGAAAGATCAAATTTTCTACGGTCTGACCGTGGAGGAGAGTATCTAAGTTACGAGTTTAGCACACACATGAAAGAGTGTGGAATAGTTTCACAACTCATGCCTGTGGGAACACCACAACGTAATGGTGTGTCGGAACATCGTAATCGTACCTTATTGGATATGGTTCGATCTATGATGTCTCTGACTGACTTACCTCTGTCATTTTGGGGTTATGCACTGGAAACAACTGCATTCACTTTAAATCGGGCACCATCTAAATCCGTTGAAACGACATCGTATGAATTATGGTTTGGAAACAAACCTAAGCTGTCATTTCTTAAGGTTTGGGGATGCGATGTTTATGTGAAGAAACTTCAACCGGATAAACTCGAACCCAAAGCAGAAAAATGCGTCTTCATAGGATACCCTAAGGAAACAATTGGGTATACCTTCTACCACAGATCTGAGGGCAAGGTTTTTGTTGCCAAGAATGGATCCTTTCTTGAGAAGGAGTTTCTCGCGAAAGGTGTGAGTAGTCGGAAGGTAGAACTCGAAGAGGTTATTGAACCTTATCTTCACGGAATGGCGAGTGGCGCAGCACCGGAAGTTGTTTCGGAGTTGAATTCACTTGATGAAGAGAGAGCTAATGATAATGATCATGAAACTCTGAAAGAGGATACTACCGAACCTCGCAGGTCAAGTAGGACACGTGCAGCTCCTGAACTGTACGGCAATCCTGTTGTGAATTTCATGGTTGATGAAATGGATGACCCTGCGACGTATGAAGAAGCGATGATGAGCCCGGATTCCAACAAATGGCTAGAAGCCATTAAATTCGAGATGGAATCCATGTACGAGAACCAAGTTTGGAACTTGGTGGACTTACCTCACGACCGAAAGGCCGTTGAGAATAAATGGATTTTCAAAAGAAAAACTGATGCTGATGGTAATGTGACCATCTATAAGGCTCGACTTGTCGCCAAGGGGTTTCGACAAATTCAAGGAGTTGACTACGATGAGACATTCTCTCCCGTAGCGATGCTTAAGTCGGTTAGGATTATGTTAGCAATTGTTGCATATTTTGATTATGAAATATGGCAGATGGATGTCAAAACTGCGTTCCTCAATGGTAAGATTGAAGAAGAGTTGTATATGATACAACCTAAGGGTTTTGTCGATCCTAAGGATGCTAATAAGGTATGCAAACTTCAGCGATCCATCTATGGACTGAAGCAAGCATCACGGAGTTGGAATCTACGCTTTGATGAGGTGATCAAAGAGTTTGGATTTGTCCAAACTTATGGAGAGGCTTGTATTTACAATAAAGTGAGTGGGAGCAATGTTGCATTTCTGATATTATATGTGGATGACATATTATTGATTGGAAATGATATAGATCTTTTAAACAGTGTTAAAAGTTATCTAAACAGCAAATTTTCAATGAAAGACCTTGGTGAAGCGTCATATATATTAGGCATTAAAATCTATAGAGATAGATCAAGGCGCCTAATTGGGCTATCGCAGAGTACATGCCTTGATAAGATATTATAGAAGTTTAATATGGACAAAAGTAAGAAGGGGTTCTTACCTATGTTGCAAGGCAAGGCATTGAGTAAGACTCAAAGTCCGGCTACAGCGGAAGAAAGAGAGATGATGGATAAGATCCCCTATGCCTCGACCATAGGCTCTATTATGTATGCCATGCTATGTACAAGACCGGATGTGGCACATGCTATTAGTTTGACTAGTAGGTACCAATCTGATCCAGGTTCGGAACACTGGATAGCGGTAAAGAACATCCTCAAGTACTTGAGAAGAACTAAGGATATGTTTCTTATATACGGAGGTGAAGAAGAGCTAGTCGCTAAGTGTTATGTTGATGCTAGCTTTGACACCGATCCGGATGACTCTAAGTCTCAATCCGGATATGTATTTCTCTTGAACGGAGCAGCAGTTAGTTGGAGGAGTTCCAAACAACCTGTGGTGGCTGGATCAACGACGAAGGCGGAATATGTTCTTTGCCGAAGCGGCGCAGAAGTGGTTTGGATGAAAGAGTTCATTACGGAACTGGGTGTGGTTCCCAGTGCGTTGGACCCGATGGTGATCTATTGTGACAACAATGGAGCCATAGCCAACGCAAAGGAACCGAGGTCTCACAAGAATTCCAAACATATTAAGCGCCAGTTTCACTCCATCCGCGAGCATGTCAAGGATGGAGATATAAAGATTTGTAAAGTACACACAGACCTAAATGTAGCAGATCCGTTGACTAAAGTTCTCCCTAGGGCAAAACATGATCAACACCATAACTCCATGGATGTTAGATTTATCACTATGTGAACTAGATTATTGTCTCTAGTGCAAGTGGGAGACTGAAGGAAATATGCCCTGAGAGGCAATAATAAAGTTGTTATTATATATTCCTTATACATGATAGATGTTTATTTTACATACTAGAATTGTATTGATTCGGAAACATCAATACATGTGTGTTTAATAAACAAAAAGGGTTCCTAGTCATGCCTCTCTTATAGACTAGCTTGTTGATTAATAAGATGATCAAGGTTTCCTGATCATGGACATTGGATGTTGTTAATAACAAGGTCACACCATTGGTGGAATGATGTGATGAACATTCATCCGAAGTATAGCATTACGATTAAGTCATTATGTTTATATTGCTATAACATCATACGAAGTAATCTTTATCCTTAGACCATGAGATCATGTTAATTGCTGACACCGGAAGAGTATCTTGATAACATCAAACATCACACCGTAACAGGGTGACTATAAAGATGGGTTCAGTACTACGAAGGTGTTATGTTGAGGCTCATGGATCAAGAGTGGAATTTTGTCAATCCAGATGACGGATAGATATACTCCAGGCCCTCTCGGTGATATCACATTAGGATAGCCTGCTAGCAAGTGATGTGATCACTAGAATGTTATATCACGGGAACGAGAAAAGAGTGCATGTCGGTAACAAGATCAAACTAGGTATGGAGATACCGATGATCAAATCTCGGACATGTAATATATCGAGAGACAAAGGGATTTAGTTACAAGCGTTAAAGGTTCTCACGATCACAGAAGTCATCGTTGAATGTGTAGGAGTCAGTACGGATCTCCAGGTCCCGCTGCTGATTATTGATCGGAGAAGGGTCTCGATCATGTATGCATTATTCGCGAACCATAGGGTGGCACACTTAAGAGTTACCGGACACCATTTTAGAGCACATATGTTTCAGACAAAAGAATTGCAAAGCGCAGGAATTGTTTCAATAGAAACCGGAAATTGTTTCGGGTGAAATTGCAGAAGGTGGTTCTACATGTGATATTGAAATATTGAAAGGGGCTATATGTGAATGTTTGTTAATTAAAGTAATTAACAAAATTCTGAATAAATTTAATAAAAAGAGTTTTATTAAATGAGAGAGCATTAAATTTGGAGAAATGTAATGCATTTAAAGTGGAGACTTTAAAAGGGAATGTGAAGAGGCATTTTAATGTGGAGGGGTTACCACCACATGAATGGGGGAGGTGAGGGGTCACCCCCATGCGCCGGCCATGGAGAGAGGGGGCACCCCCCTCCTCCTATAAAAGGCCACCCATTCCCTCCTTCATCCTCACACCTCCTTGTGAAGGATCTCTCTCTCCCTCTAGAATTATTCCCCCATGGTCTCGGATTAGCGAGATACATGTTCCCAGTGGCATTTCGTCTGGAAGGAGTTGCTGCTTCCGCTGGATCGCTGGAGCGAGGAGGTGGAGGTTGTCCGGTGGCTTGAACGTGTGTGCGAGTGCGGATGCGCTGCTGAGTTGCGGCGCTCGGACTTCCTCACGATCTTGAGATCGGCAAGTGTACGGCTACATCAACCACGAGTGCCTACTCGTTAACAAAGCTCGTTGTCTACGAGGGTAACTTCTCGTTGGATGTATGTCCACCCGTTGCTTTGTACCTAGTAGATAGATCTTGGCGTGTAGTTCACACCGTAGGAAATTTTTTGTTTTCTATGCTGCGGACCCAACAGCTATCTTGGCCAAGTAGATGCTAGCAACTCGAAGAGTTAGTATTTATGCTCGATAGTGGGTTCATGCCTCTGGTAATCTGGGGAAGTGACAGAAATCTCTAAGATACTAGATGTGCTGTTGCTACTAGGGAGAAAACAAAAATCCTTTGTTCATAGAACAATCGTATTGTTTACTTTACACGCAGTTCGTAAAGCAATAATCTGTTGCTTGCAACTTAATACTGGAGGGGGTTCGGATGATAACCTGAAGGTGGATTATTAGTCATAGATGCAGTTGGATGGCGGTCTATGTATTATGTTGTAATGCCCAATCAAGTCTCAAAGGAGTCAAGATGATTAGTATATGCATGTATGGCTTTCTCGGTGTTTGTCAATTGCCCCGCTGTAATTTGTTCACCTAGCATGTTATCTATCTAAGGAGAGCCACCTCTAGTGAACTATGGATCCCGGTCCTTGTCTTTTACATACAATCTACAATCTTTTACTGCTTTGTGTTTACTTTCTGCAAACTTTTAGTTCTTTCCATTCGATACGTTTAATCCTTTGTTTTCTGCAAAACACGGTGAGATTGACAACCTCATCGCAAGTTGGGGACAAAGTTCTGTGATTGTGTTGTGCAGGTCTCCATGTTGCTACTAGCACTTGATGCATACGCCCTTAAGCTCAGCTAGTAACACCTTTGGGGTGTTTCCTTGCTCCTACTGGTTCGATTAAACCTTGGTTTCATAAGCGAGAAACTTGTGCCGTGCTCATCATACCTTCCTCTTGGGGTTCCCAACGAGCTCTACATCAACACCGCCAACAAGCATTTTTCTGGGCGCCGTGCATTGAGCCATCAAGCATTTTTCTTGCGCCGTTGCCGGGGAACGAAGAAGAAGAAACTCCCACGTCAACCACGCGCCAGCATTTTTCTGGTGCCGTTGCCGGGCAGTCAAGGACATCTTCACAAGGGGAGTCCCTCATAACCAATCTCTTTACTTTGTTGTTTTTGTTTTGCTTAGTTTCTTTTTGCTTTGTTTGCTTGTTTTGTTCTTCAAAAACACACAAAAAAAATAGTTTTACTAGTTTTGCTTTCTTATTTGAAAACACAAAAAAATTAGTTCCTATCTTGAGTTACCACTATGTCTAGCCTTGCTCCAATCACTATGTCACCCGAGGAAATTATTTTCACTTTTAAACAAGGAATTGAGGAAAGTTTTAAGGAAGCTTGGTCTAGAATCTCTGATCTACATGAAAAAACTGAGCCTAAAATGACTCAAAGCTTGTTCCTTAGCAGTTTTTACCTTGGGATTGCTCTTTGCTATAGATATGCTTTAGATGCTGTTGTGGGAGGATATTTCCTCCAATGTAATGAGGATGATGCTATTAATGCTATAAATAAATTGATCCTCACTTACAACATGCCTATCCAAACTGATATTTCTTTCGCAAAAATATTTGCTAGGTTGAACACTCTTGATGCTAGCACTACTAGCTTAGAAAGTTTCTATAATACGCTTAGGGAGCATCACAATTACGTTCCAATAAATTCTGAACCATCAAAGTGGCTCCCTACAGCAAAGATTGAGATAAACACTAAAACTTTTCAAGCCCGCTGCGATATCATGTCTGAATTTTGTCTTATGCCCAAAGATATTTATGAATCTTTGGGGGCTTACTGAAGGAGGAAAAGAAATATCTCTTGATAATAATGCTACCATATTACCTATTGGAATAACTGAAGGAGTGTTTACAAAGATCCTTGGGAAAATGATTTCTACTGATTATCTTGTTATTGAATGTGCAGGAAAAGGACAAATTACACTTGGAAGGTCCCTATTAGAACTCCTTGGAGCAATAATAGATGTGGGAAAGGGGACCATGCACCTTTCTTCTCCACCAAACAATCACATTTTCCCAAAGGTTAAGAATAAAAATAAGAGAGGTAAGGGCAAGAAAGTTGGTTTTAATGCTTCTTCATTAGAGAACACTTGATTCTTTCTTTGCTTCTTTTGCCTAACTTAAAGGCGTTAAAGAAAAGTACTTGTTGGGAGATAACCCAAGAGTTTTAGATGAGTCTTGGAAGTTATTACTTCAGTAATAACCACTCCTTATCCTTTTTATTTGCTTTTTGTGCCAAGAGTAACCTCTAATGAGAGTGAAGTAATGATTGGCAAAGTTGCTGTCTCGAAACAGATTTTTGTGCTTCACCGTAAAAATTCCTGAGAGATCTCTGTATGTCTGATTGAGCTATAATTGTTTGTGCTTCTGCCCCAGGTTGTTATATAACTTTCGTTAGTTCAACACTTTTTGATTTGAGCAACAGAAGGTCTTTGAAAAAATTCGTCTTTACCTGCTGGTCTGTTTTGACAGATTTCTGCCATTTTCTGCATTTGCCTCTTGTTGGTTCCTTCTTGAGTTCTTTTGGGGAATTGAGCTTTTTGAAGGAAGTGCTACAGTAGATAGTGTTCTAATGGAAGTTTATTTGGTGTTATAACTGAACCTTGAGACTTATTTATCTTAAGTGCACTAATGTTGCTAATGAGATTGTGTGAAGTTTTGTATGAAGGAAAATTTTTAGGTGTCTGGAGGGAATGAATAATGAGATGAAGGATGGACTAAAGCTCAAGCTTGGGGATGCCACACGTGTCACCCCAAGAAATATCCAAGAAGTACAAGCTTCAAAGCTTATGGATGCCCAAGGCATCCCCTTCTTCATCAATAAAAATTCCAGGTTTCTTCCAAACGCTTTATTTTTATTGTTTCATGCACAGTTGTGTTTTTCTTGGAGCGTCTTCTTTTTCGTTTTCATTTTGGTTTTTAGTTTGCTTGGTTTGCTTAGTTTTCTTAATAAGTTGGTTGGACCCCCTCTTTCTTACATTGGTTTGCAAATAGTTTGGTTTGGTTTGGAAAAGAGTAGGAAAGTTCATGCTTATGTGGTAAAAAGAGCTCGTTCTTGACTGTGGCTATGCTTTGTCATGCCATGCTTGATATTGTTTTGGCTTTATGCTTAGTATTATTTGCTGTAGCATGACTTGTTATAAACAATTGAGATTGCTTAATGTGCCTTGGATGAATCATGCGTTGTTTTAGCATATTAAAGCATAGTATAGTGGTATTCTCCTTTGATGCTTTATTTGGGTTGACTTGGCGCATGCTCACACCATGTTATGACTATCTCAAGTCACTATAGCCTTTATGATCCTTTAGTTTTCAACTTGTAGTATCACTTTATGCTTTGATCAATGATGTTTTGTCGCTCTGGATGATTATGGCCATTATTGCTCTCTTAGTTTGTCGCTCCCAGTCTTTTGCTAGCCTCCACAACAAGGTATGAGTTCCACTCATGCATCCAACTCCCTAAACTAAGTTATTCCAAAGAGTCCACCATACCTACCTACTAGCTTATGCTATTCCAAGTATATTCATGCTTTTGTTTACCTTCCACTTGTTATGAGAAAACTAGTGATTAAAGCTCTCATGAACTTGATGGCACACTTTACTTTTTGCCTCTAATAAACTTGAACCATTGGGTCCTTCTTTGTTGCGTATATGCTTGCGCTTTATAAGTTGAAATTAGCAGAACCATGTACCATGGGGAACGCTTTCAAGATTGCACTTGTACTTTGTACCCCGTTGATATCATGTTCTTTTGCTTACGGATCCCGACGGTGTGAAATAAAAGTGGAACTTGTAAGATCATGGAGTTTGTATGTGTGTTAGAGAAACACCTGGGCCGCTAGCCTAAGCCATGCCTAATCATGGTGGAAACTTCCAGCATCACCATAATGAGCATTCTATGAAGCATCCTAAATAAAAACCTATGCAAATAGCAAATAAAAAGATCGCTGAGATGCTCATTGTTTGCTTGACTTGTAATTTTGATTATGGGAAAGCTCCCGTATCATGTGCAAGGGGTACCCCATTGGCAGTTCTTAATGGTACACATATACTTACAATGACAAGAGCTTACTCGTGACTGGAGCTGAGTAGCATGAGGATCGGTCTTCGTAAGTAAGGGGCATGAGATTTCGGTTTATAACTTGTCAAGCATATCCTCTTAGTTGTGTCACTTTAACCTTAATTACCTTCAAGATGCTTATGATAGGGGCAATGAGAGCTGAAAGCTACAAGTACCATAATTTTTTGGAAGCTCTTTATAAGACTTGAATCCCTACTTCCTTTTACAAAAGGCCTTTCTTCCACCATTATATTGAGTCTCCACCTTCTATCTTTATGAACCTACTTTGAGAGCATAGTGGCCATTCTTAGTTCTATGTGCATTGTCCCAAGACTAGTTGATTGATGCATAACTTGTTATTGCTTGTTTGAAACTATTGTATCTAGTCATTCTTATGAACTTTGAAGGTGTCCTATGCATTTATATTTGCTACTCTATTGAGGGACAAGCTGAATACTTTTATGCTATGTTTTCTTTATGTGAAACAACCAAACGTCTTGCAAAGCATGTTAGTCATGATTCTTTTGTTTGTGCCTTTTCATGTTGCATCATAGTTTCTTTGCTTATTGCTAGAACTTTGTCTTTCATGTTATGATTGAAATACTATGATCCCAGCTTTGAATGTTTTGCAAATACTTTGATCAAGTCTTTGATGGTGCATGTCACCTCAAAAATTATTCTTTCTTTTTATCACTTACCTACTCGAGGACGAGCATGAGTTAAGCTTGGGGATGTTGATACATTGCAAATGTATCTATAAATTTTGATGTTCCATGCTTGGTTTTATCCACTTTCTTGTGTTTTGTTCCAACTTTGGAGTACTTTTCATATGATTTCTTGGACTAACCTATTAACAAGAGCCACAATGCCAGCTGCCTGTTTTCTACTGTTTTTGGTTCCAGGAAAGTCAGAAAATGAATATTCTCGGAATTGGACGGGACAAAAGTCAAAGTGCCTATTTTTTCGAAAGGGATCAAGTGCCAGAATCACGAGGCGGAGAGGGGCGGGGCGCCACACCACTGGCGCGGCCAGGCCTGGCTCGCGCCAGGGGGTGGTGTGGTGGCTCCCGGCACCCCCTCGGCCTCTCCTTCCGCCTATGTATTGCCCTCGGGACGAAAACACTAAGAACCCGATCAGAAATCCACGAAAGAGTCTCAGAGTCATCTCCATCCCTAGATCGGGAGGGATCAAGCTCTTCCCGGCACCACATGAGAGGGAATTCACCACAGAGGCCTTCTTCATCACCATGCAAGCCTCCGGTGTGATGCGTGAGTAGTTCATCCTTGGACTACGGATCCATGTAGTAGCTAGATGGCTGGTTTCTCCTCCTTTGTGCTTTCATGTTTAGATCTTGTGAGCTCCGTTCATGATCAAGATCATCTTTTTGTAATCCATACATGTTGTGTTTGCGGGGATCCGATGGATATTGAGGTGCTATTTCAGATTGATTATTGATTCTATCATGTCTTTGTTATTTGAGATCTTGCATGCTTTCCGTTGTTAGTAGCTATCTTGGCCAAGTAAATGCTAGCAACTCCAAGAGTTAGTATTTATCCTAGATAGTGTGTTCATGCCTCCGTAACTGGGAAGTGACATAAATCTCTAAGGTACTAGATGTGTTGTTGCTACTAGGGAGCAAACAAAAATCCCTTGTTCATAGAACAATCGTATTGTTTACTTTACACGCAGTTCGTAAAGCAATAATCTGTTGCTTGCAACTTAATACTGGAGGGGGTTCGGATGATAACCTGAAGGTGGATTATTAGTCATAGATGCAGTTGTATGGCGGTCTATGTATTATGTTGTAATTCTCAATCAAGTCTCAAAGGAGTTAAGATGATTAGTATATGCATGTATTGCTTTCTCGGTGTTTGTCAATTGCCCCACTGTAATTTGTTCACCCAGCATGTTATCTATCTAAGGACAGCCACCTCTAGTGAACTATGGATCTCGGTCCTTGTCTTTTACATACAATCTACAATCCTTTACTGCTTTGTGTTTACTTTCTGTAAACTTTTACTTCTTTCCATTCGATACGTTTAATCCTTTGTTTTCTGCAAAACACGGTGAGATTGACAACCTCATCGAAGTTGGGGACAAAGTTCTATGGTTGTGTTGTGCAGGTCTCCACGTTGCTACTAGCACCGGTAGTGCGCCCTGCCAAAGCTCACTAGTAACACCTTTGGGGTGTTTCCTTGCTCCTACTGGTTCGATTAAACCTTGGTTTCATAACTGAGGGAAACTTGCTGCTGTGCTCATCATACCTTCCTCTTGGGGTTCCCAACGAGCTCTACATCAACACCGCCAACAAGCATTTTTCTGGGCGCCGTGCATTGAGACATCATTGACCAAGGTTTTAATGAGTGATCTGGAGATTGGTCAAGTGAGAGTTGATCCTATAGCAAGTGTGTCTTGAATACTAAAGTTGGAGTGATATCTCTTATGTACCTTCAAGACACTAACATAATAAAGAAAGTAGAAATGATGTGCAAGTTCAAGATGAGCCATCTCGAAGAGATCATTTGCTTGAATCTTGCCATCCTATGGTGATCATGGATATGGGAAGATGGTATGCCCAAAAGAGAATCTCTAGCATAGTGGAGTATGGGGAGCAATTTGCAAGTCTTCACCAAGCTAGCGCAATCAAGAAAGGTGTTCCATCTTGAGGTGGCCAAGATCGCTATCGTCAAGCTCAAGTGGAATATGCTCAAGACAAAGGTATGTTCTTGATAGGGTTTCTTTCTTACCGGTCTCATGGTGTTAGTTGGGGAGATCAGTTTATAGGATAGATAGCCGTACTATCAAGAGGGGCTCTCGAGTGAGTAACTTGATCATATCCTTCGGAGAGAGCTCAAACCTTTGCATACTTGGCATCATCTTTATTGGTTGTTATTTGGATCTTATCCATGTGAGTTTCTTGAGCTTGTGGTAATATTCATAACAAGCTCTAGTTCATCGAAAGCGGATTTCATATGCATTCTCTATTGCGTTTTCGATTTTGGAGGTTTTACCGGTTTGTCTTTTAGAGATTGGTAAAACCTTACAGTATTTGGTTCTTATCCATGAGAGGATTTATAGCTTGTGTTAATCTTCATGACAAGCCCAAGTTCATCTAAAACGGATTTCATATGCATTCTCTATTGCGTTTTCGATGTTGGAGGTTTTACCGGTTCGTCTTTTTGAGAGAGGTCAAACCTTTTGTCATTTGGTTCTATCCTCCGTTGCTGGACTATGATGGTTCCCTGCATGATCTTGTATAGTTTGTTGTCCTCTTTAAAACAAGCCCAAGATCATCAAAATCGGAGTCCAGATGCAAAAGTTATGGTTGTTTTCATATTGGTCATTCTGCCAGTTTTTGCTAGACCGGAGACTCCAGACCAAATCTCCGGTCTATCTCCGGACCGCATACAGATTGTCCTCCAGTTTGTCCCCGTTTGGCCTGGGTACACCAGAGACTCCGGTCCCGGTCCGGAGACTCTGGACCGGGCAATTCCTGGGCCTAACAGTTGGATTTCTAGGGACCTATTTAAGGGCCCCTTCTTCCCCAATGGTTCCCTAACCTTCCTTGCAAGTTTTCCCCTCCATTATTGACCTTCTTGAGCTTGCTATCTCTCAATCCCTCCTATGATTCTTGCATATTCTTGAGGGATTTGAAAGAGGAGATCTAGATCTACAACCCCACCAATCAATCTCTCCTCTAAGTGAGAGGAACATCTTGGGATCTAGATCTTGGAGTCTTTTGTGGATTTCCTCCATTGTTCTTCCTCTCTTATTCCCCATAAGCTTTTGTAGCTTTGGTGGAATTTGGGAGAGAAGGATTTGAGCACTTCTTGTGTTCTTGCCATTGCATTTGGTGCATCGGTTTGAGTTCTCGGTGAGGATTCGATTGGGTGAAAAGTTGAGAAGCTTTTTACTCTTGGGTTCATTAGAACCCTAAACAGTTTGGTGGTTTTGTAGGGTTATGGATTACTTTGGGCCTCCAATTAATTTGTGGAGCTTTCCCCAAGCTTGTTTGTTGGGAGCCTCCAATTGAGTTGTGGAGAAGTTCCCCAACCTTGTGAGTGGTTCCGGATTGCCACCAACAAGTGCACCGATAGTGGAAGTGTGGATCGATCCCATTGGGGTGAGATTCACAGGAGAACAAGGGAGGAATTTTGTGGCGTTGGTGGTTTGATACCACCCCCTCTCCAAACGATACGTACTCCATGTTGGGAGGAACTCGGTAAAACATCGTCGTCTCCGCGTGCCTCGGTTATCTCTATACCCGAGCTCTTACTTATGCACCTTACTTTGTGATAGACTTTGTGCTTGAAGTTTATATCTTGATATCTCATAGTTGCTTGTCTTGTTTAACATAAGTTGTTGGTGCAAATAGGTGAACCCTAGTTGTTCTAGGTTTTTGTGCTTAACAAAGTAAATGCTAGTTTAATTCCACCTTTGTTGAGCCTCTCGCGGAAAAAATTTTAACCACCTATTCACCCCCCATCTAGGCGACATCCTTGTCCTTTCAATTGGTAACAGAGTGATGGCCCAAAATATATCGAGCTCGTTGGGGAACCCCAAGAGGAAGGTATGATGAACATAGCAGCAAGTTTTCCCTCAGTACGAAACCAAGGTTATCAATCCAGTAGGAGCAAGGAAACACCCCAAAGGTGTTGCTAGATGAACGTTGGCAGGGCGCACTACCGGTGCCAGAAGCAACGTGGAGACCTGCACAACACAACCACAGAACTCTGTCTCCAACTTGCGATGAGGTTGTCAATCTCACCATTTTTCTGAAAACAAAGGATTAAACGTATCGAATGGAAGGAAGTAATAGTTTGCAGAAAGTAAACACAAAGTAGTAAACAGTTTGATAGTAGATTGAAAGTAAAAGAAAGGACCGGGGTCCATAGTTCACTAGAGGTGGCTCTCCTTAAGATAGATAACATGTTGGGTGAACAAATTACAACGGGGCAATTGACAAACATCGAGAAAGCATACAAGCATATACTAATCATCTTGACTCCTTTGAGACTTGATTGGGCATTACAACATTATACATAGACCGCCATCACATGCATCTATGACTAATAATCCACCTTCAGGTTATCATCTGAACCCCCTCTAGTATTAAGTTGCAAGCAACAGATTATTGCATTACGAATTGCGTGTAAAGTAAATAATACGATTGTTCTATGAACAAAGGATTGTTGTTTTCTCCCTAGTAGCAACAACACATCTAGTACCTTAGAGATTTCTGTCACTTCCCAGTTACGAGGCATGAACCCACTATCGAGCATAAATACTAACTCTTGGAGTTGCTAGCATCTACTTGACCAAGATAGCTACTAACAACGGAAAGCATGCAAGATCACAAATAACAAACACATGATAGAATCAATAATCAATCTGAAATAGCATCTCAATATCCATCGGATCCCCGCAAACACAACATGCAGAATTACAAATAGATGATCTTGATCATGAACGGAGCTCACAAGATCTAAAGATGATGGCACAAAGGAGGAGAACCAGCCATCTATCTACTACATGGACCTGTAGTCTAGAGATGAACTACTCACGCATCACACCGGAGGCTTGCATGATGATGAAGAAAGCCTCCAGGGTGAATTCCCCTCTCCGGCAGGGTGCCGGGAAGAGCTTCAGATCCCTCCCGATCTAGGGATGGAGATGACGGCGGCTATAGACTCTTTCGTGGAATTTTTATCGGGTACTTAGGGTTTCCGTATCAGAGGCAATATATAGGCGGAAGGAGAGGCCGAGGGGGTGCCTGGGGCGGCCAGACCACCCCCTAGCATGGGCCGGGCCTGGCCGCACGGCCAGGTGGTGTGGCCAGGCCCCAGATCCTCTCCGTCTCGTATTTTGGCTCTAGATGTCCCTCGGTAAAATAATGACTTTGGCTTTTGTCCCGTCCAATTCCGAGAATATTCATTTTCTGACTTCTTGGAACCAAAAACAACAGAAAATAGGCAGCTGGCACTGTGGCTCTTGTTAATAGGTTAGTCCAAGAAATCATAAGAAAAATACTCCAAAGGGTGGACAAAACACAAGAAAGTAGATAAAACCAAGCATGGAACATCAAAAATTATAGATACATTTGCAATGTATCACAGAGCCCGGTCTCTCATTTTAGGCTTCACCGCCTTGAGAGTAAAGATGTCTATTAGGGGATTATTGCATAATGACATGTTCATATTCAATGGCACAAATTATGACATATGGAAAACTCGTATGCTTATTCATTTTCAGGACATGGACCCAAATTTGGAGCGTATTGTAGATATAGGTTTTTGTCCTCCTATGGATTTCGAAAATCTATCTTGTGAGGATGAGAAAAACTTATATCTCGATGCTCAAGCCTCTAATGTGCTTGTTAATGCTTTGAGCTATGTAGTTACTTCTTCAATCATACCTTTTTGGAGCGCTCATGAGTTATGGACAAAAATTCAATATAAATATGATGTGTCCAACATTATTGAGGATGATTGTATTGCTTCCACTTCCGGCCATGATGAGTTCTCATCTTCTTCCACTTCACCAAAGTGTGGCGAGACACAAGGTAATGATATGGTGAGTAGTGATGAATATTGCAATGTTGATAGTAAGCTTACTCTTGATGATCCTTCATCTCTATCTCATTGCAATGCTTCATCTTTGGACTTGAACACGTCTAGCAATATATATAATTTACATGCTAGTGTTGATAGTCCTTGCATATCATGTATAAATTGCCTCAATAGATCTCATGATGATATGCTCTCTTTGCCTTGTTGCCATAATATAAATGCTTCTATTTCCTCTAGTTGTTGTGTGTCTAACAATGTAGAGGAAACCGAAAATTCTATTGGTAAAGACACGATTTTGAATGGAGCTTCAAGTAATTCTTCATCATCATCATCTCACGGTTCCCACCTATGCCTTATGGCTAGGGATTCAAAAGTAACTCCCACTTTCGAACCCAATACCTCTTGTGATGATGATGAGGAGGATAATGAGGAAAAAGAGATTAATGTTGATGATTTATATGAAAAGGGTGAGATGGTTTATCATGCTCTTGTTAAGAATAATATTGCTTGCTCTAACTTCGTTGAAATCTTGGACTTTGCTATTAAGAGCAAAGAACATATTGATAAGTTCGAAGCACAAATTGAGGAGCATGAGAACACCATTGATAAAATGAGTAGCCTTGAGCATGAGTATGCTAATCAAATTGCACATCTAAATGAAGCTCTTGAATAGGAACAAACCACTCTTGAGGAGACTTTTGCTCTAGAGTTGTCTAGAGTTAAGGAATCTCATGATAGAGGTCTTAAGGAGGCTAGTGGTCTCAAAAGTAAAAATGATGAGCTTCAAGTTGCTTATGCTAAACTCCTTGAGGATTTTGAGCACCTCAAAAATGGTTCTAGGGTCATCAAGGGTGAGCTCATCAAACTCACCGAGTCACATGAGCAACTTAAAGCCTCTTACTCAAAAGAGCTTTCGAAGTTGCCCTCACCTCTTGCAATTAATTATGATGATTGTGCTACTAACTCTATTTCTTGTGAAGCATCTATTTTGAAGGAGAATGTTGAGCTAAAGACTCAACTTGCTTTGCTAACAAGCAAGTATGGGATCTTGGAAGAAAGGCATGGTAAGCTATCAAGCTCTCATGAGGATCTTCTAGCATCCCATGCTAGGCTAAAGTTAGTTCATAGGGCTAGCTGTATAAAGGTAACATCTTGTGAGCCTCACATGGTCACTAGCACAATCTCTACGAATAATGCTATATTGCCATGTGCTAGTCCTTGTAATTCATCCTCTCACAACGATGCTATATCTCGTGATGAATTACATTCCGTGCCTTGTTGCTCTAACAATGTAGCATCTACTTCCTCTAGTATTTTTGTTGAAACTAACCATGTAAAGGAAATCAAAGATCTCAAGGCCCAAGTCACTTCTTTGTAGAATGACTTGAAAAAGATTCATAAAGGGAAGGCCACACTCGACAATATCTTGAGTATGAAAAAATCCCCCAATGACAAGAGTGGGCTTGGATTCAACTCCAATGTCAAGAACAAGTCCACTATCAAGTTGAAGCACAAGGGCAACAAGAAGAATGGCCAATATCAAGTCAAGAATTTGGCCAACATTGTTTGCTTCAAGTGCAAGGAAGAAGGGCATCATGTTAGATCTTGCCTATTGAAGAAGAAGTCTCTTAGTGTGAAGCAACAAGGGAAGCGGCCTCAAGCTCCACCTCAAGTCATTGACGGGCCTCTTCCTAAGAGGACTACTCGAGCTCTTCCTCGAGTTGTGGCCTCACCTAAGAAGAAAGATGGCAAGAGAATAACTTGTTATATATGCCGTGAGAAGGGGCATATTTCTTCCTCATGCACTATTGGTATCTCCTCATCCAACCCTGTCATTATTGATGATGCTTATTCTCTTTGTAAGGATGAGGTTGGCAACATGTTTGCCAAATTTGTTGGTGCTCAATATGGGTTCAAGAAAAGTACCATTTGGGTTGCCAAGCCTATTGTGACTAATCTCTTAGGACCGAACTTGGTTGGGGACCAACAAGCCAAAACTTGATCAATAGGTATCGTTGGAGGGCGTTGGAGGCTTGGCTACATTATGAAGAATTGAGGGATCTTCATCATTTGTTCTTGTCAAGTCAAGCCATTTGGATTACCATGCTTCTATCATATATCCAATGTTCCTCCTTACGGTAACATGTGCTCAACTCATTACATTGAAAGTTACTCGCCCCCTTATGCATGTGTTAGTTTTGTACCTTGCATGATTTTGTACATGTTGTGCCTTCCACGTAATTATCTTGAGTTGTCAAGTATATTTATGTATGGTGGGTGGCACACCATGTATGTGTGTTTCTTGAGTTGGAGCCTCTCTTGATTATATTTGGTATCCTATTTGTCTCTTGTGAGAGATTAATGGACTATCCCATTTTGGGGGAGTGTTATGCTTGGGCATTCCACAATCCTAAAAATGTGTGTACATGAGGAATACCACCTAGTATTGATATTGCAATATTATCTAGTATCTATGTGGTATGTTTCTCATGAGAAATTCAAGTTCTATAATGTCCATTAATTATCTCTATTTGGATCCTTTTGCCTCGTGTTGATATTTCTGGTTTATCACATTATGGGGGAGTCATATGCTTAGTGCCTATTACAAGTCTAGAAAATGTGAATATTCGAGGTTGTATCACTTACAATTGATATTGATAATTGTCTAGCTCCTATGTGACACATTTGTTCAAACAAGTTCCAATTCCCTTGGATTGATTTTACTGCTCATATTTTGGATCTTTTTTGTGAGAGTTTTCTTGGGATGTGTTTCTGTTGGGTCCGCAGCATAGAAAACAAAAAAATTCTTACAATGAGAACTACACGCCAAGATCCATCTACTAGGTATAAAGCAACGGGTGGACATACATCCATCGAGAACTTACCCTCGAAGATAACGAGTTTTGTTAACGAGTAGGAACTCGTGGTTGATGTAGTCGTACACTTGCCGATCTCAAGATCGTGAGGAAGTCCGAGCGCCGCAACTCAAAGCTCAAGCGCATCGCTCACAACCTCCACCTCCTCGCTCCAGCGATCCAGGAAGCGATAACTCCTTCCAGACGAAATGCCACCGGGAACATGTATCTCGCTAATCCGAGACCATGGGGGAATAATTCTAGAGGGGGAGAGAGATCCTTCACAAGGAGGTGTGAGGAAGAAGGAGGAAGAGGGGGGCCTTTTATAGGAGGAGGGGGGTGCCCCTCCCCATGGCCGGCGCATGGAGGAGGTGCCTCTTCACCTCCTCCATTCATGTGGTGGTAACCCCTCCACATTAAAATGCCTCTTCACATTCCCTTTTAAAGTCCCCACTTTAAATGCATTAAAATTCTCTAAGTTTAATGCTCTCTCATTTAATAAAACTCTTTTATTAAATTTATTCAGAATTTTGTTAATTACTTTAATTAACAAACATTCACATATAACCCCTTGCAATATTTCAATATCACATGCAGAACCACTTTCTGCAATTTCACCCGAAACAATTCCGGTTTCTATCAAAACAATTTCTGCGCTTTGCAATTCTTTCGTCTGAAACATATGTGCTCCAAAATGGTGTCCGGTAACTCTTAAGTGTGCCACCCTATGGTTCACGAATAATGCAGACATGATTGAGACTCCTCTCAGATCAATAATCAGAAGCGGGACCTAGAGATCCATACTGACTCCTGCATATTCAACGATGACTTCTGTGATCATGAGAACCTTTAACGCTAGTAACTAAATCCCTTTATCTCGCGATATATTACATGTCCGAGATTCGCTCATCAGTATCTCCATACCTAGTTTGATCTCGTTAATGACATGCACTCTTTTCTCGTTCCCGTGATATAACATTCTAGTGATCACATCACTTGCTTGCAAGCTATCTTAACGCGATATCACCGAGAGGGCCCAGAGTATATCTATCCGTCATCGGGATTGAAAAATTCCACTCTTGATCCATGAGCCTCAACATAACACCTTCGTAGCACTTAACCCATCTTTATAGTCACCCTGTTACGGTGTGACGTTTGATGTTATCAAGATACTCTTCCGGTGTTAGCAATTAACATGATCTCATGGTCTAAGGATAAAGATTACTTCGTATGATGTTATAGCAATATAAACATAATGACTTGATCGTAATGCTATACTTCGGATGAATGTTCATCACATCATTTCACAAATGTTGTGACCTTGTTATTAACAACATCCAATGTCCATGATCAGGAAACCTTGATCATCTTGTTAATCAACAAGCTAGTCTATAAGAGAGGCATAACTAGGAACCCTTTTGTTTATTAAACACACATGTATTGACGTTTCCGATCAATACAATTATAGCATGCAAAATAAACATTTATCATAAACATGGAATAAGATAATAACCACTTTATTATTGCCTCTCGGGCATATTCCCTTCAGTCTCCCACTTGCACTAGAGTCAATAATCTAGTTTGAAAAACTTTGCATATTGAACACCTATGGCTTTTTGGTGTTGCATATACGCGATTGCTAGTGGTTAACGTAATCTCCGGATTTGACAGTTTCAGGTCCGTGTGTATTTGCATGTCTTTGCGTCTCTACGCATCACTCATTCTCAAATGAGATGGCATTGTATAAATTTGGTCCTTTGGTGAGACCTTTAGTTCGTTCGGGTTAAAATATGTTGATATTATTGTCACACAATATATCTTCATAGTATTAGCCCACTTTGAACCACACCTAGTTTAATAACAAACTACTTAACACAAATGCCCTCCTTTGCTGCTACTATACCAGTCATATACTTAGCCTTTTGTTGTAGTATCCGTCACAATGTCTCAACTTTGGAACTCATCCAAATCCATCATGGAACATCCTTTCCATTACATTGTGCCACCCATAGTCTAAATTGAGATAAATTTAATTTGTATCTTGTGACAAAACTAGTATCAATGTAACACTTTACAATGAACTACCTTTAACTATTTGTCACTTATACATGATATATTCTTAGTTCTTCCAAAGCTCATAAGAATATCTTTACTATTGTCCAATGATCATCTTATGAATCATTCTGGTATGTGCTCATAACATTTAGAGCATAGGACATTCTGGATATATACATATCATGGTATAATCGATCAAATCTTCATGTGATTTTACTCACCAAGTGTTGAAACACTTGAATCCTGATACAATCCTTTCCATGCAGCAAGAACCTTTCTTGTTCTTTCCATATTGAACCCTTTCAATATCTCATATATGTACGTCTGGCATAACCATATTAGCGCCTCAATCTATCCATATAGACATTGATGCCAAATATTCCGGTTTTGCCCAAGTCTTTCATTGAAATCTTAGTTTAATGAAATTCTTAACTTGTGTCAATACAAGATACATCATTTCCAATCAACAATATGTCCTCTACATAATGTATTAGAAATATGTCTCAGCGCTCCCACTTAATTTCTTGCAAATGTAAGCATCTTCATCATCTCCGATGAATTTAAACTCTTTTAACAGTTTCATCATGGTGAAGATCCCAACTCCGCTATGCTTACTTCAACTATTGAAGTTTGCATGCCCTTTTAGCACCCTTTGAATTACCAAAACCCTTCGGACCATGTCATGTACATGTCCTAGGTAACCGTTCTATTAGAAGAACCTTGTTTTGTTTATTCAAGTACCATATACCAAATTATATGTAGTGGTTGCTACATTAATCCGTCAAGACTAAATATCACTATGAAAGATCCAATCTTGTCATAGTCAACTCCTTGAACGTTGTCATAAACTTCTTTCCAATATGTCGAATATTTCATAGATGTTAAATATCCATGTCTTATTTCTTTATAGATCCAAACACGACCGATAGGCTTCACACCTTTCCGGAGGGTCTTCCAAGTTCAGAAACTTGATTTCTCGTGTATGGATACTATCACGGATTCTATGACTTCTAGTCATTTTATGGAGTCAGGGCCCATCATCGCTTCTTTGCATGTAGTCGGTTCATCATTGTCAAAACAATAACGACTTGCTTATCAAATCACACTATTTGATTCTTACTGACCCACACGGTTCAATAGGAACTCTAATCTCCGAGATCACACTCTTTGTAATCACGGGAGCCATGAGCATTGTGGCCGCCACCGGGACACTTTCTGGCGTTGCGCTACTTAGCACATATACCTAAGGTTCAACAACCTTATCCAAGTTGTATTGTCCTCCCACTTAACTTTTCGCGAAAAATTCCTTCTCAAGAAACTTGATGTTCCAAGTGACAAACTCTTTTGTCCTTGGTGTTATGGAGAAATTCCCAACAAATTCTTTGGGATAACCTACAAAGACGTGCTTATCCGACTTTGGTTGTAAACAGTTTACTTATGCATAGCATACCAAAATTTAAGAAAAGACAATTCGGGTTTTATCCCAAACCATAACTTATATGGTGTCATTTCAACGGATTACGATGGTGCTCTTTTCAGTGTAAAAGCGGTAGTCTCTAAAGCTTCAATTCTTAAAACATAATGGCAATTTTATAAATGACACCCTTGATCTTACCTTGTCAAACATGGTTTGATTTCATTTCTCGAATATGCCATACTCCTATGGTTTATCGGGAAACACAAATGATGGAACAATTCCTCAAATCTTAGGTGTTTTTGCTAAACCTGTAACTCAAATATCTTCCTTTATGATCAAATCATAAACTCTTTATTTTCTTGTTATAATGATTTTCCACTTCATCTTGAAAGTCTTTGAACAATTTTCAAGTGTTTCATACTTCTTCCTTATTAAGTAAATATACAGATATATTCACTTAAATTTCTGGAGAAAGCATATGAAGCAAAAAGATCCATCGCATATGGCTACACATAATGGACTATGCACATCAGCATGCACAATTTCCAATAAGCTAGTCATCCGTTCCTCTTTGGCCTATGGACGAAGTTTCAATTATCTCGAGGAAAGTCTCACAAGCATCAGTTGATCAAAATCAAAGACTCCAAAAATCCATCAACATGGAGTTTCTTCATGTTTTCTTTCCAATATAATTTAAACAGCGATGCCACTTCATAAGTGATCTTTCAATCATTTTTCTTGCAACATTTTAGCAATAGTGTTTATGGATGTGATTTCTCCCACTAGACTTGTAAAAGTTCATCCATCCTTTATGGAATACGGTAATTATTTGAACAACCATTGTTCTCGTAATACCGAAACAAAATAACAATTATTAAAACAAATCTTGAAGGCTAGGTTTGACGACAACGAAAAACACAATAACACTTTATTTGTTTTCGATGAACATCATCACTTATTCTCTTGCTAGTTACTTAGGCCATTGTAGTTCAAGAATTGCGTTGTCCTGTATGACACTTCATAGTTCATACCAACCAATTCGGTATCCAATACCGGTATCCAATACCTCAGAACCACATTGTTTAACAAGCAAGGAATACAGCCATAACATGTATATCTTCTATATACCTAAGTTGGACATCTCCAACCTTTTATTTTCTGCCAAATATTTCATAGATTCTCTTTCAACAATTCCTTTTCTTTTAAAAGAATCTATCAACATCAATAGTGGTGTCATTCACATGACACATAGTACAAAGCGTGTATAGTCAAATACTAATACCTTTGGACTTGCACTTTGAAGTGGATCACCATCATCAAATGTTTGGTGTTCTTTCAAAAATCCATTCTTTAGTAATCTATCAGTGTAGTAAACATTTTACTTACATCTTCTATTCATCCTTATCATGAAAACTTTCATGATCAAGCTACTATAGCCTGTAAGGAAGAATCGCGAGTATAATGTTAGTTCCCAAAACCTTTTTGGGAGATCCGGATGCTTAGCATCTCCATCCTTCACAAATTCTCATACAATATGAGAACATGTATTTTGCTAAATTATACTCTATCATAATGCAACCAAAAACATTGTTTCAGATATCACAATATCTTTCACACATGATGGTTTCTGAAAAAAAATTCAGCTCCTATATAATCTTGATATTAAAACAACTTTTGAATATCAATAATCATGGAGGCAAACATGATACTTTAGATACTAACATTGGAATTCTTACTCTTGATTTAATACTACTTATTAAACTTCATGGAGTAAATAGAGTTTGCTGAAAGTTTGCAATAGGACTTATAAACTTTAAATTGACATTCAAAACAATACGATACCAGTTCGTAAAGTAAATATCCAGAATTCTATAGTTCTATTATCTCAATTGAAACTAAGCATAAGGTAGTGAACAGACGCCAATGACTACAACAAATTATGCAAATTCACTTAAGGAGGAACACATTTTTATCTTGATATGTAAATGAGGGATCATCTTACAATGCTACAAAAAGCGCCAAACTAGCAGTATAAGATGCTAAGATCTAATGTGTAAAGTGAGATGATATGGTCCATGCATTTGATCTCTATCATTTGCATCGTGGTATGATCTCTATCATTTCTTTGTGTGTAAGGCCAAGGTCTATGGAACTTACACTTTGAATGTGTTGTAAGAGTATCTATCATACATCTACTTACAACAATACCATATCAATACACTAGCCCAGCAACGATCTAAACTAGACGACTCTAATTTATCAATTGCAAGTTTTACGTGGCTTAGGGCTTTCGGAGATAGAATCATTCTTACCTACGAACATGAACCACAACGAGGATAACCAAGTTATTAGCAACTCGTTGTAAATCAGATATTGACTATAGTAGGAGAGACAAACACCCGCCAGCCACTTATGCAAAATAAGTTGCATGTCAGTCGTGGAACCGGTCTCATGTACGATGACATGTAAGGTTGGTCCGAGCCGCTTCATCCCACTATGCCACTAATATCCAAAATACATAGAAGATGCAATAACATGATCATCATCGCCCACATATAAACATATGTGTACTACCCGTGCAGAGCACTTACGCATAGATCAGGCTCTGATACCACAGTTGGGTCCGCAGCATAGAAAACAAAAAATTTCTTACGATGAGAACTACACACCAAGATCCATCTACTAGGTATAAAGCAACGGGTGGACATACATCCATCGAGAACTTACCCTCGAAGACAACAAGTTTTGTTAACGAGTAGGAACTCGTGGTTGATGTAGTCGTACACTTGCCGATCTCAAGATCGTGAGGAAGTCCGAGCGCCGCAACTCAGCAGCGCATCCGTACTCGCACACACGTTCAAGCCACCGGACAACCTCCACCTCCTCGCTCCAGCAATCCAGCGGAAGCAGTAACTCCTTCTAGACGAAATGCCACCGGGAACATGTATCTCGCTAATCCGAGACCATGGGGGAATAATTCTAGAGGGGGAGAGAGATCCTTCACAAGGAGGTGTGAGGAAGAAAGAGGAAGATGGGGGCCTTTTATAGGAGGAGGGGGTGTGCCCCTCCCCATGGCCGGCGCATGGAGGAGGTGCCTCTTCACCTTCTCCATTCATGTGGTGGTAACCCCTCCACATTAAAATGCCTCTTCACATTCCCTTTTAAAGTCCCCACTTTAAATGCATTAAAATTCTCCAAGTTTAATGCTCTCTCATTTAATAAAACTCTTTTATTAAATTTATTCAGAATTTTGTTAATTACTTTAATTAATAAACATTCACATATAACCCCTTGAAATATTTCAATATCACATGCAGAACCACTTTCTGCAATTTCACCCGAAACAATTCCGGTTTCTATCGAAACAATTCCTGCGCTTTGCAATTTTTTCTTTAAATGAAACATATGTGCTCCAAAATGGTGTCCGGTAACTCTTAAGTGTGTCATCCTACGGTTCGCGAATAATGCAGACATGATTGAGACTCCTCTCATATCAATAATCAGAAGCGGGGCCTAGAGATCCATACTGACTCCTACATATTCAACGATGACTTCTGTGATCGTGAGAACCTTTAACGCTAGTAACTAAATCCCTTTGTCTCGCGATATATTACATGTCCGAGATTCGATCATCGGTATCTCCATACCTAGTTTGATCTCGTTACCTACATGCACTCTTTTCTCGTTCCCGTGATATAACATTCTAGTGATCACATCACTTTCTTGCAAGCTATCTTAATGTGATATCACCGAGAGGGCCCAAAGTATATCTATCCGTCATCGGGATTGGCAAATTCCACTCTTGATCCATGAGCCTCAACATAACACCTTCGTAGCACTGAACCCATCTTTATAGTCACCCTGTTACGGTGTGACGTTTGATGTTATCAAGATACTCTTCCGGTGTTAGCAATTAACATGATCTCATGGTCTAAGGATAAAGATTACTTTGTATGATGTTATAGCAATATAAACATAATGACTTGATCGTAATGCTATACTTCGTATGAATGTTCATCACATCATTTCACAAATGTTGTGACCTTGTTATTAACAACATCCAATGTCCATGATCAGGAAACCTTGATCATCTTATTAATCAACAATCTAGTCCATAAGAGAGGCATAACTAGGAACCCTTTTTGTTTATTAAACACACATGTATTGACGTTTCCGATCAATACAATTATAGCATGCAAAGTAAACATTTATCATAAACATGGAATAAGATAATAACCACTTTATTATTGCCTCTCGGGCATATTTCCTTCAATTTCCCCATATTTGGACCTCCATATCCTCCATGGAAACCATTTGCTTCAAGTTACTTTAATCTTTTATGATTGTGTGACCATTTGGAGCTATCAAGAATCTCTATCTAAGCATCAAGCTTAATTTTTATATTTCGTAATATGCTTCTTGTTGTTAATATGATCATTATATCCTTGAAAACTACCTTAAGAAATGTTTCCCCATAATTCTTGCCATTGGACAAGTGGTACTCCATATATGGTAGAATTTATTGATCATGTTCACTTTGATCTTTGGTTTTCTTTGTCCTATCTTTGGCCAAGAAAATGTTTTATTTTTCTCCTATGTCTTCCTTGCCTCTTGTGGATATTTTTAGTTTATTGGTACCCTCTTGTGTCTTATTTAATATAGGTAGTAGTGATGATCTCATTTGTGTGCATTTTGCATTCAAAAGCAAAATTCTACATAATGCACCATTCATTGGGGAGCTGTCCTATATTACTTAGAACACTCCCTTTTGTGCTTGGAAGTTTGATCTTTTCTTTTGGTACTTTGTGCCATCATGAAAAGTGTAGAGAGTTTGGTTTGTATGTTGGAACATTGCTCCTTTGAGAGTTGGTTTTGTCTCATTCCTTGTTACTTGTTTGATCCCTTAGGATGAGATAAATCCTTGAGCATTGGTGTTGTTGTCTATGTCTTTGCTCTTTGACTTTTGCCTTGTTCATTTGTTGAATTTGTGTCCTTTCATGTGTTGATTTGGCTCTTTGATACAATTTGGACACCTTTTGTCGTGCCACACTCTTGTGTGCGACTTCTTGGTTTACTTGGTGTTTTTTTCAAATTGTATCTCCTTTTTGGTTCTTGAAAATATTGTGCTTGCATATTTACTACATGTTATATATTATGGCATGCTTGCTTTCTTGATCCAATATATATGGGATTCTCCACCAAATCCTATCGGCTAAGATGTGCATGAAATTCAACTTCATATCAATATGCACATATTTATGTGGAGTGTCTCCTATGTATTGTAGTTGCACTAACTACTTCGGACCCAATTTGTTTGGGAACCATAGTGTACTTAATGTTGTTTTAGGTACATTGGAGATACATTGGAAGCTTGTCTCAATAATAAGAAGATGTGGTGACTAATGATAATTGGAGGCAATCTAGGATGATCAACAAACTCATATCTACTACATCCTACCAATGGTATCTCGGTAACAAGTATCCCTCTCATGCACACTTTTCTAGCATCCAACCTTTGTGGTTGCATCATGACATTATTTCCTTCAGTTGCCTTTATTGTGGTTCTTGCAAGAATTTTATTGTATCATCCTTATTATGGTATGAGTAAGTTGAGATGAATGCATATTTTGGGGAGTATATAAAAATCATGTTTATGATTCACCAATCCCACATATGCCAATCTAGCAATTCTATTACCAGTCATTTCCTCAATTTCTCTCTTGCGCAATATGGATGAATTTGCAAGGTTTATTTGTTTTTTATGATACATGTTGCCTTTCCCAATGCATTCCAACTATCTCTGGTTCCCATGTGATAGTTGTGATGTATTTGTTGGTGTTTGAAGGTCATTGATGTTTAATACGATATATTTGGGCCTTTGGCCATGCTTTCTAAAAAAATCTTACTAGCATTGTCTATGACTTTCGTTTGGATATCTTGTTCATTCTTGAGTATTCATTTTGTGTGTACATGTTTCTTTGTGGATGTATATCTTGGTGATTGTTGTCTACCTAGAAACTTATACACATGATTATGGCTAAATCTCTAGTTGTCCACCTTCTGCTCCTTTTTATTCTTTGGTGGCTCCAAAAGTCTTGCTTTGAGTGCTTGGCCTTTTTCATTTGCATCTTTTGGCACTCGTCGGTATTAAGAAAGTTGATCTCTCATGCATTTGTGTTGTTATCTAAGTTCGGGGGTGCAAGGATACCATGTTTATGCACTTTGCATTCAAATAAATTATTATATTTGGTGCATAAACATTGGGGAGCTTTCCTAATTTACCTAAGAACATGCATTTGCTTTCCTGTTCTTGTTTGGTGTTTTGTTTGATTATGGGGAGTTAGGATTCCATAATTGTGCACTTTGTTGTGCATGAACCTTGGGGAGCTTCCTATTTTCATCTAAACACTCATTTGCTCTAATCATAATATCTTCTCTCTTGCTCATGGTCGTGGTTTAAATGATATAGAGGGAATGAGGATGCCATGTTTGTGCATATAGTATTCAAACGCAAATTATAATTTGTGCACAAACCTTGGGGAGTCTCCTCGTATTATTTATATCAATCTCTTTTCAACCTTATCATAATACCTATCTTTCTTTTGGTATCTTCCTTTTGTGAAGTGCTTCTTTCGATCTGTTGATTGCTTGCTTTATTCGTTGATGCTTCTTCACCATTTTATTTCTTTGCAGACTTTGGATCCCAAGTTTAGTTTGATTTCCTCTTGGTATTCGTCATTGGATACATGCATTTGATTCCACTCATATTATGACAAATGCACACCATATGGAGGAATTCTCACTAAATTGGCCTTCTAAAGTTTTTCACCCATTTCGACAATCAATGCCAATGGGGGAGAGGTTTTAGAGGGTTTTAGAGAATTTGGTTGTGTGTTGTGAGTTTTTGTACTTAAACACCTGCCTCGTGTGCTTTGCATCTTGAGGTGTTGCATGTCATCTTGAATATATAGAGAAAACTCCACCACCGATAATGGTTGGCAATATAAGCAATGAAATTCAAGTTCATCCACACGTGCATAGATTGTGGGGGAGTTTGCTCTATATTGTGGTTGTACTAACATCACATGCTTGTGTTGTATTTGACATTAGCACAACGTTTTGTTTGATTAATTCCTTATATAAACCCTCTCAAAGGGATTGTCATCAATTACCAAAATGGGGGAGATTGAAAGTGCATGTGTGCCCTATGGGTGGTTTTGGTAATTAATGACAATATTTATGGACTTATGTTTGCATTGAGTTTTACCTGTAGGATTTGTCCATAGGCAATGCTTGAACCATATGTTGGCTTCAAGGTTGGGAGAAGAAGAAAGTGAGGAAGATTAAGTGTTGACCAAGGTTTCAATGAGTGATCCGGAGATTGGTCAAGTGAGAGTTGATCCTATAGAAAGTGTATCTTGAAGACTAAAGTTGGAGTGATATATTTTATGTACCTTTAAGACACTAACATAATGAAGAAAGTAGAAATGATGTGCAAGTTCAAGATGAGCCATCTCGAAGAGATCATTTGCTTGAATCTTCCCATCCTATGGTGATCATGGATATGGTAAGATGGTATGGCCAAAAGAGAAGCTCTACCATAGTGGAGTATGGGGAGCAATTTGCAAGTCTTCACCAAGCTAGCGCAATCAAGAAAGGTGTTCCCTCTTGAGGTGGACAAGACCGCTATCGTCAATATCAAGTGGAATATGCTCAAGACAAAGGTATGTTCTTGATAGGGTTTCTTTCTTACCGGTCTCATGGTGTTAGTTGGGGAGACCGGTTTATAGGATAGATAACCGTACTATCAAGTGGGGCTCTCGAGTGAGTAACTTGATCATATCCTTCGGAGAGAGCTCAAACCTTTGCATAATTGACATCATCTTTCTTGGTTGTTATTTGGATCTTATACATGTGAGGTTCTTGAGCTTGTGGTAATATTCATAACAAGCTCTAGTTCATCGAAAACAAATTTCATATGCATTCTCTATTGCGTTTTTGATTTTGGAGGTTTTACCGATTTGTCTTTTAGAGATTGGTAAAACCTTACATTATTTGGTTCTTATCCATGATAGGATTTAGAGCTTGTGTTAATCTTCATGACAAGCCCAAGTTAATCGAAAACGGATTTCATATGCATTCTCTATTGCGGTTTCGATGTTGGAGGTTTTACTGGTTCATCTTTTCGAGAGAGGTCAAACCTTTTGTCATTTGGTTCTATCCTCCGTTGATGGACTATGATGGTTCCCTGCATGATCTTGTAGAGTTTGTTGTCCTCTTTAAAACAAGCCCAAGGTCATCAAAATCGGAGTCCGGATGCAAAAGTTATGGTTGTTTTCGTATTGCTCATTCTGCTAGTTTTTGCTAGATTGGAGACTCCGGACTAAATCTCTGTTCTATCTCCGGACCGCATACAGATTGTCCTCTAGTTTGTCCCTGTTTGGCCTGGGTAAACCGGAGACTCCGGTCCCAGTCCGGAGACTCCGGACCGGGCGATTCCTGGGCCTAACGGTTGGATTTCTAGGGACCTATTTAAGGGGCCCTTCTTCTTCAATGGTTCCCTAACCTTCCTTGCAAGTTTTCCCCTCCATTGTTGACCTTCTTGAGCTTGCTATTTCTCAATCCCTCCTCTGATTCTTGCATATTATTGAGGGATTTCAAATAGGAGATCTAGATCTACAACCCCACCAATCAATCTCTCCTCTAAGTGAGGGGATCATCTTGGGATCTAGATCTTAGAGTGTTTTGTGGATTTTCTACATTTTACTTCCTCTCTTATTCACCCATAAGCTTTTGTAGCTTTGGTGGAATTTGGTAGAGAAGGATTTGAGCACTTCTTGTGTTCTTGCCATTGCATTTGGTGCATCGGTTTGAGTTCTCGGTGAGGATTCGATTGGGTGAAAAGTTGAGAAGCTTTTTACTCTTGGGTTCATTGGAACCCTAGACGGTTTGGTGGTTTTGCAGGGTTGTGGATTACTTGGGGCCTCCAATTAAGTTGTGGAGCTTTTCCCCAAGCTTGTTTGTTGGGAGCTTTCAATTGAGTTGTGGAGAAGTGCCCCAACCTTGTGAGAGGTTCCGGATTGCCACCGACAAGTGCACCGATAGTAGAAGTGTGGATCGATCCCGTTGGGGTGAGATTCACAGGAGAACAAGGGAGGCCTTTTGTGGCGTTGGTGGTTGTTACCACCCCCTCTCCAAACGAGACGTACTCCATGTTGGGAGGAACTCGGTAAAATATCATCGTCTTCGCATGCCTCGGTTATCTCTATACCCGAGCTCTTACTTATGCACCTTACTTTGTGATAGCCTTCATGCTTGAAGTTTATATCTTGCTATCTCATAGTTGCTTGTCTTGTTTAGCATAAGTTGTTGGTGCAAATAGGTGAACCCTAGTTGTTCTAGGTTTTTGTGCTTAACGAAGTAAACGCTAGTTTAATTTCGCCTTTGTTGAGCCTCTCTCGGAAAAGTTTTTAATCGCCTATTCACCCCCCCTCTAGGCGACATCCTTGTCCTTTCAAATACTCCCTCTTGGAGTTGCTAACATCTACTCGGCCAAGATAGCTACTAACAACGGAGAGCATGCAAGATCACAAATAACAAAGACATGATAGAATCAATAATCAATCGGAAATAGCATCTCAATATCCATCAGATCCCCACAAACACAACATGTATGATTACAAATAGATGATCTTGATCATGAACGGAGCTCACAAGATCTAAACATGGTAGCACAAAGAAGAAGAACCAACCATCTAGCTACAACATGGACCCATAGTCCAGGGATGAACTACTCACGCATCACACCTGAGGCAGTTATGGTGATGAACAAGGCCTCCAGGGTGATCTCTCCCCTCCGACAGGGTGCCGGAAAGAGCTTCAGATCCCTCCCGATCTAGGGATGGAGATGGCGGAGGCTACAAACTCTTTCGTGGAATTTTGATCGGATACTTAGGGTTTCTATATCGGAGGCTTCTTAAAGGCGAAAGGGGAGGCCGAGGGGGTGCCCGAGGCGGCCAGCCCCAGCCTTGAGCCAGGCTGTGGCCTCGATGAAATATTGACTTTGGCTTTTGTCCCGTCCAATTTCAAGAATATTCATTTTCTGGCTTTTCTGGAACCAAAAACAGCAGAAAGCAGGCAACTGGTACCGTGGCATCTTGTTAATAGGTTAGTTTCAGAAAGTGTATAAAAATACTCCAAAGTATGGACAAAACATAAGAAAGTAGATATAAAACAAACATGGAACATCAAAAATTATAGATACGTTTGCAACGTATCAATAAACGACAAGAGGAACTTGACAAGATGCCTTCTGTTGATGCATTTGCTTGGCCCGGTGTGAGTGTTGGCATCTTCATTGGCTTAATTGATCTATCAATTTTGTTTCGTCGCGCCTTGGGAGCAGTCTCCATGCATGCTGGAACTAGCTGGACGCCGAGACCACGCCAACTTGTGCAAGGAGAAGACCGCGTTGCAAGTATGATACCTAATCCCTTTGTTATCTATTTGATTTGCAGGATTGCAGTACACGACTGCTGCAACTAATCTCAAATGCACGACGACTGCCTAACCCATCTGTATGTATCATACGTTGGATATAATCAGCTGATATTTTTTTGCCCATGGAAGTGAGTGCTGGCGGACGAAAGTGATCATGTGTAGCAGTTTGTGTTAGAAATTTTGAAGAAATATTCTAAAATGATGTGATTGACAATTACACCACGGTCTACGACAGTAACAAGCCAAGGGTCTGGATTTCGACCCCCGGCCAAGGCACCTACTCCTACACCACCACATGGTGGATGATGTGTCCGGCGGCCACGGCCATCTTGGTCATGCTCATGCTCCCTCCATCCCCTGACTAGGAAGGATTTAGGGAAGAAATCTCAGGATAGAGAATGTTTAGAGAGAACCGAATCAAGATTAATCCAGAAAGAGAAGGTGGGCCCCAACAATGTGGTGGCCTCACGTGTTGATCCCGTGGAGTGGGCGTTGTCCATGAGCAAGAGGGATGCGTCGTGCGTCGACAGAGGGTTGTGATCGTCTGGCTGGGCCAGCTAGACCTCGTGGGCATGGCCTGTTTACGGAGTTTTACAATTTTGTAAATCAATCTAATGGCTAAAAAAACTTTTCCTAATTCAATGCTAGCTTTCCGCGACATAGCCTTTTCTCCTCGATGCAACATACGGATATTTTTTGTAATTTACAAAGTGGACGAGGTGCTCTTTCGCAGCAACGCGCGTGCATTGTGCTAGTACTGTTAAATTGCTTGTGGTAGGTTCGTCTACATAGCTTTTTCCGTCCGATTTTTTGGACAAGTTTGCTCCTCATAGTTAGAAGATATTACTGCACTGCCACCGCCTAAGTCAACCAGTCAAAAAACAAAAGGACAGTGCTAGGCGTCCCCGGGAGATGGAAACTTTCCATCCTCCGGGTCCCCAGCCATCTGATCTGCCCAGATCGACAGTCAGATCTGTTTTTCGTCCTTTTATCCCACTTTTGATACAAACGGTCCCGTTTTTGCTACATGTAGCAAAAAATGGTTCGGCCCAGAAAATAGAAAAATAGACTGGACCTTGCCGGAGATTTCGCCGGTGACCCTGTAGCAAAAAAGTTGTTCTGATGTAGCATATCCGACCTCGTCGGAGACTCGCCGGAGGCTTTCGCCGGTAGACCTCACATGAGACCGTGTAACAGAAACTTCACGCTATTGTAGCAAAACAACAAAACATATGTAGCAAATAAAAATTCCTATTGTAGCAAATCCGACCTTGTCGAAGACCTCGCCAAAAATTTATAGCAAAAAATCGACGATATGAAGCACTACCAGAGGTCTCGTAGCTCCACCGCCAGCCACATGTAGTGAAACCAACGCTCGTTTGTAGCACTGCCACCGGCCATAGTTAACAAAGCCCGACACCGTTTGTAGCACCACCGCTGGGCGCACTTAGCACCACCGTCAAAGCTACCATGGAAGGGACGAAGCTGTAAATCGCCTACAGGACCCCTACCATGGACTTCGAGAAGAATGCCGAGAATCTCGTTGGAGACTCGCTGGTCAACTCTGGCGATGGCCCTTGCAGCAAATTTTCCGGCGACGTGAGCGAGGATCTAGTCCGGCGGCGGCGGTGCATGCTCCGGTAGGCCTGATCCGCCTGTGAAGGTAGGTGCCTACTCCGGTTAGAGCTCTCACCAGTGGGAGGGGAGGGAGTTCGAGAGGGGCATGGACGCGGGGACATAGGCGGGGCCAGGATCTGGACGGCGGCGGCGGGTGCTTGGTCCACTGGCGGCGGCGGGTGCTTGGTCCTCTGGTAGCGTCGACATCTTCCTAGTCTGCGAGCGACGACCTCACCATGGACAGGAAGAAACGATAAGCATCGTTCGTCGGTAGGGCCCTCACGCGTCCCGTGAGCCAGCGAAGACCCGGGGGGTCGTTTCATTCGATCCCCAGGGGAATCGTATCGTTTTCCAAAACAAAACCCGGTTTGTTTCTCTCTCTTCTCTCTCCCTCATGGCCCGACCTTATCTTCCTGGCCCCGCCACCGTAGCCAGCTCATCGGGGGAGGGGAAGGGAGGGGCCGCGCGGTGAGCTCGATGCGTGTGCCGCCATGGGGTTTGGCGTCGTGGTCGCGGACATCCAGGTCGATAGAATAGGTGGTGGCGCGTGGGCGACGGCGGACTGCTGCTTCCGGTGTTCTGGACATGGTGCAGTGCTGCCGCCCAGCTCGCCTCCGTCACTACCAGCACCAAGCGTCGGCGTCCTGGTCTGCTTCCGGCATCCTGGACATTGCCTAATGTATGATTTGTGTGATCTGCAGGTCCATGAGAATTTAAGAGCTCAGTCCAATTGAAGGTCCCGGGCGACCCTACCCAGGCCGGCCTCTTCCTTGGCCCTCTTCCCATTCAATTCATCCCCATATAGCTAGCTGTTCTTGGAATTTTGTTGTTGCCTGATATGTCTGTTTGACAGGGATTTCATCTGCAGACTAGGATGTTAGAGCGTGTGCAGCATTGTAAAAATCGTGAGTCTAGAAAGATTTAGATATAGGTCTAAACGGCGGAGTAGTTGAGTCTAAGAAAAGATTCTTTGAGGTGTGTCTAGTAGACACAATGTCTAGTGGAATAAAAAAAATCGGAAAGCATCATCTAAGGCAGAGAAGAGAGCAGGATTGGACAAAAGTTGTAAATGAAACTAGTACTTTTCGCTACTACATGGACACTATAGCTGAGTCTAACCGCGGGAGCAATCTGGGATTTCTTAGGCTCGTGCTTAGATTTTTCCTTAGCCACACCTCGCGCTGCACATGCCCTTAGTGACGTATCTTTAATCAATTACCTGAAGCAACTGTATGTATATCATCTGTTTGAGAAAATTCTAAAGAGGCACTTATCAAACGTTGTAGGAGTAGGTGGGACCGGCAGGGCAGCCCGTACGCTGAAAGCACGGTGCTAGCGAGATGGACCGGGCTCAGCTGGGATGGGCCCACGACGCCTCGCTTCTATGAGGATACAATTGATTCCCTACAGAGTAGAGTCCCAATTTTTATACTCTCTCCGATCCAAATCCGAGTCAATTAATTTGGATCGGAGGGAGTACAGAATTTCGGGATTACACTTATCTAAAAGAGTAAGAGAATGAATGGGGCTAGGGCTGGAAGCCTGGGATTGATTTGCTGCAGTGCAGGTTTCTTGGATGGCCATTGCACATATTAAAGAAAAAATCATATTCATTTCCAGATGTAAGAGAGATTATGCTTGTTCCAATGGTAAGATATTCTGACTTCATGTCATCACGTGTGCTGCACAATCCGATCCCTGACTAACTGGTGTTCTTTTTAAGACTTAATCCCATTGAAGTATCTTGGACTCCCACTATCTATACGACAGCTTAAGCAGGTTGACTTTCAACACCTCGAAGACAAGTGTGCTGGGAAGCTCCCAAATTGAAATGGTAAATTCATTACTATGGCCGGTCGGGCCTCTCTTGTGAAGTCGGTCATTGCATCCCAAGCTCTCTACTACCTGGCACCTCTTGTAGTCCCTCCAGGCACAATCAACTTCATGAAAAAACCGCAAAGGGCTTTCCTTTGGGAGGCAAAGGACACTACTACCGGGGCTAGATGCAAAGTGAATTGGGAGACCATGTGCCGCCCAAAGAAGCTTGGCGGTCTTGAGATTCTACAGCTTGACAAATTCGCAACGGCGCTTCGATTATGTTGGTCTTGGCTTGAATGGAAAGACCCCAAGAAAATTTGGGTGGGCTCTGGTAACCCTTGTAGCGATGCGGACATGGATATCTTCTACGCCGCAACTACCATAGTGGTGGGCAATGGCCGCAAGACCCCCTTTTGGCATTTCCCGTGGCTCCAAGGGATGAAGCCAATAGATATAGCTCCTCTAATCTATGCCGCATCTAAGAGAAAGAAGTGTATGGTGGCCCAAGCTTTGCAAGATGATGCTTGGATTGGAAAAATCGACTTGGGACAATATTCTACGCTTACCCACTTCGAGCAATATGTTGAGTTATGGAGACTTATCAACCTAGTTCACCTCAATGACAATATCGACGACGACATCTCGTGGAAGCTCACGGAGAATGGTGAGTACTCTGCCATATGAGATTCAATTCTTGGGGTCTATCTTGTCAAGCTTAAACACGCGATTTGGAAAGCTTGGGCCCCTCCAAAGATCAAGTTTTTTACTTGGCTAGCTACACAAAATAGAATATGGACGGACGATAGATTGGAAAAGAGGGGGTAGCAAAATTGTGGCTTGTGCTCCCTTTGCAAGCAAGTCACGGAGTCGATCCATCATCTCTTTGTTTCTTGCCGGTATATAGTAAGGGTGTGGATCCTCATTAAAGATTGGATGGGGATCCTCAAAAAGTAGAATTTCCCCTCAATATATAGTTGGAGATGCAATCCAAGCCATCTATCCTTAATGAGTCCATAAAGTCGTGGTTGAGCCGAAATTCTTAAAGATGAAAGGAGTTTGAGTCAATAACGTCACATATTTTCGGAGTCCCGAAACTGCCTCTGTCCTCTACAATAATATGGCTATAAAAACTGCATCCAGAATCCGATTGCGGCGAATTTTATGTCTAAATCGTTCGGCATAAAATTCCCCACAATTGTAATGTTTTGACGTTTTCCATTTGACGCTATATTCAGGGGATATCATGGAAATCTTAGAAAACTGTTCTGATGGACAAATTTCAGGAAACTCCAGATTTCACCATAATAAGCGGTGTCCTTCTATATTTGTATATTTCCTACACAACAAAGTGTAAAATAAAAATTTATGCACTTTTGTAACTATTAGTAGGTTAGTCCAATTAATATAATAATATTGTAAAAAATAATAATGATTTTGATGCAATAAACGACAAAATTCATGGATGCGTTTTACATACATCAGGCGTGTAGTGCAAAGGAACAAAGCGGGATATCATATGAGCTTTATGTCGTGTAAAGTGGTGATTGAAGGCTCTCCTCTTACGTCACGAGCGACTTGGACTTGTTCGCATCAAAGGTTGGCGTAATAATCAAACTCAAGCGAAGCCATTGCTACCATTTTCTTATCACTATAGTTGTGCATGCGGAAGATTTTGTCCACTCTGAGCGCCCATAAGAAGTATTCTTTGAGGTCATTCGAACCGGAGAACTTGGTGGTGAACTTGAGCTTGTGAAAAGTTTCTTCCTCATTGCGGTCACGATAACGGTGGTTGCCATGATGTTGACGGTCTTCGTCTTCCATGCCATCATTGCGGCGAGCTTAAAGATTGTTCTATATTTTTCTAGAGCTTAAAGTATTCACGGGGTTATTATGGTAATTTCCATTTTTATTCTTTATTTTTTTCTCAATTTCCTGTTTTAACTAGACCTAGCCCACAGGCTAGCCCGACCCACAACTCAGCCCACCGGTTGGCTAACCCAACCGCATGACCTGTGCTCCGACACACTGGCCCAAAGCCATACCCTCGCACGCGACCTCGCTCTCCTCTCCTCATTAGCGACTTCCATGGCACCCCCGCTGCCACACTCAATTCCGTTGATTCTACCCATTACGGCTACCACCATCCTCTTCGGGCCGTGCTGACCTCCTACTGGAGGCTAGGGTTCCAGCCATCTCGACCTCGCCGTTCGTCGACATTCTAGCGATGCTCTCCGGTGATATGGGACGCGAGACTGGTGTGGGTGCTACGGTGTGGCTTGGTGCGAATCGAGCGCCACCGTGCTCCTCATGACGCCATGGTTTTGTGCCACTCTCCTCTGTCTCTGCAACACTGTCGTCTCCTTCTTCCTCTCCGGCAAGCCTTGACTCGCCCAAGGTAGGTGCTCCTCCCCTCCTTCTTCTCTTCCATTACCTTTTCTTTCTTTATTGCTGTGAACTCTATCCTCACATTGGCATGTTAGACTTTTTCTACGATGCAACTATGATCCGGTACAAATTCCTCTAGGCTTTATTTACTACTCGTACTAATGTGAAAATGCTAATTTTGTACTGATTGAAATTGGGTCGATTGCTAGAACTGGTATCTCTATATTTTCCTATTTGTGGAATATCTACTGATCCAAAACTTCTAGTGACTAAGTACCAGTAGTTCAATCATGCTCCTCTTTTTTAACTGCCTAGCTGGTACATGTGTTGTGAGACATGTTTGGATTCAAACCGAATCCATCTGCTGTGAAATGCCCTACATAGTTGATTATGTGTTGCTATCTACTTGTTGTCAATTTTGGTACAATAATTTGTACTGTGGGATATTCTAGAATGTTGTTCCATAAACTCTAGTCTAGTTCTAGGGGAATACTTGATAGTGTCGATGTTGTCAACTTGACAGTACACATTGTGTTGCTACTGGCAGTGAGATGTGTAGGCTATTTTCTGTGTGTCCATAATCTGCCAAAACTTCTATGAATGATTCCTAACTACAAGATTTAGGAAAATGATTTACACTATGGTGATTGAATTAGTATGACTCTGATTCCTAGAGTTTGTACTAGGAAAATGATAGAATCTAGCCAAATGGCTTTAGCTAAATGGTTGAATGTGTATGGAATTGCCCTAGTGGCATCTGATGGTCTTGGTGAAACTTTTTTTTGAACCATGCAAAAGCCTTGCATGTGATACATTAAGAAGAAGAAAACCCTAAACCCTGTCTTGGTGAAACTTTCCCCCTAGCTGATGATGTTGTGCTGAAGCAAACATTATGATAAGAACATATTTGCACACTGCCCCTTAAGTACTGGTCAATGATGAGATTATAGTCAGTGCAACACATTGCTAACAACCTGAGAGCAACCTAACCCCCACTGACCCCCTTTTATTGTATTTGCTTGTTGTTTTTCTTTTGCAGGAATTGAAGATCAAAGTGAATGGGTATTTGCTTGTCTACATTTTTCTTGTTGTATTTGCTTCTCTAAGTTGATTTGAATTCAAATTTAAAATACAAATTGCAAGTTTGAATTACTTCCCACCAAAATCTCAGAAAAACGCAGGCACGCCGGGCCACATCAAGATAGTCGTGGTCCGTGGGATGCTCAAATAATCCTCGGTCACACGGATCGTCGCACCGAGAGGCCGCAGGCAAGGCCGCCTCCGCCTGAATTGAACCGTTTCTCATCTAGAAGGCCAAATAGAAGCCTGATCCATCGCTGACATGCATCCATTAAATGTCAAAGAAGTTGGAAATTTGGAACATTTTAAAGTTCGTTTTTAAGCGATGGGCGCCCTTGGGTCGTGCGGGATACCGAATGCCCTGACCGATTTTCCCGCGACAAGTGACGTTGCTGCAAGGATACGGAAGGCAGAAAAAACTGCGACGCGTGCACATTGCGTGGCAGCAAACCGAACAACAACAGTACAGAGTAGATGCGTGGCGGCACGGAGATCTGCTGCAGATGCGGCATCGATCTCCCCTGCTTTTGTGAAGCAACCGCAACAACACCGCCCACCCCAAGCAATGCGTGCGTGCTCTGCTTCCTTCCGATCGGTGCGCTGGGTCGTCAGTCGCTCGCTGGACACCCCCGACGCCCGCGGCCTCCCGCGGAGCAGAGCAAAAAGAGAGAGGGCGCACGGACCCGCGCGCGCCCGACCAACCAACCAACCACCCAACCTCGCCGAGAAGGGCAACCCGTCCACAGCACGGCACGGCGCCCGCGACATCCTTTGCCGCCGCGCGGAGACACCGGCAATGCGGCTTGCCGCCAGGCACGCCCATGGGTCTCTTTGACGGCATCTTCTCCGGCCGCCGCCGCACCAGAACGGACAGCGCGGCGCTGGCAACCATGGCCATGGACCAAGGCGCGGCACCGGCGGCGACCATGGCCATGGACGAAGGCGCCGCGGCACCAGCGGCGGCGGCCGTGGACGACGGCGCCGCGGCGGCGTCGTCCTCGTCGTCGTCGCAGCACCACGGCATCCCTCCCCTCTCGCCCACCGCCGCCTCCGTCGTCCGCCGATGCGCGCAGTCCGTGCCCCTTTCCCACCTCTGAATCGAACTTTCACCGACGCACTGACCCGGTCGAGCGTTCCCTTCTCGGTGGCAGGATCGCGGGCGTGCCGGTGGAGCAGCTGGTGCGGCGGTTCGAGCCGGACGAGCAGCCGTCCCCGCCCACGCGGCCGCTCGCCTACGCCAGGAGCCTGGTGGAGTACTGCTCCTACGTCGCCCTGCGCGCCCAGACCAGGCGCCGCCACGACCACCTCGACGACAGGGACTTCCACTCCCTCACCTACGACATGATGCTCGCATGGGAGGCGCCAGACCAGGACACGGAAGCACAGCTCCAGGTACGCCGGCCACACTGACCCAGACATGTCGACGCACGCACGCGTTTCAGGTTCAGTCTCACTCTCATCAACAATGGACGATGGTTCTGTCACCGCAGAGAACGGCATTCAGCGGCGACGACGACGACGACGGTGGATCCATATTCTACTCCAGCCCCACGCAGATGGCCATTCAGGTCATTCCATCGGATCGCCTCCACAAATTCCTCGTGTCCTCGGCAAATGAATTTGTGACTGATATATACTAGTAGATGGATACCATGGAATGAATGTGCCATGAATGTGTATGTAGGTTGATGGGAGGAGGACAGTCGGCCCAGAAGCGTTCGCCAAGATCGCCCCCGCCTGCCCCGCCGTGGCGCACCCGATCACCGTCCGCAACCTCTTCGACGCGCTCACCAATTCCACTGGCGGCCGCCTCCATTTCCTCATCTACCACAAGTACCTCAAAAGCCTAGACAAGTATGATGCCACGTATCTCTGAACAACATTCAGTCACTTCCACCGCGTACCACATTTGAGTACGTGATCTCCTCAACGTGGCATCTCTGTCTGTTGTGATCGCCAGTGTGCTGAGGTCGGCGAGACGCGTATCAGGCGGGCACAAGGCGCCCGAGCTCGACCTCTTGGACGGCGAGGTGGTCCTAGACATCTTCGGCGCCGCCACGACGCAGCCGGTCCTCCAGCACATCGGGACGTCCACCTGGCCTGGTTAAGCATCTTCCCTATGGTAAATTTGTGCGTCGGCGATGCTGATCCGTGCTTCTTCATGGGGTTCTTAATAAGGTGATCCGTCCACATTGTCGCAGGGAGGCTCACGCTGACGAACCACGCACTCTACTTCGAGGCCATCGGCGTCGATTTCTCCTACGGCGATGCCACGGTATATGATCTGGCCAGGGACCTGAAGCAGTGCGTGAAGCGCGAGTCCACCGGCCCGTGGGGCGCTCACCTCTTCGACAAGGCCGTCATGTACAAATCTAGCTCCATGTGAGTGAGTTCTTGATGATCATACAACCACTTTCAGTTTCTAGTACTACTTGCAAGCATAGCAGATATTGTTGCTAACGCAGCCAGTTTTTGGTACCGGTCACCAGAAGCGAGCCGGTGTTCTTCGAGTTCCCCCAATTCAAAGGCCACAGTCGCCGGGACTACTGGTTTGCGATCATCAAGGAGGTGCTGCACGCGCACAAGTTCATCAGGAGGTACAAGCTTAAAAACTTCCAGAAGGCCGAGGCGCTCTCGGTTGCGACATTGGGGATTCTTCGGTACCGCACCGTAAAAGAAGGGTTCCACATACTGCCGGCGTACTTCAAGACCACCCTGGCCTTCAACCTGGCAGAGAAACTGCCCAAGGGTGACAAGATACTGGAGGCGCTGCACGGCGAGCTGAAGCAGCACTGCTCGAGGTTCAGAGGAGGCGATGACTTGGTGGCGCAGAGCGGTTCGGATGAACTGACGCTCGCTGACCCGTTCCCGCTGTCGGCGCATACACTGGTGAGGATGGGCTTGCTGACACTCAAGGAGGAGGACAATCCCGAGGAAAGGGATTTTGCTGCCGGAGATGTGCAGATTGGAGGAACTAGCTCGGTGCAAATGGCGTTGGAGCGATCTGTTGGGTATTCTGGTAGAGTGGAGGCCGCGCGTGCGACGCTCGATCAGGTCAAGGTGGAGGACATAGACACGAATGTTGCTGTCCTGAAGGTATTGACAATTTTTTTTTATCTGCCAGTAGTTTATAATCATGCAAATATTTGAAATCAAATACTGATAGTTTAGAACAAACGCTGAAGATTTCAGTTAAAGTGTTCTTTGTAGGGAAGCAGAACACTGAAATTGTATTTATAGCTCTGCATTATTTCAGTTTGTGTCATAGAGATTGGTCATAGATCACTAATGTCTGTTGACTCCATCTTGACATGCAGGAACTGTTGTTTCCTTTGATTGAAATAGGCAAAAGGCTTCTCTTTTTGGCCGAGTGGGAAGATCCACTCAAGTCATACGTCTTCCTGCTCTGTTTCCTCTACATAGCTTACAAGTAATATTCATTGTCTATGACCATTTATAAAGTTATAAAGCTTACGATTTTTCTTATATTGCTTTAAGATATCTATCGTGATTATTTTTGTTTATATGCAATATGTAGAGGCTTTATATGGTACATGCTTCCTGGATTTTTGCTCGGTTCCACCGTTTTCATGCTATGGAACAAGTACCATGGGGACATGCAGCTGATCGAAGCATTCGAAGTCACGACTCCTCCTCGACGACGAACCGTCGAACAGCTCCTTGCTCTGCAGGAAGCCATCTCGCAGCTGGAGACCCACGTGCAAGCTGGGAACATATTTCTCCTCAAGCTCCGGTCCCTCATGCTTGCGGCATTCCCTCAGGTGAACTGATGACTCCCAAGTCCATACTACTATTCAGTACACCTTGTGTTGCATTTCTTGTAAACTTTCCGACTCAGGCAATGGTTAAATGGTACCAGAGCACGAACAAAGTTGCGGCGGCGATGCTCACCGCAGCTGCAGCATTTGCGTTTCTGCCGTTCAGGAGCATACTCATGTTCATTATGTTGGAGACTTACACCAGGCATATGCCACTGAGGAAGAAAAGCAGTGAGAAGCTGCTGAGGAGGTTGAGAGAGTGGTGGCTCCGGATCCCGGCTGCCCCCGTACAGCTCTTGAGGCCTAATGACACCAGAAGATGGAGATCCAGGTCGAGATCAAGATGAAGACAAATGCTAACGTTTTTACTGTATCTTGTATATCAGTATTTCTTGTCTTAGAAATGTCTATACTATACATACACCACAAGTTAAGAAAAGATTACCAAGAAAAGATTGGGACAGAACTGGGTCTATAGTGTTCACCATTTTTGGGCAAATGACTTTTCAATCTTTATACAGTTTATTATCTCTGAAAAACGATTTTGTTTACACCATAACCGAACGGGCTCCTTTCTTTTCCCTTTCTATCTTATAGTATAATATATGCGAATCTAAACAAATATGAGTAAGTTAATTCCAGACAACGGAAATAGTTTCATTTAATTAATCTGTTGCTATTTTCCTTGTTTAGTTTCTAGAGGATCATGCCTATTTTAGCTTCTAATATTACCTTCATCTATATGCGTGGACGCCCTAGTAAGCTGTTTCAGGTTTTTTGTGATATTACCAAAGATGCCATGTTTTTGATTTAGCACAAAAATTGTACTCCCTCCGATCTATAATAAGTGTCGCTCATCTAGTACTACGTTTGTACAAAATAAGCGATATTTATTATTGAACGGAGGGAGTCATAAAACAGTAACATTTATTATGGATCGCAATGAAACAGCAATTAGAGTTGTCGAGTCGAATTGGACGACTGGCATGCTAGCGATGATGAACAACGGAGACGAGTTATGTGTCTCAATGAAGCAATAATTAGGGATATCGAGTGGAGACGAGTTATACCCTGGAACCAATCCATTCATGTGCCCTCTTGGCATAAAGCTTTGCCTTACTTTGCTTGCTGGATCTAAGCCACTGCATCCTTAAAAAAAAAGGATTTGATGTTGACATGAGCCGAATACCATTTGGGCAAAACACGGGATGCGGAATCCTAGCTATGCGTAATATAAATTTGGTGTTGGATAGCGAAGTGTTGGCGCATTTTGCTGGAGCAAGAATAAGCAATGCATCCCCCATGGGCGCCTTTGACTTTGGTTATTTATACTTGCCAAGCTCTCAACCCTTCATTTTTTGCCTGCTAGAATTTTCATGTATTCCCACTTGTATGCGAGAGCTCCACCGGTACAACCTGAAAATATAGGTTGTTTAGTTCAAAGTGAGACCTTCATTCTTTTTTTCTGCTGGGAAAAGTAGGACCTTTACTGAATCATGGCATAAAGCGAGCGATTTAAAAGAGCAAATGAATTACCCTACTAGTACAATAGTATTTTGTTTACTAACGTGCTGAATTTGCACATGCTTGCATCTACTCGTATGTATTATCACGGAAGAAGAATTAATTAATACAGTACTTGAACGAGAGGCACCACACGCTTTGCCATGGGAATGTGAAATGGGAAAGGTTCGCCGGCAGCCGTCGATCACGTCACGGATGAAGAAGCTTCCCTTTTCCAACACACAAGGACCGGTCAATGTAATCACGCGCTAACCCTGCATCTTCCGGGCAATTATTCAACTAGTGGTATTCTATCCTGGGAACTCACCTGATCCACGACGGGGGCTAGGCTGAGCTTAGCAGTGACATACCGTTGTGAGGCTTACACGATCTCGTCGGTAATTCCATACTCGGTTGCAACCTGCAACCACGTACTCCCTCTGTTCGGTAAAACAAAGTGTATAACTTTTACTACTCCCTTCGATCGAAATTGATTGACTCGGATTTGTCTAGATTCGGATGTATCTAGCACTTCTAGCACTTAGATACATCCGAATCTAGACAAATCCAAGTCAATTAATTTGGATCGAAGGGAGTAAAAGTTTTAGCGAAGAAGTGTAAAGTTTAACTAAACTTTTAGAAAAAAATCTCTATAATTTTGGAGGCGGGAATCGGCTCATAGTTGCAAATACACTTATTATGAGAAAACATATTTTGAAATATAAAAAAATTGAAAAACAATTCTACGTATACATTCGGACATTTTATGTTGGTTCACAAGTTTTCGGGATGAAAAGATATTTTATGTATTGTGTATAAAAAAGATAAAAAATGTCATGTGAATAGTCGTATTCCTGTGACATATTTTGTCTTTTTATAAACGACACATAAAATATTCTTACATCCTAAAACCTTGTGAACCAACATAAAATGTTCTAATATATATGCGGATTTTTTTTGATATTTTTAAATATGTTTTCTTGTAATGAGAACATTTGCACCTGAGAGTCGAAATGAATATCCGTATAATTTTAAACTAATCTTATTAGATGCATGATCGAACATATTTTCATATTATATCTATATGAAAATATAGTACAATGTTTATACTAAATCTTCGACACTTATTTTGGACTGGAGGGAGTTTTGTAATTATTAATACTCCATCCGAACCATATATTTAATTCTACTCATATAACTTGCTTTCATCAAAGATTTTTTTAGATTTGCATTTATCTATTTGACACTTATTTTTCTCGGAACAGGCATTATGCCTCACTTTATAAATAAATGAAGCCCAAATCCATACACAGTACGACCAAGTCACCGGCGCACAGACGTCAAAAGCGAAAAGAAAAGGAAAATCCGCTGGGGCCACAGCACATCATGCCCAAGGCAACAAAAAAAGAAAGAGAACAGAGGAGCTGGTGAGGAGCTTTCTCTAGGAAGCCACGGGAGCACTAGCAGAAGGCGTGAAGCGCTTCACCGATGCCTTGAGAGCCTGCAGGATGCCATCCATGCGCTCCCGATCCCTCTGCCTAGACAACGGGTACCACTGCGCTAAAGTTAGGCAAGCAAAAAAAAAACCATAGAGTTAGAAGCACGGCGAGGCAAAATCCGCTCTCTCACCATCTTCTTACGAATATTTCATAGTGTCCACGTAATGGCCGCAAACACCGGCCAGAAGAGGTGGCGACTCCTTTCGGTACGATTTGTCTCCATCTCTAGGAACTCGTCGAGGTCTTGGGCCTGCCAAGAATGCCCCAACGCTTCTCGAACAAAGTTCCACAGAAACTGAGTGACAGGATATGCGAACATAATGTGGACGCACGTATCCGGCGTCCCACATAGCAGATACATCCCATTGCCCGGGCCATTACGTTTCGAGACCTCTACCTCGGAAGGAAGACGATCCCGAAGCAGTTTCCACAAGAAAATACGCAAACTCAAGGGTAGAGGTGACTTTCAAAGATGCGTCGTCCAAGATAACTTAGGGCCCTGAAAGAGGGTCCTATAGGCCGAACTAACTGAGAAGGGTTCCGAGGAAGACTGGCCCCATGTTACCTTATCCCTCTCCTCCGAGAGAAACAAGTGCAAGGAGCCCCACAGCCTCAGAAAATCAACGGCCTCAGCGACATTGAAGACACTTATTTTGGCATGGCATCTTCTTTGTTGTCGGAGGGATTAGTATGCATCACGGTTGAACTGTAGCACGCGTACGTGACACGCTGAGCAGGGCCGGGTACATGACTAATTTTCTAGACTAAGGTTTTTCAGCCCTGAAACACAAGACGACTAGCTCGATCGGTGAAGAAAATATAGCGCGTATGGCCAGTAGTTTTTGGATCCGGTGAATAACACGGTCGAACTGCACATGGTGGTGGGAAAACTTAACCGAAAGGGACATGAGTGTCCATGAGAAGAGAGACACATGTGCGGCCTCTGCTTCAAATGAAGAAAATTGAGACAAGGAGCGGCCCAAGTCAATGGCGCACGCAGCCATGGCATAGCAGCCAAGTCAAGATTCGGGACCGGAAGAAAGCTCCAACCTCCATCTAGAAAGCCAGCAACCGGCCTCCATTACATATAAACTTCCCATGGTCCTCGACCCCCCACCAGAACCTACCGTAGCTCTTCATTGATCCATTCTGCCGCCGTCTTCGACTTCTACGACGTACCTTGGTGTAAGCAACCAAGCAAGCAAGAAAACAAACTCGATCGCGCTAGCAAGGCAGGAGAAGGGAGCATGGCAGACTACCACCGGGTCCATCCGGTGATCGTCGGCTCGCCGCTTCCGGCGTCGGAGCAAGCCAATAACAAGGAGAAGCAACCGCCCAGCGCCACCCACGGCGAGAAGCCGCTTCTGCCGATCACCGCCCCGCCGCCACACGCGCCGGCGCCCCTGCGCGCGCCGCGGCGGAAGAGGCACGGCCGGTGCTGCCGCTGCGTGTGCTGGACTATCATGGCGCTCATCGTGCTGGTCGTCGCGCTGGGTGCCACGGCGGGGATCCTCTACGCGGTGTTCAGGCCCAAGATCCCCACCTTCAACGTGGAAACGCTCACGGTGACCCGGTTCGACGTCAACGCCACCTCCATGACGGTCACGGACGCGTTCGAGGTGCAGGTAACCGCGGAGAACCCGAACCGGCGCATCGGGGTGTACTACGACGGCGGCGGCGAGGTGACCACGTTCTTCAACGGCACGGAGCTCTGCAGCGGCGCGTTCCCGGCGCTCTACCAGGGCCACCGCACCACCGTGCGCCCGCTCATCACGCTGCAGGGGGAGACGAGGCTCGATAGCGCCGTCGCCGCGCAGCTCGTGCAGCAGCAGGAGGCCGGGTTCATCCCGCTCACCGTCAACGCGCGCGTGCCCATCAGGGTCAAGTTTGGCGCGCTCAAGCTGTGGAAGATGACGGGGAAGGCACGGTGCAACCTCGTCGTGGATAGCCTCCAGGCCGGGACGCAGCTCCGCATACGTTCCAACAGCTGCAGCTTCAAGCTCAAAGTTATTTAGAGAACTCTCTCTTCTCAAATTCTTTGAGCCGTGCACATGGTCTATCTGTGTAGGATTACCGAGGTCACGTCCCTATCTCTGTGGATCTGTTGTACCGCGGGAGATCGGCAGGTGCGGTAGAGATGTGTATGTAAATTTATTGTTTATTTTGGCCCATATATATTCATTATTTTTAGTGCAATAAGATCCGATGTGTATTCGGTTTACCATGGGTTACTTTGGAGAATGAATAAAGAGGATGCTAGCTCACGCACACTGCACACATACTCGTCTAACATTTCTACTCTTATGTGCCATCTCGGCTTCCCAGTGCTTCAGTTTGAAATATCAATATCGTTGGGTATCAACTCGTGTGGGCTGCGAGGAAATTGTTTTATGAAGCCTTTCAGACGGCTCAAACAGGTGCAAGAGCTCACCAATCTTTAGAGTTATAACTAAGGGCCATTTTGGACATTGCACATAATGGAAGGGGATAATAAGCCTCCCATCCAGCCAACACAAGGTGGACTAACGAAAATCCAGGTTAGCCTCCATTGGAGAAGAAAACCAAGAGAGAAGGGAAAGAGGAGAAGTTGAAGGAAGAAGCTGAATCAAGCACCAGGCTTTTTCCACAATGTCGTGACGTCCAGATCCACTGCCTTATCACCTTCAAGTTGTGGTTCCACCATCTTTGGTGAGATTGCTCCGATCCCTAACTCTTGTGCCCCAAATCTTGATGTATGAGATCCTCTAGTGCTCTCTAGAGAAGAACAAGTTGTATCCTCATTTGATAATAGTGGAAGAAGGTGTGTGTGGCTTCGGCTCGTGCTTTTTTCTCTCAAGTTAAGAGGGTTTTCATGTAAAAAAGAATGGTGTCTCTGTGTTGATTTGCTTGTTGCTGCTCCTATGTGTTGAGAGCACATAGGACTTGTCCTGCCTACCTGGAGATTTCAGCAACTGTGTGTGTGAGCACACATTACTTGTCCTCGGTTGGGACAAAATCTATTTCCTCCATATATGTTTGATGCATATGTTTCCTTCCGTGATTGAGCAATGATCCGTGGATTTAGTACATGAGTGGATATGAAGTTTACATCTTATTCCGCTGCGTATTTTCAGTTCATGTTTGTGTGTGCTAATTCTCCAACAGAGTAGTATCAGAGCTCTAGGTTTGCTCTAAGGTTGCTGCTAGCTCGCAATGGTTTTGGAAGAAGGTGCCACCATAAGTGTCATGATAAAACTTGATTCTTCCACAATATTTTCCACCATGTTGCCGATACAAATGCATATGAGATGTGGCAGAAGTTTGAGTCAATGTATGAGAGGAAGATAGCTATAAACAAGGTGCGGTGACCCAGCATACCACTACATGTTGAAGTATACTATAGTCGTTGATATAACACTCACGAAATACCGTTCCGCAAATATTACATCCCTCAGAGTGGTACAACAGAAACATTGTGGGTCCAAATTACAAACATACACACATTATTATTACAATACCAAAAGATTAGTATTTTAGGTGGTTTAGACTTACAACCATACACATCTTACTTAGTATGTTTTCAGCACAAGAACGAAAGATTCAAAAGATATAGCACTTGATCTCAACAGCTTATTGTATAAGGTTCATGCTGCTCAACTCGGCTTAAGTACTAATAACTACTAGGAAACTACTCTGACTCGTTGCTATCAGCTGCATATCGTATCTCATAGTCCACCCCTTCAACTCCACCAGATAGGTCTGGTTCCTCGTAGTAGACGTTGTCCTGACCTTTAGTAGCCACGGCGAGGATCCTCTACGCGGTGTTCAGGCCCAAGATCCCCACCTTCAACGTGGAGGTGAACGCCACCTCCATGACGGTCACGGACGCGTTCGAGGTGCAGGTGACCGCGGAAAACCCGAACCGCCGCATCGGGGTGAACTACGACGGCGGCGGCGAGGTGATGACGTTCTTCAACGGCATGGAGCTCTGCAGCGGCGCGTTCCTGGCGTTGTACCAGGGCCACGGCACCACCGTGCGCCCGCTCATCACACTGCAGGGGGAGACGAGGCTCGACAGCGCCGTCGCCACGTAGCTGGCCCAGCAGCAGGAGGCCGGGTTCATCCCGCTCACCATCAACGCGCGTGTGCCCATCAGGATCAAGTTCGGCGTGCTGAAGCTATGGAAGATGACGAGGAAGGCACGGTGCGACCTCGTCGTGGATAGCCTCTAGGCCGGGATGCAGCTCCGCATACGCTCCATCAGCCGCAGCTTCAAGCTCAAAGTTATTTAGACAACTCTCTCTTCTCAAATTCTTTGAGCCGTGCACATGGTCTATCCATGTAGGATTGATACGTTGCAAACGTATCCATAATTTTTGATGTTCCATGCTTGGTTTTATCTACTTTCTTATGTGTTGTCCATACTTTGGAGTACTTTTCATATGATTTCTTGGACTAACCTATTAACAAGAGCCACAGTGCCAGCTGCCTGTTTTCTGCTGTTTTTGGTTCTAGGAAAGTCAGAAAATGAATATTCTTGGAATTGGACGGGACAAAAGCCAAAGTCATTATTTTACCGAGGACACAGGAGCGAATCTACGAGAGAGAGAGGGCTGGGGCCCAGCCACCACTGGCCATGAGCTAGGCAGCGCCGAAGGTGGTCTGGCCAGACACCCCCTCGGTCTCCCTCTTCGCCTATAAGATGCCTTCTGACCTAAAAACTCAGGAGGGGTCGATGTTTTTCTAGAAGGAGTTCCGCTCCGCCGCCACCACCAGATTCCACGAAACAGCACCAGAAACTTTGTTCTGGCACCCTGCCGGGACGGGGAATTGGAGGAGATCATCGCCATCATCATCGCTTCTCCATCGACCATCCATGTTTCCCCCATCTATGATCATACTGATGCTTGCTGATTATTGTTGTTTCTAAGTCTACTTCATCGTTTGTATTAGAGTTACCTGTCTACAAAATCCTATTTGCCCCGTGTAGTGTATCATTCTGTTGATAGCATACATACAAACTTTGCTTTCTGTATCCGTGACCACTAAATGCATGCTTTCCGCTAATGATCGCCATTGTTCACCCAAAACATTTAGATGATCTAATTTGCATGGTTCACCCATAAAATCTACAAGATCTGATTAACATAGCTAATCGAAATAACTACACGCGGTGCCACAATACAAGTAAAAAAATTCAAATAGAGTTGAAATGTTTATCACCGTCAAATGCATTGCAGCAACCACGCTCTGTGACACCGCCATGTAGGTGGCGAGGCCAAGCTCGTGTGTCCGTCTAGTATAGTAGTAGTTCAAATAAAGAGTGGAGCTTGCCATTGAAAAACAAAATCCAAGGATATGAATCACCGAACTCTAAGGAGAAAGAAGGGAATTTATGTATCCTGTTGGGAGTAATTAAGGGAACGGAGGGAGTATAAGATGTTTGGAAATATAAGACGTTTTAGGTTTGTGAATCTAGACGTATTTTAGTGTATAGGTTCGTAGAGGTTACGACTGAACCTATACACTAAAAAGTGTCTAGATATATTCATTTCACAAAGCTAAAATGTCTCGTATATATTTCTGAACGGAGAAGATGAGTACATGTTTGTGTAGATATGCATGTTATCTAGAGATTGAGGCGATCGATGGCGCAGGTAATTGATTGAGTCCTTCCAAGCATTTCAAGTCACATGACTCCTCCTCGACGACGAAGCAATCTCGCAAGCATTTCTCTGGTCCCTCATGCTTGCGGCATCCCCTCTCCAGGGCCGGCTCTGACCCTAGGTCAGGTTGGGCGACGCCCAAGGGCCCATGACAGATGGGGGACCAAGATATAATATAGACTATATATTACTCTTGTCATCCGACTGGGCTGCTTTCCACTAGTAGAAAATGGGCCTTTGGTTCGGGCCATTAGTCCCGGCCGTGGCTGGGGCCGGGACTAATGGTTCGAACCAGACGGCCCGAGGAGGCCGAGGCATTATGTCCCGGTCCGTAAGGAACCATTAGTCCCGGTTTGAGATACAAACCGAGAACCTTTAGTCCCGGTTTGTATCTCAAACCGGGACTAATGGCCTGGCCCTATATATATGCACCCAGCCCTCCACTCTCTCCTGTTTTTTTCCTATGTGAGAGGTGGGTATAACTTTGTGCTAACTTTTTTTCTTCATATGCACTAGAGGCGTTTGGTGAAATGCCTATTAGAGCGATGCCACTTGAGTTCACACAAGACAAAATATGATATGAGGTGTCAGAGCGACACTTAAGGTTTCTCCTCTTTGTTTTGAAGTGTCCTAAAAGGTTAGCAACTATTTTCTCGTTTTGATTGCGTTTGATATATATGCATGGTTGTATGATGCAGATGAGCCACCCATGGATGTACGGTGACCGACGCTCTGACGCTTACAGAGAAGGCGTGCGTTCTTTTCGCCTTGTGGCCGAGGCGAACAAGCGGCGCGATGGTTTTATGTGTTGTCCATGTGTTGAATGTCGGAATGAGCAGGCTCACACTTCCTCAAGAGTCATTCAGAGCCACCTGCTTCGGTCCGGTTTCATGTCTGGCTATAATGTTTGGACCAAGCACAGAGAAAGAGGTGTTATGATGGAAGACGGTGATGAAGAAGAGAATGATGATGACAACTACCGATCTATGTTCCCTGAATACGATGATACCGCAGTTGAAGATAATGAAAAAGAAGGGGGTGAAGAACGGGAACCAGATGAGCTCGTTGATGATTTTGGTCGGGTCATTAGTGATGCAAGGCGAGACTGCGACACAGAAAAGGAGAGGTTGCAGTTCGAGCAGATGTTACAGGACCACAACACATTGCTGTATCCAACTTGTGAAGATGGCCAGAAGAAGCTGGGTAGCACACTGGAATTGTTGAAGTGGAAGACAGAGACCGGTATGACTGACTCGGGATTTGAAAATTTGCTGGTAATAATGAAGAAGCTGCTTCCAAGAAATAACCAATTGCCCTTTAAATCGTCTGAAGCAAAAGAAACTTGTCGCCCTCTAGGATTAGGCGTGCGTAAGATACATGCATGCCCTAATGTGCATCCTCTACCGCGGTGAGAAGTACGAGAATATGGATAAATGCGGTATGCCTTTGCATTGCGGTATAAGATCAGAAAAGATGACCCTGGTGATGTTGAGGGCGAGCAACCCATGAAGAGGGTTCCTGCCAAGGTGATGTGGTATGCTCCTATAATACCACGGTTGAAACGTTTGTTCAGAAATAAAGAGCATGCCAAGTTGTTGCGATGGCACATGGAAGACCGTAAGAAAGACAGGATGTTGAGGCACCCTGCTGATGGTCGGCAGTGGAGAAAAATCGAGAGAGACTTCTCGGACTTTGCTGGTGACGCAAGGAACTTATGGTTTGGTCTAAGTACCGATGGCATGAATCCTTTTGGGGAGCAGAACTGCAGTCACAATACCTGGCCCGTGACTCTATGTATCTACAACCTTCCTCCTTGGTTGTGCATGAAGCGGAAGTTCATTATGATGTCAGTGCTCATCCAAGTCCCGAAGCAACCCGGCAACGACATTGATGTGTACCTAAGGCCATTAGTTGATGAACTTCTACAGTTGTGGGCCAAACCAGGTGTACGAGTGTGGGATGAGCACAAACAACAGGAATTTGACCTACAAGCGTTGTTGTTCGTAACCATCAATGATTGGCCTGCTCTTAGTAACATTTCAGGACAGACGGACAAAGGATACAATGCATGCACGCACTGTTTAGATGAGACTGAAAGTATATATCTGGATAAATGTAGAAAGAATGTGTACCCGTATAATCGTCGTTTTCTTCCGCCCAGTCATCCCTTAAAGAAGAAAGGCAAGTATTTCAATGGCAAGGCAGAAACCCGGACGGCTTTGTCCCCGTAGTGGTGCTGATGTATTTGGTATGGTCAAGGATTTGGATGTAATCTTTGGAAAGGGTCCTGAGGACAACCTGTTCGAAGACCCCATTACCGGACACGCACCCATGTGGAAGAAGAAATCTATATTTTGGGAGCTACCCTATTGGAAAGTGCATGAGGTCCGCTCTGCAATCGACGTGATGCACCTGACGAAGAATCTTTGCGTGAATATTCTAGGCTTCCTAGGCTTGTATGGGAAGTCAAAAGATACCCCGGCAGCACGGGAGGACCAGCAACATCATAAAGGATGAGACGACAAGCATCCAGGGCAGTTTCAAGGGCTTGCCAGCTACGCTCTTACCAAAGAAGAGAAGGAAATCTTTTTTGAAGTCCTTTTCAGTATCAAGGTCCTGTCTGGCTTCTCGTCGAATATAAAGGGAATAGTAAATATGAAAGAGAAAAAATTTCAAAACCTAAAGTCTCATGACTGCCATGTGCTTATGACGCAATTGCTTCCGGTTGCATTGAGGGGAATTCTACCAGAAAATGTTCGACTAGCCATTGTGAAGGTATGTGCATTCCTCAATGCAATTTCTCAGAAGGTAATCGATCGAGAAAGTCTATCAGGGTTACAGATTGATGTGGTCCAATGTCTGGTCAGCTTCGAGTTGTTGTTCCTGCCATCCTTCTTCAATATTATGACGCACCTCCTAGTTCACCTAGTTGAAGAGATTGGAATTCTCGGTCTTGTGTTTCTACACAATATGTTCCCCTTCGAGAGGTTCATGGGAGTCTTAAAGAAATATGTTCATAACCGTGCTAGGCCAGAAGGAAGCATCTCCAAGGGCTATGGAATAGAGGAGGTCATTGAGTTTTGTGTTGACTTTCTTCCTGACCTTAAGCCGATTGGTGTTCCTGAATATCGGTATGAGGGGAGGATGACTGGAAAAGGCACACTAGGAAGGAAATCAATGGTATGTAGGGACGAACATTCTTTCACTTAAGCACACTACACAGTTCTACACAATTCCACCGTGGTGGCTCCGTATATCGAGAAACACAAGAATATTCTACGCTCCGAAAACCCGGGGAAGCCTGAAACCTTGATTAAAGGGGAACACGAGAAGAATTTTGGCAATTGGTTGCAGACACATCTCATGAATAACACCACTGTTGGAGATGAGTTGTACTCGTTGGCCAGGTTACCATCTTCGACTATATGTACTTTCCAAGGGTACGAGATAAATGGGAATACATTTTACACGATCGCCCAAGATAAAAAGAGCACCAACCAAAACCATGGTGTCCGCTTTGATGCAATAGATGACAATGGGCAGATTGACACATATTATGGGTACATAGAGGAGATATGGGAACTTGACTATGGACCTACTTTTAAGGTCCCTTTGTTTCGGTGCAAATGGGTCAAGCTGACAGGAGGCGGGGTAAATGTAGACGAAAAGTACGGCATGACAACAGTGGATCTCAACAATCTTGCGTACATGGATGAACCATTTGTCCTAGCCAATGATGTGGCTCAGGTTTTCTATGTGAAGGACATGTCTACCAAACCGAGAAAAAAGAAAGATAAGCAAAAGAGTACATAATACGATGAGCCAAAGCGCCACATAGTTCTTTCAGGGAAAGAAACATCGTGGGAGTGGATGACAAGATAAACATGTCAGAAGTTTACAATAAGTTTCATGAAATTCTGCCCTTCAAAGTGAAAACTGACCCAAGCATCCTGTTAAATGATGAAGATTCTCCATGGCTACGGTGTAGAAGAAAACCACAACACTAGATGTTGGTGATGTGTAATAATGTATTAAACCTTTTATTTGAGACATAAATCTATGTAATTAAACCTTTTATTTGAGACATAAATCTATGTAATGTATTAAACCTTTTATTTGAGACATAAATGTCCCCTTTCATGTAATACATCTTGCTCAATCAAACTAGATGTTCTGAGCCGCGGTAGGTGATCACACAAAGAGAAGGAACCATCACAAGAGAAGGAACCCACAAACACTAAGGATACATAGCACAATTGAAAATTAAGAAACATGCCTAATGGTTGGAGTGATTCAGTCATGCTCCTGCCTAGCCCTATAATACGCCCTTTGTAGTCGCCGTCGTGCCGCGCCTGCCGTTGTCGTCGCCGGGTCGCCGTAGTCGAACCTTGAAGGTTGGGCACGCGGGGATGGATTTGAGGGTACGCAGCGGGGTTATTGTCGGTCGTGTTGTAGGCCATGACACTCTAGAGAGTCGGCCACGCCACCACGACGGCCGGCCTCGCTGAAGTTCAAGGAGGTGGGCCGTCCTCCTGCTGGCATAGCGCTGTCACGCCGATTGATGAAGAAGGCTTCCCAAGTCGGGAAATAGTCGGGATGCGGTTGGGATTCCTCACGCTCTGGCGTGAGCTCGAGGTAGTAGTGGTTCGTGATGGCCATCCGCGCTCCACACCTAGAGACAGAGGGACGGCATGCCTCGGCGCTCGACATCCAGCCGGTGGGACGCAGTAGCAGTGAGTCGGGGTAGTTCAAGGCGCAGCGCCTCCGCCTCCCAGGTGGTTAGAGATACGATGGAAGCCATGGGAAGAGAATGATGAGTCTAGATGTGATATGTAAATGGAGGCCAAGCGTACATATATATACTGAAAAAAATGGCAGGAAGACAGAGGTGGGAACCGGTGGAAAGCGCGGGAACGCAGTGGCGTGGGAAACTTTCATCCCGGGTAGGGGCTCAAACCGGGACAAAAGATGGGGGGCCTTATCTGGGAGGGCCTTATCTGGGGGGTGGCTAACCTTTAGTACCGGCTGGTGGGTGCAACCGGGACTAAAGGTGGTTTCTATGTCATCTAACAAAACTGTCGGTGGGATAAGGACGCGTGGGTAACCTTTAGTACCGGGTGGGGGCTCAAACCGGGACTAAAGCTGTCGGTAGGATAAGGACGCGTGGGTGGGCCTTTGCTTTCGATGAGATAAAGCATGTAGCGCACGACGCCCTGTCGGAGGAAGAAGACAAAGTAGAAGCGATGCCGTGCCTATAAAAGGAGCATCGATATGCCATGGCAAGCAACTCAACAAGCCAACATGGATGGAGAGTTTCATCCCCATGGATGGAGGAAAGGGTTGGGAAATCTCCCGTGGCGGAACTTCTCGAAGATGCCCTTGGTGCACACGCCCTATGGCATCTTCGGAAGTTCCGCCTCGGAAATATTTTCCTGCTAGCCCGTGAAAGACTCCATCTCTGCCTCCCTAGGGTTAGAGGTATGGTGGAAGCCATGGGATAGAGTGGAGAGAGGCGGCAGATATGAGTCTAAACCCTAAACCCTAAGTCAGAGGAGGGAACCCTAAACCCTAAGTCAGAGGAGGGAACCCGAAACCCTAAACCCTAAACTAAAAACCCTAAACCCTAAGTCAGAGGAGGGAACCCTAAACCCTAAACCCTAAACTAAAAACCCTAAACCCTAAACCCTAAACCAAAAACCCTAAACCCTAAACCAAAAACCCTAAACCAAAAACCCTAAACCCTAAACCCTAAACCAAAAACCCTAAACCCTAAACCCTAGAGGGGCTACGATCCGGAAGAGAACTGACGGGAAAAAATAAGGCGGGGTAGACGATCCGGGGCCCCCGGTCTAGGGTTTCACCGGAGGAAGACCACTTAGAGCGTAATTACATGAAAATGGCAAAATGGTTAATAGTTTGACTAGTTAGAATAATTATTTTATAAAACAGAAAATTGATTTGAATCACTTATTTAAAATTATGCAAAATATAATATTTAATGCATTTTTAAATTGAAAATGGCAAAATGGTTATTAGTTTCACTAGTTAGAATAATTATTTTATAAAACAGAAAATAGATTTGGATTACTTATTCAAATTCAAAACTTTTCATGTTGAAATTTTTCTCAAATTCATAAGTATGCAAAAACTGTATAATTCAAATGTTTAAAAAATCTAATAGTTACAAATTGTAATATTTGAAAAAACAGGCGCCAACTTAGGCCCAGCGCGCGCAAATTTGGGCCTTTAGTCCCGGCCCAGAACACCATCCGGGACTAAAGGCTCTGCAGGCGAAAAGGCATCCAAAGCCTTTAGTCCCGGTGCGTGGCTGGAACCGGGACTAAAGACCCCCCCTTTAGTCTCGGTTCCAGCCACACACCAAGACTAAAGGGTTGGCCGTATTTAAGGCGCCTCCTTCTTCCCCAGTCGAATCCATCAACCAGAGCGAGGAGTAGCACTACGCCAGTTTAAATACCTCGGCGCCTCTCCGCCGTCAGCGTGCCAGACGTATTGCAGCGTCAGCGCCGTCTCTCGAGGCAGCTCGTCCGCCTCACTGTGTGGGAGGTAATCCTCCCCAGCCATATCTGCCTCCTCTCCGTCCCGGCCCCAATGAGCAGGCGGCGCTGACCATTGCAGCCTGCCTCCATCCCCCCAGTGAGCCCGGGCAGCACCCCGCCGGCCATTTTTTGTTTTTTTATATTTTTTGTATTACTAGTATTTCTAGTGTATGTTTTTTTGTATTACTAGTATCTTTTTTGTAATAGATAGATAGAATTATTACTTGTATTACTAGTATGTTTTTTGTAATAGATAGATAGAATTATTACTAGTATTTTTTGTATCTTTTTTATATTTCTAGTGTATGTTTTTTATTAATTTCTAGTATAGTATATATTAATTTCTAGTGTATGTTTTTTGTATGTTTCTAGTGTATGTTTTTTGTATCGGTGGTGGAGAAGCCGACGGCTCCGGTGGTGGAGAAGCCGACGGCGAGGTATATATATGAAGTCTGGTGATCAGTGGATGCATTAACTGAGTTGTATATATATATATATATAAATTGACGAATGTTTCTTCTCTTAGGCCTCCACATCGAGCAAAAAATATTCCAAACGAGGCCCGGCCAAAAAGTTGGACGCATCTACGCGTTATACAATTACGCGGGTATCACCACGGGGTGAACCGGTGGAACCCGAAAAGGCTGAAACTGTATTTAAACAACAATGCGGAGTTATGGTTAGGGATCGCATCCCGATCACCGTTCGAGAGTGGAATAAGACCAAAGGGGCGAAAGAGGGTGAGTATGTCTCCGACAGGTGCAAAGAGGGTCTTTGGAATGACCTCATGACACATTTCACCCTGCCAGAATGTGAGGATGATGCCGACACAGCTGCATTGAGGAAGAAAGTAAAGCAGTAGACTCTTACGAAGATGGCCGAACTATTCAAGAACTGGAAGAAAGCATTATGGCAAAAGTATCAGAAGACGAAGAAGACTCCTAAATTTGAATGCTATCTAACGAAGCAGCAGGCTAACTGGGATGCATTTGTGAAGTACAAGGAGTCACAACCTGCTATGGAAATGACGAAAAAAAACAAAAAAAATGCCGCGATAAAGAAATATCACCATCACCTGGGGCCGGGGGCTACGCGGCTGCCATGCCAAAGTGGGATGCTAAAGAGAATGAGCTGCTTGCTAAAGGGATCACTCCAGAACCAATACGCGAAGAATGGGATCTGAGGGCAAGGAATTGGTTCCTTGGGCATGGGAGTGAGTATGACGAAAGTACAGGGGACCTTATTTGCAGTGACGGGATTAGGATACCCCGGGATACATGGCAGAAAGTGGTGAAGGAGATTAAAGCGGGGACAAGAAAGTTCCGTCCCGATAGAGAGAAAGACTTGCTGACAAAGGTCCTCGGGAATGACGAACACGGAGGACGTGTACGAGGCCTTGGCCCTAGTTATACGTGGGAGATGGGGTTTCCCAAAGACAGAGATACTTATAGGAGCCGAGAGAGAGCAAAGAGGCAACGGCAGGAGGAGGAGGGAGACAAGTTCACCGAGTTGATAGGAACACTTCGAATGCATCAGCAACAGATTGACGAACTTCGAGGAGCAGCGCGCCTGCAAGATCCTGTACTCAATATTACCGCCGTCCCATCTCAGCGGAAAAGCAGCATGGATGAATCAGAGGTCCCTTCTGACGATGCACGTATGGTAGATGGCGGTCCCGGCTACCCCGTGAATGGAATCAAGGAGCAGGCATCTTGTGAGCTCCATCAGAAGGTGAAGAACCTATCCATCAAGGTGGCGGTCGGATGTGCTTTACCTTGTCCACCTAGCGCACGCTAGCATGGCCATGAGATTCCAGCTGGCTATGCTAAAGTTGGTGTGGATGAAATCGCAATGGGGTGGGACTCAATGGAGCTTGACATCCCTGGCCCTGAAGGTGAAAGGACACTCGGAGAAGTACTGGGTGGTATCATTCTATGGGACAAGAACAACATCAAGCTTTCAGGCTGGACGCCAAAGCCAACACCGCCTCCGAGTGGTCGCATGTCACCTTCACCTCCATCACCTCCAAGAAGCCCACCCCATGACTACGACCACTACATCCCGAGTCCATCTCGATCTCCGCCGCAGCCTCCGATTAGTACTAAACGACGCAGGAGCCCAAAACAACAAATGTCGCTCCTCCCAAGAGTACCTCATAAGAATCTTTCTATCAGACCTTACGATCGTACTGACAAGGATACCGACATGATCGTAAAGGCCGAATGTGTTGCGCAGCTTCAAAAGAAGAAACCCGAGCCCGCCCCGGTATACACCGAGAAGCAAAAAGCGTATGCACTTTCTTTTCTGAACACAAAATCGCAATATGACTTGCACCATAAGCTAGATGACTATCGACGCACACTTCAGAAGGAAGTGAAGAAGAGCAAATCAAGTAGAAGTGCAAGCGGGAGCAAATCATCAAGTCAAAGTGCAACCGGGAAAAGAAAGGACGTCCCCCAGCTCGGGGAACAGGCCAAAAAATCGACCCCACCCCTCAAGGTGGTATCCTATGACACTCCCCAGCAGGATATGGAAGAAGCTAAGAAGCTTGCGGCCGCTATGAATGTGACTGTTGAGGAATTGCTAGGTTCCCAGGACGACAAGTTACCCAAGGCTCGTAGTCCCTACATATGTCCCAGGAAGCCTCTGTCGACTTTGATCAGTTCCAACAACTGCCAACACAAATGCGGAGTTTACATAAATGGTACTTGAAAGCCGTAAAGGAGGAGAGAATAATGATCGTGGCAAAAGTCCCACATGACTACTACTTCCGAGAAGAAGAGGTCCATGTTGAGTTTCCAGAACTCTTCCAGTTATACACTTTCGACGCCCTCGACAAAAGTCTCATGAGTTGCTATTGTCTGTAAGTTGTTGAATTCATTGCCTATATATAAGATGTTCATTTTTTTCAGTTGTTCAGTTCATTGAATGTAATTATCTTAATTATATCCTTTTGTACTCTATTATTATGCAGAATGAAGATCATGGAATGTAAAAGAAGGTCAATCTTCAGTGTTGGGTTCATTGACCCAGATAAAATACATTGTCGGACGCTAAAGGAAAAACCCGAGGACACACAGGAAAACCTTCTAAGGTTTCTAACGGAGCAAAATTTCTGTGACCACATACTGTTTCCTTACAATTTCGCGTGAGTGTCTTACTCTATTATACACATTCTCTTTTGCTTACTCGATGTTAAGGGTAATTGATAAGTTACTGATGTATATATAAACGTGTACAGTTTCCACTGGATTCTCATGGACATTCAACTTGATAAGGGAAGAGTTGAAGTCATGGACCCATTAAAGAGACCCCTGGAATAGTTTAGTGACATGCAGGACATGCTCTAGAGGTAATTTTCGCGCTACAGCGGTCTCTTTCGTTGATTTCCTGAGATATCACGTAATAAATAACTCATTCATTTTCTTTACCGGGTAGGGTTTGGAGCCAGTTTAAGAGTGCGGTTACGGGTGACTTTACTGAGAAGCTGACGTTTAAGCCGGTCTCGGTAAGTAGTAGGCGCATCTCTTTACTTCTAATTTCAATACAATTATGATGCTGGATTATTATTTTGATTGAATTCTATTCTCGTAAAGTGCGCGAGGCAGCCACAGGGGACGAATCTATGTGAATTCTACGTTTGCAAGTTCATTTGCATGTTTACCAGTGAGCTGAATGATTATAGAGTCGATGTAAGCAATACATTCATAACATTATTTTTATTACCGTCACCTTTTGTTATCATGATTGATATTCATATTGATCTCCTTTTCTTATATAGTTCGAGACATTGCGGGATCGGCTCCTACCACAGCAACGCGTAGTAGCAATTGCTGAAGAACTGGCAGGATTCTTGATGAACAATATGATAGATGTGGTATCCCGCAAAAACCACTACTAGAAAATCGCGTTGTTTTTGTGCATTGCATCGTCATGACCGCATGCTCATGTCATCATGCCACCTTGCATTGAGCATCGTCATGTCTTCTTACATTAGTTTGCATAAAACTATTTTCGCAAAGTCTGTTTTGTTTTCTAAACGCACCGTCTCTATTCAAATTAAAAACCCGGGTCTGTCCGGAATATTTTGTTTTGGCTACCAACGGATTTCAAAAGCCCCGTTTTAAACAATAGAACTTTTAAATTATTTTTGGGAGGCAGTCAGCCAGGCCCGAAAGCCTAGCCGGCCACCTCCAAATTAAAACCCTATCTGTCTAACACCCAACCTTATTCTACCAAATAACCCACCCAACCTATCCTACCCAGCCCCTCCACCTCACCTCACCCTATGGCAGCGCGCCACATCACCTCTGGCCTAAACCCCAACCAATCACCGCCGGGCCACCTCATCTCCCGCCCAGCCGCCTTTGTTTCCGCCTACCGCACGCCTCCCCACCTGCCCTGCCCGGCCCACGCGCACGCGCTCACGCGCGGACAACTTCCGCTCGCCTTCGCGCGATCCAGCCGCTGCCACGTCCCATACCTGCACGCAAACCCACGCCCCACGCAACATCTCCCGCTCACCCCGCGCGGCACGGGCACATCGACACGAGAATCCTCCCCGCGTCATACCCACCTGCACGGTACACGCGTGCCCAGCCCCGCGGGCCCACCTCCCTCTGCCGTCCTCCTCCCCATTCACTCTCACCCCACCGCCGTCCTCCCCTCCACTCGCCCTCCTTCACCGTCAGCGATTTAGTCCCGCCGCCGTCCTCTCTTCCGAGCTGCCGTCGCGGAGTTCGCCCAGCCCCTTCGCCTCTTCCGTGTCCCCGGTCCTGGGCTCGGTCACACGCCGTCGCGACCTCCTTGGGTCCCGCCGCCTCGCGACGCCTCTCCCCGCGTAACCCCGTCCGGACCAACGCCGCCAAGGCCGCCTCTCCGTCGAGGCACGCGCTCGCCCGCGTCTCCCTCCGGTTCCACCTCGCCCTCGTCGACCTCCTCGTCGGCCCCGCGCGCGCCGCCTGCCACCACCCCGAGGTAGCTCCTCCCCGAGCCGCTTCATCTGCGAGCCCGTGCACACCCTGCAGCGCGCCTTCTCTGCGCGCCAGCCTCCGGCGAGCAGCGTCTGCGCCGGCCCCGTCTTGGGGATCCTTGTGCTCCACCCGAGTCATCTGCCGCAAGTTCCGTTGTGTTGCTTCTCTGTTGTGTTTAGTACCACTAGGCTTTTTAGTGTTGTGAAGTGGAGGTGTCGGTGATGTTGTGGTGCTACTCGTGCCAGTGCCATGTTGGTGCCGCAAAGACAAGATCGACCTCACGACGACAAGATCTCCTTCCCGGAGCCTCAAGATCTTCTGGCGCCGAGACCCAAGACCTTACCTTCTTCCTGGAGTCGATGATCGAGACCCCGGCCTCATGACCTCCTTCCCAGACTCGAGGACGTCAAGTACGCCGATACGGAATCGACAAGTTCTACATCATGAAACCGAAGGACACCGAACGCCAAGGTCTTCTTCTCGGACCCGATGACCGCCAAGATCGCCACACGAAACGACAAGCGCTTCATCTCGGAACACCAAGTTCTTCTTCCCGGAACGCCAAGCTCTCCTTCCTAGATCCGATGTTCGAAGCTCCGAAGGCCGATCCCATCGAACCGAACCCCCCCCAGATCCGGACCTTGGACCTGAACCGTCGAACCCCCAGAACCAAGACCTTCGCCCCTAATGTGTGAACCTTTTTCTGAGCCCCTATTTTATAAATGCTATATATAAAACTTGTTGCATATTAATTGTTCATCTCGCATGCATATCATGTGGGTTGGGGGCATTATGCCGTATCATCGCATGATTAAATGTGGAGTCTATATGCGGGATATCTTTGTCTTATTCCGGACTACATTTAAATTGATGTAGCGAACCGATGCCATGTTTCGCCCTGTTAATACAACATTTAAATTGCGGGGGTTCTAAACAACTTGAACCATATAATCATTTGTCGGGACCCCGGTTCCGCTTAATACTGCCTAATTGCACCGCATCTGCATCATATCATAAGCATGCCGGATCTTTTGCGTAGTATTAAATATTGCATCCGTTGTTTGTCTAGTGTTTGCTTCTTCGCGGATTAGGCCGATGAGTTGATGCGAGTATCGACAAGTTCTCCGGTTTTGATCCGTCGACAGTGTTTCCCAGGCGAGCATCCCTTCCCCTTCTACCTATTTTGCATTTATAGTCTTTATTTCCTCCTGTTGATCTATTGCTATCCGTGTCGCGATGCTTTAGTTCCGAACACCAGTTATATCCCGTGCAACCTCTATATTGCCTTGGACACCTCCTATTACCTGTGTTTGGTAGATAGCTGGCCTTGCGAGTCGTAGCCGCTTGCTCAGGTGTGATCTCGTGTTGTCAAGTACCACAGTTGTTGGAAGGTTGGAAGATGCTTAATGGTGGAGATGCTTATTGGTGGAGATGATCTTGTCTTAATTACAACCATTAAAAATGCTAGATATAACTAATGCAGAGGCATCGGTGGGCAATAGATGTTATTTGGTTCTTCCACGCTCACTTATGTCCCGTAGGACCCCGAGTACTTGATACCTGTTCCTTGATTTTTCGCACTATCCACATCCGGGAGGCCTTATGGACCCCCTATGAGCCAGAGCTTGATTCATTTCTATTTCTTGGGGCCACAAAGTAGTTTGGGGCTTTATTACTATCCTGTACTTATGCCATGTTTTACTGCTTTATTTAAGATTGTGCGTGGAGCACCTGTACTGTTTTGGATCGTGGAATGTTTTCGCGGTATCGACAAGCCCAGTCACACTTTCGGGTTCCCAGTCGTTTACAGCCATTGACACAAACCCTGGGTCCGTTCCGGAGCCGGCCAACTTCGTTGTGGGTAGATTAGTGGGGTGCCCCCCTGAAATATTTCTGAATCCTGTGATCTCTTTGTCGTGAAAGCCTCGTTGGGTTTTGAGTTGGTTTTTCCGGGGTTGATCGAGTGTGTGTTGCTATTTGTGCACCCCTACAGGGTAGAACTTTCTGAAAGCCGTGTCCGCGGTTATGGACGACTTGGAGCACAGTATCTCGATCATAGACAAGCATAACTAAAGTAGTGCTATAAATTTGACTTAATATGTGACTAGTAAGTAGTTGCAACTATAATGGAATGGATAATAAAAATGCCAACAGCTGGTGGATCTGTGGTGATCTGTGTCATACTATACCTGCCTAGTAAGTATTACAACTCCAATGGAATGTGATAAAAGTGCCAACCACTGCTGGGTTTTGGGATTCCTCAGGACAATTATATCTGATTAGTAAATGTTCTAACTACAACGGAATAGTGATTAAAACTGCCCACTACTTATGCTTCAGGATGACTCATGCTACCTATATCTGCTTAGTAAGTGCTGCAACTATAACGGAATGAGTAAAACTGCCCACTGTGTGAGTTCCTTGGTCCGACTTCCTCGTTTGGTCTCGAGGGGGAAATACCAGGATGGGTATGATTGGTGTTAGTATCAGGTTGGATCTGAATAGGTCTTTCTTATCCCTCTCTAATAGCCGCCAGTTTTACTGAGTCTCTATAGGTTGTTTATTGCCGCTGCGCTGCCGCTTTAGCCCACCATACCTATGTAGGCGAGAGCCGCCGAATTCTAGCCTCGCCATGTATTGGCCTCAGTACTGACGCTCCTCTTTTTCCTTTGCCCTTTGTCGGTACCCCTTTTGTTTTAGCAGGTTCGACGTCGTTAGCAGGGTTACCCTTCCGGCTTGGCCTGGGCAGGGTTATGGACGCCATTGGTTATTCTTCAGGGCTCTTAGCCCCATTTGCATCTTGTCCGTACTCGGACGTTGTATCGTTTCCAAGGTGATTTGGGTCTTTGCATTGTATTTCTGTATTCTTGACTCGCTGAGTCGCTGTTGTATATATATCTGTTCTGTGGGTCCCATCGAGGACTGTTGTGTAATGTTATTACTTCGTTTTCCACCCGCACGAAAGTGCCTGGTGGGCGTCCTTGAATCGTTTCTATGCGGGTTTTAGCGGAAAGGGCTAAAATTTGCATAGGGCCGATTCGAGGGTGTTACAATAGATGACGCCGAAGAATTTAGTGTGAATAGGCGCCGATGATCCCCGACCGTGTAATTGAATAGACGGGCTCTAGTCCCGATAATTGTGATCTCCATGTGTAACTATCATGTATATATTTGTATGCTCGATCTTAAGAGAAGTTATCTTATGTATGCACGAACATGTACGATATGTGGTAGCGTAGAAAACTATTTTGAAATGAAAAAAAAGAATACAAATTAAATTCTTTGCCGCGGCAGAGAAAGTGCCTAAAATGCTGCCGCGGCAGAGAACCATTTGTCCCGGTTCGTAATACGAACCGGGACTAATGGGGGGGGCACCCAGCGCCCGCAGAGACAGCCACGTGGATGCCCATTGGTCCCGGCTGGTAAGAGGGCCGGGTCTAATGGGTGGGCCTTTAGTCCCGTCCCTCCAGTCCCGGTTACTAGGACCGGGACTAAAGCCCCTTACGGGCCGGGACTGGAGGCCCGTTTTCCACTAGTGTTCTTTTCTAATAGGCCGAAAAAGTGGCACACATTGACAAAGCGACCAGGCCACCAGGAGATCGATCGACATTGGGAGCGAGGGATAGATGGATACGGACGGGCAGCTACTAATGATAGTAGCGATAATTGAGGATCGCGTCTATTCCTCTTCGCCAATTAGGGATTTTACCGATCGACTGACTCTTCCTCTTCGCGTCTCTATCCATCACCCCTGTTCTTCACGACTTGAAGTCGACACGATCCAGCCTCCGTTCACTGTAGCCCGGCTCGTGCTCGTCCGGTCGCCCTGCCCTTAAGGCCCTAACCCGTAAGTTCTTTTTTTCTGGGCAGCGTTCTTATATTTTGACAAGATATTTTATCCTCCTGTCCTCGTCGGAGTTCTAAGTTCTATTCATCAAGTCCGTGATGTAATACTTTAATTAAGGTTTTACTTTTATCTTTTAAAATTTGTAAATTCCATTACCATTAATCTATTATAGGTGTTACAATGCCGCCGAGACAATTGTCCGGTGCTGCGAAAAAAGAAAGCGAGAGAATCAGCTGATTGCATTGAAGAGAGGTGCTTTAAATAAATATTTTCCAACAACTACTAGTGGCTTTATTTCCAGGAAAATATCCTGACAAAGAAACCATCAAGCTCAAGATAATACTACATAGAAGCAATGACACTAAAAACTTAAGTTAAGAGAAATGTTACTTAAGTTATGAGGAAAACATGTGGAGAACAACCGGATAAACCAAAACTGAAGCAAATGGAGATTAAAAGAAAAAACTGCAGATAATGATAAACCCAGACAGTTTAGGTGCATTCCAAAAGTGTTATAAACCTCTAACATAAATAAGGATTCTCTCCTGCGGCGCACTACCCTTCTTGTCAAAGTCCTCTCAGTTGATCTGTAGGACTTTCATGCATAATTCTTCTGTAGTAAGGTCATAAGCATATCATTTTATTTTTTTGCAGATAACGGTTACTATAATCTGATCTTCATAGCTGTTAATATAGTTTAAACATATGTCACTTACATGAAAGTTAATTCTAAATATCAGAAAAAGATATATATACACTCAGATGCATCTTGGTTGATGCGCAGTGTCCGCAACGACAGGCTGATACTGTCTCTTCCTTAATTATTATGCAAGCATGAAATCAATCCCAGTCGTGTCTTAGTAGATGCCTTGTTCTAAGAAGAAGGTACTTGCAGTTGCAAAACTAATACTACTTGTTAACTAGCCTAAAACATCACCTTACATCCCAGCTGAGAGCTGGAAGCAAACCGGAACCAATTAGGATTCTCTTTTCATGTCAGATTATAGTTTGAGTTCAGTTTCCATGACACGCCACTTCTCATGGAGTACTAGACTGATCTGTGCAGTCAAACATAGATATTTGACTTCAACGAGACATCACAGCATTTCCAAATAACCTCAAGTCTACAATGACTTTCTAAACAAAAATTCTAAGCACTCACCTTCCTCACTGGCTGATCCACAGCTTGAGGAGGAGGTCGTCCATGAAGCACACAGGTAGCTGGACAAGGGAGCCTCCTGCTCCCGCTGCCACCTGATGTCCAATGGGAAAAATGTTCTCGTCGCCACGCGCCAGTGAGCCTTTGCCGCGAGCTGCCCCACCTGCTTCCCTCCTCGTTGCGCTGTCTTCCTCCAGCTGTGTGTGCAAAGAACAGTTCCATTTGGCGTTAAATTCAAACTATGATCAGCAGGGACAAGCAGCAAGGGAATGCGCAGCGCGGCGGCAAACAGCAGCAGAGGTGCTGGCTAGTGGCAGCGTTCTTAATCTAGGGCACAGCAGAGTGGGAGAGAGATGAGCAGGAGGTTACCATCACAGAAGGATCGCGGTGCAAGTCATCATCATTGCCGAAGGCTGCCGCCGCCGCTGTCTTTGCTTGTGGCTGCCATGTAGGTCGCCGCCCCCGCAGTCAAGGTGAGATGGTGGGAGGACACGGAGGAAGGTGGGAGGAAATTTCATAGCTACTGTGATCTCGTCTACCGGAAGAGTCCAATCTGCGTGCAACCTTTGCATGCAATGCGTTGATCGTGGATAGCCCCAGAGACGCCCCTTTGTTTGGCCCTTAATAGGTTTATATTAATACGCAGTTCTAAAATTCATGATTTCTCTTCAGGGTGGCTAACCAAAGAAAGAGACGCCTCTACAAAAGTTCTCCGAGAGCTGTTACTAGAAGGAAAAAAATCACGAAAGAATATGCTCCATGATCTACCTGAGGTATTATACCTTTTTGTTATTGTATCTATTTTACTGTCCACTACCGTGCAAGGTGTTGCTGTTTTTTGCCACCGGTGATATATTATTGTATGTAACAGTAAGTTAGTAACAATGTGCATCTACAGTATTTTGAGAAGATTTGTCAAACAGAGAATATATCAAGACACTGCCCGTATGAACCTAGAAAGGACGGCAATACGTTGGTGTACTTACATGGATAGTTGTGACTTCGCCGACTTACACGGTTGATTTTATTCTTATAGGAAATTTTACAGATAATAATATCTCGTCTAACATTGAAAGATGCTGCACGGATGAGTACGCTGTCCAGGATGTGGAAAAGGTTATGGAACTCTCATTCTGAAAGAGACCAGGAGAGCAGAAGCAGCCAAGAGAAAAAGTTTATTGATATTGTCAATACTGTGTTACGCTGTCATGATGGTACAAACTTAAAGCAGTTTAAAGTAGCCTTTGAACTCCGTAAAAAACACGGTTGTTCTCTTGACAGTTGGATTGGCTTTGCGGTTTCTTCACATGCAAGTGAGATTGTGCTTGATCTTGATCCAAAATCGCCACGCACAGCCCAAGATGCTTATGATTTCCCTTTTCATCTTTTTCAAAGTGAAAACAGTATACAATCTGTTAGAAATAATGGGCTAAATAAATAAGCCCATATAAATTTCAGATTTTCCTCAAATCTCAAAACCCATGTGTGTGGAAGCCATGTGTGATTTGACCTAATTTGGTGACAGCTCACATATAAGTGGAGTGGGAGCTAAAGTTTAGTCTCACATAGAAAATTGGAGGAGAGTTACACCACCTTATAAGGTGGAGTGGTTCACCACTTAGTAAAATGAGTGAGAAGAGGAAAACTACACGCGCGCTCCTCCTCCGCCCGTCACGACGCGACGCGCGAATTAGAGTACCTTTGTACTTTCTTTGTCCCAAATTGTTGTACTCTCAAGTGGCTGCACATAGTTTTTTAAAGCTGCATGGCACATTTTACCGCCTGCAGCATTTATGTGTTATATATTCTGAGGTGCAAGCAATCGAGTTGCATGCCATAGATCTGGCGACTTTTCAATATGTGGGGCAGCCACTACCTATTGTGTTCTATGAATCCCCAAAGCTAAAAATGGCAAATATCAAGTTGTGCCCAAATTATCACATGGGATATATCTATAGTGGGCTTTCTACAGCGTTGCCTTGTCTGGAGGAGTTGTACATGGATGTGTTAATAAATACAGAGGTTTGTCTGCCTACTAGATGTTTATATCAGTTTGTCTCTGCATTTCTGTTCTCAGTGAGATTCTTGTTATTCTTACATCCTCATGACAATACTTCAGGCACCAGAGTATGTGATAAGCAAAGTCAAGTTCAATTATTTGAGATATATGAACTGCACAGTGGATATTTCTGGGCATCCAGAGAATGCAGAAGGATTTATGGAGTTAGCTACACTTTTGAAGCTTGCTCCAGTTCTTGAGAAATTGGAATTGCATGTAAGTACTTCTTATGTCCCTCCACTGATTACAAGTGTAATGTTGTTGTCTAGATTAAAGTTTATATGTTCCTTCAGCCATCTCTTACTATGACTACTATTTATTATTCGATTCACGCGGATTTGGTATGTAACACCGTATTTTTGAACTACACAGATGGAAGCCAATATGTATCCATTTCTCGTGTTTAAAATGAATGGGACCCCTCCCTCAAGCCCTCACAATCATCTGAAGATTGTGCATGCAACAGGATTTATTGGTTTTGAGGGTCAACTTGAGCTTGCCCTCTATATTCTTGAGAATGCAAGGTCACTCCAATCGATGATGATCGACCCATTGAGTCTTCGTCAGGCTAGATCAAAGGAAGATGCAAACAAGTTAATCGATGTCCAAGTTGGTCGAGAGATTATTCACCAGTTTCTCGACCTTGAGAAATATCGTGATGTGTTAACGATATTGTGATTGCAACCAAAAGTCTGGCTAGTTAACTGTATACATTCGTGGTGTGGTTAGTTTGAAACCACCATGTCTTTGTTTTTTCCTAGACAATTAAGATATTTTCTGAACTAATGTAGTAACCGACCACATAAAGTTGATTTCATAGAAACGATGTGCCAAACGTAGAAGAATATGATTCTAATTTGATTTATTCGTAAAGATATGCATACAAAACCAAAGAAGTACCTTGGAGGAAAAACAATTGAACAGCAAACTATGTACCTACCACACAGCTGGTTACTTACAACAGTGAGATTTAGTTATTTGTGCATTTCTTGATCTTCACCCTCGAGCATCCATGGTTCTGGCTGGAGTAGTAACACATTGTCCAACACAAGAGTTTTACTTTGAGCAACAGCACCAACGCTGCTACTATTTCCACAAATTTCATCCTCTGATGAATTTGTTTCTGTACACGTGTCCTTCTCAATTATAAAATCATCATCACATATTACCCTCTGTATGGTGATATCTACTAAAACTCCAGATGCAGCCTCTGTGTCAATTGGTACGAAAAGTAAATACGCAACACTAAGAAGTGACAAATAAATAAAAAATGCAGTGTTTCAGGTGATTTCGATTCAGAATATTAAAAGCAGATTAGCAAATATAGCATAAGTTTTCATGGATAGAAATATAGAGAAAAATATCTAAAGCAAGGTCCATGGACCAGTCCAAGGTTCTTTAGTCACACAGGCTGACAGTTGTCCCTCTATCTGATAACAGACTCACTGGTTAGGCTTAAACATGTAGGATTAATAGATTCTTTGTTAACTAGTAAAGTTACACATGAACTTGCAAAAAAAGTTCACTTGAACAGTTGAACTGATGTTTAGATGCATCCTTTTTAGGAGTTCAACTAATAAGAGGAAGTGCAGTGCAAACATTACCTCTTCTTAGAAGTCTGGATGATTTTAAGCATGTGGAGACCATGTCATCTGGTGATGGTACATCAAACTTGAAAGGCACCGTCAGCATCAACATAATGCAGTCATGTTTCAGGTATCTTCACTATAAAATCTACTTAGAAAGTAGAACAAATATCAAGCTGTTGGAATCTGAGTCCCAACACAATCGAACAGGAAAAAAGGAAGATCCTAACGTATGTTCTAGAACTATAACATACAGACCTCCTATGAAATAACAGTTAGTCCATTACACGAATGTTTGCCCAAAAGAGACAGAACTAAACATTTGCACTGAGCTCAAAATTTTACATTATCAAAGCCTAGGTGAAGCATACTACATAAGCTGCATATTAGGAATAAATCTGGTGTTCAATCTAGTAAGCTACAGTGCACCCTCTGAAAAAGCTGTGATCAGAAGCTCAGGCTTAAAAAGCTGGTATAGCATGCACAGTGCAAAGACGTGTCTGGTTAAGCAGATGAATCAGACCAGAAAGAAACTACAAGAATATGGGTGATAAGCTGCACAAAGCATCATTTTGTGTTTTTGTTGCTTTGGAAGCCAACAGAGAAAACAGTAGCTTTCAATTTTGGACTGGATGGTGTGAAAACTGAAAAGAGCTCTTGCCAGTACAGATATTCCAAAACACTTGTTTCTGCATTTAGCTATATTTCAGGAGAGAAACTCAACTAAATTAACAGGGTAAACGACAAAAATTATATCGTATCACATTCACGAGAACAAAAACAGAATAATAAATTAACTATGCAACAAGAATATCGTTATCTACCTCCACCTTCAGCTTCACTGGTGTTATGAAATACAGCAACAAATACCGGAGAACGCCACATGGCTCACAGTATATAAACCTATTGTCAATTTTGTATGCTCAAATGGAGCATTTTCATAGACCAGAATGTCTACATGGATCCTCGAGATCAGAGTTGTTATCATGTTTAGGAACAGGCTGGAGAGGAGTTAGTGAGTTGCTAAAAACAGTGAGACATCATGTAATTTTCTCGGCCCAATCAGGCAGTGTGGCAACTGGAGATTAGTACTAGCTTACCATCTCTTATTTGCAGAAAGCCAATGTTACTGTCTCAGTTATATCATCAGAGCACATGTTTATCCCTGTGAGGCATGTTCTGATTAGGAAACAACATGAGACATTAGCCCTAACGTAGCTCAGAAAGCCAGAAATATATGATACAAATGATAAACTATGAGCAGTGGGCTAATGATTTCCTATGGGAGCTGAATTGGTTCTACATAAAGCTTACACAATAAGGCTAAATGATTCAGAAATCCAGAACTGAGGAATGAATACTGTTTGGTCAGTTGGCCCACCAAATGAGTGTGTAGACTTGACAAAATAGGGCAATGTGGGCACAGAAATCAAGCATCAAATCTAATTTGGCAATCACCAAACAGCTTCCGTAGACTGATTCGAACATATCTGCACATGCCAAGCCATGCCCTGAAGCTCTACGCGAAGCCAAAAAAACCTAAACCATAGCTAACCTTGGTACTCCATCCACGGTTACAAACCACATGCTTGCATAGGATTTGTTTGTATAGTTCTGCTCCTACAAATGGACCCCTGGCTACCTACACTTCCTCTTTCAACTCATATACACGGGTCACGACGCCTACAGCAATGGTGCTCCCCTGTGACCGCAGGAAGACCCGTCCGAGCGCCTTCAGGGCCGAGAACTCCTCCACACACACCTCCCTCTCCAGCTTCACCTGAAGAACAGACACCAAAGATGATTGATTAGTATCTCATGAGCAAAAGAGCATTCCGTCTCATCTGCTGTATGGGGTTACATGCCTCGATGATGGCGGCCTGTCTCGCGGTCAGCAGCCGCGGTTTCTTCGCCAAGGCCTTCCCCGTTTTCTGGTCCAGTAGTGACACTATCTTGGCCAAGCTTGCCGACACCTTCGCGTGGTGCATGTGCAGCTCAAACTGCAAATTTGTGTCAATACGCTAGGTAATGATACTAATCCGAGAAGTTCCCTTACAAACGGAAGGTACTTAAGCTTGAGATGCTATACATAAAGGCCCTTTTTTTGCTTACTAACCTGAAGCCCAGGCAATATTGGTACGGTGATGTCCAGAACCAAGACCTTCAGCTCCAGGGAAGAGGACACGGACACAGGGTAATCTGGATGGCAGAGTACTCCACCAGACATAACATGGATAGGGTCAATCCCTTGCAACCCAATAGCAATGTTGTCCCCGGCTCTTGCCATGTTCAGACGAGCTGAGTCCCGCTCAATGATTCTCACTGTAGCTAACTCTCCGGCAGGCATGACAAGAACCTGAAACAAGAGATCTTTTCGATCAGATGACAGCTCGAGAAGACAGAACAAGGCTACTCAGCACCATAGTTCTGCTTGAAGCGCTTCTCGTCTATAGTAGGTAATCTTCGTGGTGGAAATGAAAGCGGAGGAACTTGTAGTTAAAAAGCAGCAAGTGACACATGACTGCAAAGGATATAAAATCAGAGGGATACCTTGGAATCGCTTCGGATTGCTCCAGACACAATTTTACCACAGACTGCCACTTGCCCCAGAGCGTGGGATGAAATAACGTCACAGATTGGAAGGCGCAGTGGCTTTGAGACATCACGATGAGCAGGTGGTAACGAGTCAATGGCATCCAAAAGACAATTTCCATCAAACCTGACAACATATATCAATTACATACATTATATACCAAGCTGGCAAAAAAGGGATAAAGCGAGGAGGTCTACTATGGGAATATTTTGTTACCATGATGTTAGACGAGTATCTGAAGCAGCTGCCACTAGATTTTCATTTATCATTGCACTCAAAGGAACCCAAGATATCGCTGACTCTTTGTAACCACATGATCGGAGAAAAATAGCAAGTTGTGATTTCACAAAACTGAACCGTTCTTCCGAATATTCTACTGAATCCATCTTGTTAACGGCGACTATCAAGTGATCAACACCAAAGCTTCTAATAAGCTGTGCATGCTCTTTTGTCTGTCCAATCCCATTAACACCCATACCCGACTCAAATGACCCTATAGAGGCGTCAACAACTAGGACAGCTGCATCAGATTGTGTCACTCCAGATATCATATTAGGAACAAAATCTTTGTGACCAGGGGAGTCAAGCAGAACAACTTGGTAATTTTTGGTGTCAAAGTATGCTACGCCTACAGTCATTGTAATGCCGCGTGCCCTTTCGTCAGCACTCTCATCCATCGCCCAAGCATATGCAAATGACCCTTTCCCCTGGGAGAAAAAATTTGTAAATATAAACAGTTGTCAAGATGCATAAAAAATGCTGGCTGGAAATACTGATTATTATGAACTGACCTTTTCTTTCGATTCTTTCTCATTTTTATGCATTTGCTTTTTTGAAATCCTCCCAAGGGCATGCAGCAATCGACCACATAAAGTTGATTTCCCAGAATCAACATGACCAACCTAGCATAAGGTTCCGATTTGACTTGTTCATAAAGATATGCATGATGCAAAACCAAAGAAATACCTTGTAACAAAAATACTGGACCATCAACTATGTAATGCAAGGTGGTTACTTACAATAGCAAGATTTAGTTGTCTGGGCATTCCTTGATCTTCACCCTGGAGCATCCATCGTTCTGGTTTGTACTGTGAAACAGAATTCGGCTTCTTAATCTTGGCTTTATTGTTTTTTGTCTTCCTCTCCAAACTCAAATTTTGCAGCTCATTATCCAAGACAAGAGTTTTATCTTGAATATCAGCAGCAACGCTGCTACTACTTCCACCAACTTCATCTAACTTCACTGATGAACTTGGGTCTAAATTTGTGTCATCGGTTACTAGATCATCAGCATTCACTACCTTCTTTACGGTGATATCAAAATCTACAGATGGAGCCTTTGTGTCAATTGGTATGATCCGAGTAAATATGAGATACTAGGAAGTGAAAAATGCAGTGTGGGAAGTAGCTTGAGTTTAGAATATTAAAAGCATTGGAAGACAGTTGTCCCTCTCTATTTAATCAATAGACTCATTGGTTTTGCCTAAAGATATAAGACTAATCAAGTCCTTATTAACTAAGGAAGTTCCGCATGAGGTTGTAAAAAAATTCACTTGAACTAAATGCATCCTTTTAAGTAGTCCAACTAATAAGAGGAAATGCAGTGCAAAGGCTACCTCTTCTCAAATGTCTGGATGATTTTAAGCCTGTAGAGACCATGTCATCAGGAGATGGTGTATCAAACTTGAAAGGCACTGTCAAAACCAACATAATGCAGTCATGTTCCAGTTATTTGCACTGTTAAATCTAATCAGAAAGTAGAACAGATATCAAGCAAACCGGAAAAGAATGAAGTGCATCCTAAGTTCCTAACAACAAACATTATAGAACTATAACATACAGACCTCCTACGGAAAAAAAAGCTAGTCCGTTCTATGAATGTCTACACCAATTTCAAGGACATAACTAAACATTCACATTGAGCATAAAAATTTCAGATTATCAACGCCGACAGTGAAGAATACTTCATAATTTGTAAATCATAAACAAAGATCATGTTCCATACTTCCATATGCTTAGTTACTGTGTACCCTCTGAAGAAGTTTTAGTAAGAAGGTCCGGCTTAAAAAGCTGGCATAGGCCACAGTGCAAGACATGTCTGGTTATGCAAATGGTTCAGATCAGAATGAAATACGCGTTGATTATGTACGTAACATATGGAACATAATGCTACAGCCTACCAGAATAGGATAATAATCTGCACAAAGTAAATACTTGCTTGGTGTTGAGATGTCGTTTACCTATGCTAATGCGGCGCTGTTTATGTGTCATGTATGTCTTATGAAGAGCATCCAAGGAAGCTTGTGAATATCCTGTTGCGTTTTTGTTGTCTTGGAAGCCATCCGAGAAAACAAAAGCTTTTGCTTTTGGACTAGATGGTGTGAAAAGAGATCTTGCCATTACAGATACTCCAGAATGCTTGTTTCTGCGTTTAGCTATATTTCAGGAGAGGAACTCAACTAAATTAGCAGACAAAACAACAAAATCACAGTGTCACAGTTCACAAGAAAAGATCAGGGAGTGCAGCAAGAATAATGTTACGTACCTCCACCTTCAGGTTCATTGCTGAAATACAGTGACAAATCCCGAAGAACACCGCATAGCTCACAGGATATAAGACTCGTATCATTTTCTTGGGCACAAATGCAACACTGCCATGGACCAGAATTTGTACATGGCTCCTCGGGATCCGATTGGTTATCTATTTTAGGAACAAACTAAAGAGGAGTTAGTGAGAAAAACAGTGAGATGCTGTGTAATTTCCTCGGCCCAATCAGGCAATGTGGTAGTGGTAGATTAGTAGCTTACCATCTTTTATTTGCAGAAGGCCGATTTTACTGTCTGTATGATTGTCACATGTATCATCAGAGTGCGGGTTTATACGACAATCCTGCAAGGCATGTCCTGATTAGGAAACAACATGAAACAGATTCCCTCGCGTAGCTGAGGAAGGCAGAAAAATATGCTGCAATTTGATAAATTAACAAACAATAAGCTAATGATTTCCTCTTGGGGCTGAATTAGTGCTAAATGAAGCAAGCACGCTAAGGCTAACAGTTCTGCCTTTAGATCAAATACTAATATGCAAAGGCGGCATCCTCTAACAGAGGCCAAAACATAGTCGAGAGAGAGGCAGAAATACATGCTATAAACATTAGGCCAATAATTTCCTCCTGGGGTTGAATTTGCTGTAACTACTAAAACTGACACACTAAGGCTAACAGTTCTGACTTCAGATTAGAATTTGCAAAGCCGGTATCCTCTAACAGTCCATAGAGATTAGCTAAAAGGGTCAGAATTCAGAACTGCTACTAGCGAAGAATGAACATTATTTGGCGAGTTGGCCCATCAAATGAGTGAGTACAATTGGCAGAATGGAGTTTGCAAAGAAGGCATCCTCTAACAGTCCATAGAGATTAGCTAAAAGGGTCAGAATTCAGAACTGCTACTAGTGAAGAATGAACACTATTTGGCGAGTTGGCCCATCAAATGAGTGAGTAGAATTGGCAGAATGGAGCGAAGGGGACACGCAAATCGACAACAGAAACCCACTGGCCATGACCGAACAGCCTCCTAAAACCAGAAAACTGCTCCGAACATATCCGCCCACGCGATTCCCTGGAGCTCAGCACCAAGCCGGAAACCTAATCCACCGCTAACTCACCGTGTTGCCTCCCGCCCTGAGCTGAGCTCCATTAACATCTACAAACCACGCGCCTGCATCCCGAATCTCCGGAGCATCTCCATCGCGCGCCTCTCTAATCAGAGCCACAGACAGCGGCCGCGTAGGATACGATTTGCTCGACGAATGGAACAGGGACGGCGGCCGGCGGGCACATCGGAGGTCGGCGCGCTTACCGATTCCGGTCGAGCAGGATCATCTGGCGGGGGCAGCAAGCAGAGCGCCGAATCGCGCGCCACGAATCCGGCGTTGGTTGCGGGGAAGTGCCTGGAAACGAGCAAGCGGGGGAGTGGGGAAGATGGAGAAGGAAGGGATCGTTGATTGTTTTTTTCTTTGCTACTAGTTTTTTTTTTTTTTTGAGAATCTTCTTTGCTACTAGTTACTTTGTTGGATCTCAGCAATTCCCGAGGTCCAAGTGATTTCCAGTGACCCAGCCCACGCTATGCTAGAGCGGGCGACCATCCGAGCCCATCAAGCGAAACCACTCAGCCCGTTAAGCGTGGATTTGAGGGCGCCGCCCATCCTTTTCCGCCTGACACTCAAAAAAAAATCCATTTCCGCCTCAACTGATGCCAGGGACAGATACAAATGTTAATTGCCGCTCAAAACGGCGCCACTTGCCCGCGCCGCACGCCTCGATATGTTCTGGGCCGGGACTGTTAGTGGCGGCGGCCACCGGGGAGGAGCAAGACGGTCACACTTGGAGGAGATGGTTCACGCAGCCGACCTCACCGACAACGGGGACGACGCGGCTGACCGTGGCACCCTGGAGGAGGTGAGGCCAGGACCTCGCCAGAGACGGGACGACATGGCAGGCCACGGCATCACCGGCGGAGGAGAGGACGAAAACTTAGGTTTAGGGGTGGGTGTTGTCTCGCCGGACTTAGGGTTTGGGATGGGTGTCGCCGGTGACCAGACTTAGGGTTAGGGTGTAGGTTGGGGGTTTAGAGGGATGGTCGGTCGGCTGGTACCTCACCGACGACGGGGACGACACGGCTGGTCGCGGTGTCACCGGCGGAGGCGAGGAAGAAAACTTAGCGTTAGGGGTGGGTGTTGTCTCGCCGGACTTAGGGTTTGGGATGGGTGTCGCCGGTGACCAGACTTAGGGTTAGGGTGTAGGTTGGGGGTTTAGAGGGATGGTCGGTCGGCTGGTACCTCACCGGCCAAGGGGGACACGGCAGCATCACCGGAGGAGAGACGAAAACTTAGGTTTAGGGGTGGGTGTTGTCTCACGGACTTAGGGTTTGGGATGGGTGTCACGGTGACCAGACTTAGGGTTAGGGTGTAGGTTGGGGGTTTAGAGGGAGGGTCGGTCGGCTGGTACCTCATAGCGACCAGAGACATTCTGGTGGTCAGCGGTGTCACCGTGG